>JAGFZM010001534.1:570038-617001 GCA_017657215.1 Limnothrissa miodon | reverse complement strand
TATATATATATATATATATATATATATATATATATATATATATATAGAGAGAGAGAGAGAGAGAGAGAGAGAGAGAGAGAGAGAGAGAACTTTTTTTAGGGGGGAATGGACATTGCAAGCAGCATCTGGCCAGAGTCTCTGAAACACAAGCACCAGTGTCATTCCATAACCATGAATCTATGCAGTTCCAGACCATTTTACACAACGCTGCTTACACTTTCCAAATTTAAAAATGCCAAACATGCATGAAATATGAGGATATGCTTTCCTCTTTACTGGGTAAACAAACAAAACAGTTTAAACGTTTTCTCTCCCTCTCTCAGATCCTCAAAATATGTTCTCTCTAAAATGTGATATTTACAGCGCAAAACACGCAGTGCGCAGAGATGGTGGCACTGCATCCTGGGGTTAGGTTTTTTTTAAAGCAGGAGGCATGAGGCTCCACCTGAAACACTACAGCTGTGCCAAGCCATGTAAGTGGATTATGCTGTGTGCAAAGGGAACACGTCACCAGCAGAACTTCAAAGCTCGTAAAACAATCCCTGAAAAAGACTTAAAGAAACACCAGCAAAAAACTGTCTTCACACAGAAAATACATGTTTTGTTTCTTTATCTTTTGCCATTTTATTTCATGTTTTTTTTTTTTATTTATCCCATTGCAGGGAAGCTGGTTGCTTTGGCATGTCACCGACCACTGTGTTCATTTGCATCAGTCTGTGGGAAAGGACAAAGAGATGGAAAGAAAGAAAGAGAGCTGTGCTGTGAGCATTTAAATGTCATTTGTCTTGATAGACAGATGAGAGAGAGCCTTGTGGCAGTGGCCACCCTGAGTGAATGAACGCCACTGACAGCTGACGGAAGATATGCTGGCAAGAGAGAGAGAGAGAGAGAGAGAGAGAGAGAGAGAGAGAGAGATCTCAGAGCCCTCACAGAGCTGGACAATAGAATTTCAAATAATCTGTCAAATTAGACAGCCTCAAGGTGTTCCCGGGTGTCAGCTCTCTACAGTCGGCTGAAAATCTGTGGCGAGGACTGAGAGGGGAGAAGCCCATTTTTAGTCTTTGGTCAGTTGATATCCAACACACTTGATGACAAAATGGCAACACACCGGATAGAGTTGCTCCATGCTGTTGGATAGCTTACTGACAAAGTCTCTTCTAAAGACCAGGCCTCTGGACCAGCATCAAGACTGTCTAGATATACACTGATGGTTTATGACATATTGTTATACAGGTCTGAAGTTAATCGTAGCATGAGACTGCTCTCCTTTACCATGATATACTGCATCTAGGCGATACACACTGGCTGTCTGGGGATTTCTATAAAACACATGTTTTACTTTAGCAGCACCAGGTGAGGTGTTACACCTCAATCTAGTCTCAATCACTCTGTGAGGATAGAGAAAGTGCAGGGAAAGAAGAGATGTCCCAGAGGAAGAGGCCAGTGAGAGAAGCTGGCTAATGTTCATTTCTTAAGAGCTTCTTGTGCACATGTTTATTTATATATAATGTGGATGAAAAAAAGAGATCTCTCCCATAGCCCAGAATGTAAAGGATCCTTTCAAAGAGTATGACAAAATAGTGAAAAGGAATTTGTTGAAACCTTCCACGGGAATAAGATTTCAACATTCGGACTTCGGTAACTTTTTTCATGTTCTCTGAATCGGGTCATTGATATACATATGCCAGAGAGAGTCAGGGGAATCGACTTTTGGAGCCTGAGCTTGATTCTTAGCAGAGATGAATGAATGAATGAATGAATGAATGAATGCTTGAATGAATGAATGTGTGTTGATTCTTAAAATGCCAACATCAATATTCCAAGCAATTACTATATAATATTGCATGTTTATTTTTCAACCTTTGAACTTGGAAACAGTTCCCGTTCGAATCAGAGGTGATTTCTCGGGGTTGGGATGGCCTGGACGCTGAGCTTCTGCATGATGATTGGAGGATTAGTTGAGAGGGTGAATCCCATTTTGATTGACAGGTATGTTGAGATCGGTTGAGATATATATACCGTCACTTCACTGCTCTGTGTCAGTTGCATGACGGATTTTGCAAGCGAAGATTGAGCAAAGACAAGCTGTGAACCATTTGCCGGCATTTTGTGTTGGTGATTACTTGTACATTTCTCACACTGTAAATGAAACACAGGTGTTATGGTGAGTGGTAAGACACCATGATACTGAACCCAATTATGCATAGACCTTCTCTTTTTACACACACACACACAAGAAAACCCTTTTGAAATAGGGATAAATATACATGCTACATTTAAACGTGATACACTGGGCAACAGAGACATTTAGTATGTATAAACTATTCAACTCCGTAAAACTTTTGCCGTCTGGACATAAATAAGGAAAAAAATAACATGTAACTTTGCCGACTTAGTTTACCGTAGCGTCTGGCAGCTCCAGTGAAGCACAAAGACACAGGCTCAACTCTGCTTGATCTGCAAAGCTTGAAGAACAGGAAGACACAACGTGCTGTGTTTGCACTAATGCTCCCTTCTGCATATTCTCTGACTATACCTCTAAAGTACCTGGTCAGCCCAGGCGGACTCTGTGGCTTAAGCTGCAGGCTGTGTGCATGCTGATTAGGCCATCTCTGTCAAATGTGTGGGTTTCTTTCCATATGCTTAACCTTTCAAACGCATAGGATTTATCTGCCACGGGACCGCTCATATCTAATCATGATGCTGTTTGGCCTTTAACCACATCTATGGCTATGGGCTGATTCAGTGCACACTAACACCACACACACACATATGGATGACCCACTGCTGAATGCATACACTGTGCTCATTCTAGGCTAAATTCAGAGCATAACCGCACTGATCGCTACGACATGGTAGTGCAAACTGCTTGAGTGTGAGTAATGTGCGGCTCAAGAAATGAAAACTGATGCTTTCCTTGGATATCCTTGGCATTGGATACAATCAATTTGGTGTGTTCGACAAACAATTCCTGATAGAAAATTACTTTATGTCCTTGAGCAAACTTTGCACCCGACAACAAACTTATCCACTACCTTTAAAGCACACTATTTGAAATAGTACTTTTGTAATGCTATTCTGTTTCACACACATACAAACACACATCTGTTATTTTACAGACAACAAGACTTGAACCTTATTGAAAATTAAGAAGGAGACAAGGTGATTTGCTTGTACACTGCCACTCAAAGAAATTGCCTATGTGATAGTATTTTGGCGGGAGTTCCACAAACTGAGGAGCTACAAAGCCTGGGCATGACTGACAGACAAATCCAATTTCCGCCCTCTAACTTTCCTCTTTACCGCCACTTCAATCAAATCGGGACAGTGCACCTGCTCCCGCGCCCAACTATAAGCCCAATATCACATCTTTAGTGTCAAAATTGAAATGTTTGAAGAAGGGCTGCTCATAGTCTGTGTGTGTGTGTGTGTGTGTGTGTGTGTGTCAGCGTCAGTGGGTGTGTTAATGTGAGCACAAATAAGATTCAAAAGAATAAAAAACAAATCATTCTATCCTCATTGTAGCGCATTGCCTGCACTTCATTGCATACATGTATCGTTGGCTCCAGTAAGTACTAATAACCCGAAGCAGAAGTGCAGCACTACACTGAAACACAGCACTACAGGAGTAATGTGTCTTTCTGTGAGTGAATAAGAAGGATGGAGTGGTGGTCATCTCTTTATGGGGTGCTTAATTGAGCCTTCCCATTCTGGCTCATGTCCATCCATGAAAATAATTTAGCTATATACTGTATATATGAGACTAGGTAGGACATGCAGAGATATATATAATATAATAAAAACACTAGTTTGACTGGGGAGGACATTTAATCCCAGCAAAGAGTCAGCAAAATCCTGTCCCTTTCAGGAATTATCAGAAGGATTAAAACTCTTAAATGCGTAGTGTGTAGGTGGCTGGCAGATTATGGACCTATGAAAGCCAGATTACGGCCAGATCGTGGCCGGGCGGGACAAGATGCTTTGTTCTCCTTTGAGAGCTCCTGTCTCTTACCCTAACAGGCGTGTGGCTGCCGAGCCAGCTATAATGTGCCGAGTCAGTGCTAATGCTCGGCAAATGTACTGCATGCAACATCAGATAGGAACTAACTAAGCTGTGTGCAAACTCTTCTTCTCGAGCCAGGCTATTGCAGGTGTTTGCTGTTGACAATAACGCAAAGGTCTAAGGTCTAAATTATGCCATTTGAAATCATTAATGCCTGTCATGGTGGAAGGGGAGCAAACAGAGGATTTCAAGAGGCTGGCGGAGCACATTTACATCTAAATAAAAATGTGCTCGTCAGAAGGCTGAATAGATGCTACAGCGCTCCCACAACCACCCCACCCCGGTCGGACTCAGCAAGAAAGAAAAATAATTAAAAAAAATATATGTAAGCAATTTTGGACAGAATCTACCTCTAAAGAGATTGCTGAAGATTGCCCTACCAAGACAATGAGTGACAGACAAATGATCATTTATTGTTAGGCGCCCAACATTTACATTTGTTACTAAAGCTTATCTCGAGTCTTAAAATATGTCAACCTTTGTCCAAGAGCAGCATCTCTGAGTAGCTTGTTTTGTTATCAGGCATTAAGCGCCTTTCCAACAATTAAGGTGCTCATTCAATGCGGCAGCACTGTCGGTTCAAAGAGGCAATCACTCACTGAGCCAAATTGACCTTGAAAACAGAGGAGAGACAAGAACATCTACTCCCTCCGCCTCACGAGGATAAAGTGCAAGCATGCAGATACACATGCCCACACGTTTACAAAAACACACAAACACACACGCTCTCACGCTACAGAATATAGTTTATAAATATGTGCATAAACATCCAAGCAAGTAGATTCCAGCGCATTCACACACACACATTTGAAAAGATACACAAACACACAAACATGCATACAAACACAAACACAGAAAGTGACCATCTCCCCACTCACCCCTCCCACAGACACACACACACACACACACATTTCCACGCATGTGAAAGTGCCCCGACTACACACCCACAAACACACACGCGCACACACACATGCATGGACATATGAGCCTACCCATAGCAGACAGTGAGCACACCTAGGCCTTCATTTTCCTTTGACACCTGTGACAAGATGTCAAAACATAAGCAGTGTGCAACACTGATTCAAGAAAGGATTTTTTTGAATGAAAGTTTTAGTTCCATTCACTTACTCTCCATACAAAGCCAACCAGAACCTTCACTGGTCACTGTGCTGTGCTCACAACAACCTCTCAGCAAAACCCACTTCAAACCCACTTCAAAAGAAACAATCTCACACACTCAAGCATGAAATAGGAGCTGCTGAACCAAAATGGAGGCCGTTTTTTAGGCCAGGAGAGTGACAGGTGTTTTCTGTTTACTGCACCATAGCACAACTACCAACTGCAATGTGAAGCACGACTGAATGGAAAGAAGAGCAGTTGCTGTTTTGTTTTTTGTATTATAAGTTTTTTTTTCTCAGTGTCATTTCAAGGCATCCACACTTAAATCACTTGACTGATTTTGAAGACAAGAAATATAGCACAGTCAGTAATCCTGAAACTCAAAAGTTTCTGTTTGTCCTACTTACAGTAACTATACATAAAGTATGCTCCCTGACACAGACTTATTTCAGTTCCTTTTAAGACACTGTAAAAGATTATGTGGTGGACAACCGACTTACCCTGGCCACTTAAATGTGTAAGACCGGTCACTGAGTAAAGGCTTTATTGGGTGACACCTGGTTTTATGGCCTATCAGTGAGGCAGTAAACCATGCGGTTAGGCCAAGGTTCAGTGACATAACACAACAAGCACATGTTCTATTGGATTGGCCAAGGCTCAGGCTTTCCAGAGAGTGAGGGAATCGAGTTACAACAAATAAGTTGTTAGTTCATTAATGTGTTTGTTTATTTTATCCTTTATTATTGGAGCACATTGAATTGCCTCTGGGTATGAAATGTGCTGTAGAAATGAAACTGCCTTGCCTTGCCTAGAGTCATATTACAGGCTCATCATACCGCCGCATCTGGATCAGGTGCTGTGCGGTTGGGGCTCAATTCTCTCCAAAAACAGCCCTATACTCCTTAATACCTCCAGCTGCTCAACAGTACAGAGGAGATACAGACCGTGCGTATTGTCTTTAGCATGTCTCCTCTGACGATAGCTGTGCTCTTTCTTAGGCAGCTGTTGGGTGGGTTTCGTCAGGAGCATCAAAAAGCAGTGGCATGGCACCAACATGTTGAACAAATGAACAAAGTGAGCTGTCATCTCTCAGAGCATGAGATATCAATAATATTGGCGAACGGGCACTATGTGAACTGCCTTACTCCTATTTGTAAATGCTCTGTGAATGGACACATTTAGAGTGAGGAATTGATCTAACAATCAATAAAGAAAATAAATTAAATTTGCCTTAATAAAAAGAAACTGACATTACAGAATCTGAGATAATATGACGTGTTAGTTTATGAGCAGAGACTACTAGCCAGGTTTTTTGTATTCCCTTGGTTTATACGCTCTTATTGACGTTTGAAGCGACTTGATAACGTGCCAGTTGTTGAGAAGGAGGAGCAGGGCACATATACACACGTAGAAACATGAGCCCTGTAACAAACAACCAGCTCCAAGTCACTTACACAATAACTTAATCTTATGTAAGACCCCCCAAGCCCAGCTGCCAGCTCAGATTACCTAGAACAGTTCTAATGTAATCGGACCATGCATGCATTAGGGAAGGTGTTCTTTTTTTTTGTTTTTGTTTGTACCTTTGCATGGTTGTGTGTTTATGTGTGTGTCTGTGTATTTGTGAGAGAGAAAGAGAGAGAGATAGAAAGAGTGACAGAGAGAGAGAGAAAAAAGAGAGAAAGTGAAAGAGAGAGGAGAGGTGGTGCATGTCTATGTGGATTGTATGTTTGTCCTAATGTACAGTTTTCCAGAGCATGCACTGTTTTGGAAGCCCTCAGCTATGTAATTGGCATCATCTCAGATGGAGAGAGAACGACAGAGAGAGAGAGAGAGAGAGAGAGAGAGGGGGTAAAGGCAGAGAAAGAGAGAGAGGTGGGGGAGCAAAGGAGAGAGATGATGATGGGGGCAATTAATGGGGACTTATACACAATGGGCAAATGGTTCTCTCTCAAACAGTGCATGGACAGTGTTAAATGACACAAATCCACCCATGCTATCGGTGTACTAACAGCAGCTGAATTCCAATATCCTGACCAATGTCTAAAGAAAGGGGGACACATGATTCAATTTCATTATACAGTATTTATAATGAAATTTGGAAATTGAAACATGAAATTTTGAGTAACAAACTATTAATGTGCTCCTACCAAATGTTTGAGGGCTGGCAGTTGCCCAGTTCAGATTTTTATTTAATAACATTCCAAAATTAAAAATGCAAACATCATACATAAATGTACCCATGCATTAGCAAGATCCTTTAGAGCTATCTCTCATGCAAGCCTGTAAAGGCCGCTTTGATGCACATTTCAGATGTGGCAGAACAGTGTCTCACTTTACATTGGCCATATTAAGTGGTGCATAATTGTATTGTGGGATTGCTCCATTGAGCCGTTGAAAACTAATCAACTTTTGCCACATGGCAAGCTAGTGACAGCTTATTAAATAGCATGTAACACAGACAGCAATCAATCACATCACTCCACGGTGCTCCACAGTGACTGGTTATTTGCAAGCATAGAAAAGACCACTGGCACGCGTTAACGCCTGGGTCCCTTCTGAGCATCCAGCAAAATAAGTTGTTTCTACTAAATTGGCCTTTAGGTCACCACTATCAACTGTGCAGGTAGCCTAATTGACAGGACAAACTACTGCTACTCAACATAGACACATTCTTTCATTTAAAATTTGGAGCAAAATTGACTACATTTCACTTCACATTGACAGAAATAATATTTATTCAGCACAACAAAAAAAGAGAGGCCTATCATCTACCTTTCACTCCCAGATATGTTAGTTGATAGAAGTCTATGTATATGGTCTAGTGTACATTTTCTATTGGCTTGATACCCATCATACTATATATCCATAGTTCTTCTTGCACTGTATGTATGTATGTATAATGATGGATGTCCTTGTTGTGTGTCCTGAGAGCATAACACCTACTCGAGTCAAATTATTTGTATATGCAAGTATAGTTGGCCAATAAAACGGATTATTATACTGTTAACTTGTTGATCTTGTTGAGTAAAAGTGACAGTGAGCCCAGTGGCGCCAGCAGAATATTTTTCTAGGGGTGGCTAGTGGGGGCCAGAGCAAATCTTAGGGTGGCATACCAAACTAAAGTCCATCATAAAATATAATGCTATAGATTCTGATAATGTAATGATGTATACAAGATATTAGGTGCAGGTCAGTATTCAATGACTTGCTATTATCTCTTGAATATAGCACTCAAAAATACAATCCTGTTTATGATATGTCCCGTTTTCTTTTCATCATCACTCTAGGCAGATTCACATAGCCATTTCGCATTAGTTAGCTATGGTAGACTAACATTCCCGCTTAGCAAAGCTAGCATGAAAAACGTAATTAACAACGTTAATTTTAGTTACATAATATGCAAAACTCGTGGGCATATGCATATTCATGTATTACTGTACTACTGAAAATTGCCATTGCGTGACATCAGGCGCATAAGCAGTTTGACATTGAGGGGGACCGAATCTGCACGAGTTCGGTGGCGCTATGGAGCGGAAAATTCACGGCACAACTTTGCTCACGCATATACATCTCTTGTTGCAGCGTATACACATGCATCTTAATTTTCTCTCATTAAAAATATTGTTCTGGGATTCTTATAGCACACATTTTGGCTAGACCTAATGTGAGTTAAAGTTAGCCTACAGGCTAATAGTCCATCACTGAAATGCAAGATTAAAAGCGCCATTGTCGAGTAGGCCTACACTCAACAAGGGCGCGTCTTCTAAACAACAGCCCAATGGAACGAATGAGAAGCCTAATTTTGTTTAAGTTTTTTGCCATTAGGTGGCAGACAGGTAATACTTCCCTGGATTACAAAAAGTCGACCATAGTACACACGAAAAAGGCCACTGCAGGGCTGATGACGGCACATAGGGTAATAATTGAACGTTACCCTACTATTTAAACACAACCTGTTAAGCCAACCAGTTGCAATAATAAAATAAACCAGCGCGCTTACCTGTTCTGATCCTCATCTCAGAAAACTCATGTGGTAGGCTACTAATTAAGCAGCCTGAATATCCAGTTAGTTCCAATGCCCTATTCTTCAAAGTGTACGTGACACCCCATCTTAAAAGGTGCACATTCCTGCGTTATATGTTTTTGATCGTCTTTTTGGATTATGATTGCGTGTATGTGGACAAGATCCAACAAGGTAGGCTAATCTGTTTTCTAATCATGGCTGTATCTGGAACGAGATTGGCAGCGACTGAACATTAAGTCAGATCTATCAGTAGACTGGTTTAAGAAACCAAATCAAAATTATGCCGTCTCAACAACGTTGACAACTGCCACTGACCTCACTCCTCGCTGGGCAGCTGCTGACAAAGCTGGTTTTGAATGCAGCACATAGCCTAAGTAATGAAGACCCTATGACTTAACATTCTGTAAAACCGTACTTATAACTAACATGTCATTCACTGTGTGCATTGTTTTATCAGAGCATTGTTTCACCATAAAAGCAATTTTCTCTCCGGCCACACAATTAACATAGCTTCACACTTGTTTCCTTGCCTGCATACTGTAACGTTGATGCTATCTGTAAGCTCTAAGAAACTGCAGCGAATTAAGGTTTCCGATGGTCCAGAGCTACTGATGGTTGTTTTTTTTTAAATGACGGGAACCCTGCACTTACATTATTGACAAAAAAGGAGCAAATTTCTCACTTTTTTTCCGATGGACGTCTATGATGGCTGGTAAGTTGATCTCGCAAGGAGCAGACGTTGCATGGGTGGTGGGGGAGGGGGGTTGTTATGTGAAGTTTGCGAGGGTGGCAAAAGCAGCGCTGCTATTTGTATCTCCTCCCATTTCAAAATTGTTTTTACATCGTGGATAATATAATCTAGTCTGCATTATATTTTCACAAATACGCATTATTAAAATTTTCTTAGGGGTGGCAAAGGGGTGGCTGAGGATAATTCTGGGGTGGCTGTAGCCACCCCTAGCCACCCCTTGGTGGCGCCACTGAGTGAGCCATTTATCATCATCTGATTATCATCAGAAATACCTATCTATCAGGCCTTTTTATTCTTAGGAAAGCAGAGTAGTAGAATCCACAATTTTTTTTTTGGCGGGAGTGGAGAGACAAACTGTCTGGGTTCAGAAAATGATCCTGCTGTTTAGCACCAATTTTAAATCTTAAATCATAGGTAAGCCACCATTAACATAAAGAAAAAAAGGGATATTATTGTTTCACATATACAGGATAAGATGATGAATACTTACTGCTTACTGTCATTACTAGTGGGCTCCCCATGTTGCCTTGACCTTCTAACGTGACATGTCAGTTATCACCACAAACCACCATGGCTGGTAAATAATGCTTTCACACATGTAGCGTGTTTTAATCCATCATCAGGCTCAGTCACACTGAAGTGTCTGAAAATGATTTAGATCAGAGGGATTAAACAGAAAATCACAAGTTATTTGCAGTCTTTTGTCTGGCTATAGTTGGGAGAGAACTATCTAAAGCAGGATTTGCCACAGTGCTGATTTAATTATATGCTGAGTGGGAAGCCAAAACGCAGCACAGCACTGGAAAACCAATAATGTAGCAGAGGGCAGAAAATACAGCATTTAATCTCCCACAGTCAGCCAGGCACTTTCAGACACTAGGCTACAGCATGTCGGGGTAAGGCTCACCCTTAAGCACACCTTAAAAGAGGCCTTGAACAAGTGAAAATAATGGAAATGAGATAAGAGTGTCTAGAAGGACATGTTGAAATGGATTCACCTCAGAGGAGGAAGGACATAAAATAAATAACTGAATAAATAAATAAATAAACAAATAAACTAACAAATAAATGATTAAGTAAATAAATAAACAAAAACATACAAAATGTAAACATTCAGCATGACAAATGTTCCAAAGACTGAGAGGTATGATGGAGCTTTTGGCACTTTCAGACAGCAGTTATTAGACTTTTTCAGTTGTTACGCTTATTCAAACTGTGTCTGTGGATGTGTGTGGAGAGGTCTCTGTTAAAATGGTGAAAAACAGGCTGTTGAATGTCTTATTTAATTGCTGGGCCTCATATAATTTCAATAAACTGTCAGCTTTTGTTCACCACCACAACATCAATACTTCATATTTGGGGGTGTCGTTATAAGTTTAAAGTTGACTAGAATTAACATGCCAACATTAAATCATACTACAATTCCATGATAGATTTTTGTCTCAGTACATCAATGTATTAAAGTCCAGTTTGTTTGTGGTGTTTTGTTGTTGTTGTTTTCAGAGCATAGTCTTTGTCAATCAAAAGCTTTTTGCTAAATTAACAATATATATCTCCCTGATCATGACACACCTGTCATCTATTTCTCTCACACACATACACAAAAACAAGCTCAAAGTGCAAAGTCTTAAAACTGATCTCTCATGGTTGTTTTATTTTTCACATCTCATCCTTTTTCCTGCATCCCGAAGACCCCCTGTGATCTCCGGCCCTTCTCAGCAGGTCTGCTGTGACCTGGATATGGCCAGGCAGGTGGGCTGTCAGGCGAGCCAGCGAGTGAGTGAAGCCAGCATACGGCCTCAACTCACTGGCCGAGCAGCCGACCGGGCTGGCCTGCAATTCATATGACAGCATTAGTATTCAGAACGGAGTGTGTCAGAGATGCGGCACATCTGCTATTTACCACCAAGTGAGAGTGAGATTCTTTATCATCTCGGACATGAATTATAGATTTTGCTCAGATCCTGAGGATGAGAGGCAGTGTCCAGCAGGGCTGTGTGTTCTGCTGTGGTGCGCTGTAGTGTGATGCCCGGCCCTGGCAATCCGAATGGGATATGGTACCACAGTTCATCGCCCTATAATGTCTCTAATTAATCTCCCCGTTAGATCTGAGCTGAGTCACTGGGAGAAAGAAGAAAAGGTGAGAGAGTAAACCGCTGAGTTCAAATGTCCACTTCTAATCCCTCAACCTTCATGGAGACGACTGGCACGAATCCATGTCATGACTCGCTAATTCATGGCAATTAAGTATTAAGGGCTCAGGACATAGGGCTTACTGTAGAAAGGACACTGGGATTCGGTCGGCAAGTCAGGCATGAATCTGGCCCAATTCTGTGCAAATGAGAGGTTCAGACTGAAGTGACATCCGAAGCCCATCTGGCCTGTGTCTACCCAAGCCTCAACCTCCCCTAGGAGAGCTGCTGGTGGAGGGAGGGGTGGAGAGAGGGAGAGAGCGGATGAACGATGGAGCCGCACACGTTCGACGGCAATCAGTCTGGAAATAGACGCCGTCCCCAGGACAGACAGGAACAAATAAATGGATGCCGGGATAAAAGCTGACTCTCCGATGCCAGAATGAATGTGCCCCCTTAAATAATTCACCTCAGCACTCTGCCTGAAGTGGAGGGAGGGTGGGGGTGATGGGGGTCTGGATGGTGGTGACATTAGTCTTTAAACTTTTCTATCACGCGTGCAAAGTATATAGAGAAAGAAAGCTTGACAGCCAGACAGAGACGTAGGTGACAAAGAGCCCCCTGCGAAAAAATGCGTAATGAGAACCCTCCATGGATATCCTGTCTTGTCTCTGACAGAAACTAGTCTGGCTTCTCCTTCCATTTATGCATTTAGCAAAATGCTTTTATCCACAGTGACTTACATTTGTCTGTTATTACTAACTAAGCTATATGTTCCCAGGGCCTTGTGTTCAAAGGGTTAATGCTCACCCAGTTCAAAAGTCTTATGTTTCAGGTCCCTTTGCTCCCCAGCTTTATACAGCACACAATACCAGTAATAAGTATGGAAACTGATCTGCAGAACGCACATTAGAATACTACACTGTAACATATGGAACCAAGGTTGTGCTGCAGGGTTAAGCCTTGGCCTTGAACCAACGACATTACAGCAACCTTGAATCGGCGGTTGAGTGTAAGTAAGTAAGTAAGCAAGTAAGGGATACTTTATTTGTCACATAAGGGCTACTGTTTTGCAGTGTGCTCGCGAGTCCACCAAAAAAAGCCCAGGCTGCCAGTCAACTGATGGATCCCAAGTCAAAAGCAGGGACACAGACTGAATGCCTTCATTTTACAGCAAACACAGTGTTTTACATCTTCCCTTCCCCAGTCAATAATCATGTTACTATGTTAGTTTATAGGTTAATACTTGGGAGTGGATGCTAGGAAGTTTCTAGGTTACTTGATGTGGTTTGTAGGTAGTTGCTAAAGCACATGTGGTGGTTGCGAGGATAATCATTTTGGTTGCTATATTAGTTGCTAGCTTGCAAATGGAAATTGTTGTTATGCAGTTGCTAGAACACTTGAGAGCAGAAGAAACAAGTGGAGTTGACATGAAATCACTGAAAGACTGAATCAGAGTAAGACTGAAATAATAGAATAGTAATAGTAACAGTATTCCTTTCTATACTGTTGTTCCTCCTGCATGCATGCTACAAGGAGGATTTTTTGTGGTTTTATGTTCTGGTAATTGGTTTATTACAGTTGTGATAAAATGGGTGCTTCAGAAAGAAGGAGGTACTTACTGGAAATAGTAAAAAAAAAATGTTGAAAATCACTGTAACAAGTTCCCTTTTTTGTAAATAAATATAGGCCTACTGCTTGTTATTGCAATCCGAAGGAAATCTTACTCTGCACTACCTGCCATTACATAAATCACACAACACACACAACCTCTGTGCTTTTATATAATAATCACCTGATTTAATTTAACCCACTTTCACTAGTAGGTTGTTTGCACAGAGAGCTGCCTCCCTGTCTCCAATTTCCCTGGCAGGGACCCTTGGACACTGAAACACCACTCACACCTTACGCCTGCTGCCCCCACTCCTCGGACAGCCCAGTGCTTGGTCTCGGCTGGGCTATTTGTGTTCTTCCTCTCCACTGGTCTTTAAGTGCTTTTGCCTAGTACGGTGTACATTTTAGGACATCCTCAGATCTCAGAGTCAGATGTCAGTCTTCAGAGTCAGATGTCAGTCTTCAGAGTCAGCTTCAGACAAAGTTGAGTCAGTCTCAGAAAAACTTTGGTCAGTCTCAGGAAAAACTCTGTCAGTCTCAGAAAAACATTGGTCAGTTCTCAGGAAAACCTCTGTCAGTGTCAGAATTTTTTTTATCAGTTTTGGAAAAACTTTTGTCAGTCTCGGGAAAACTTCGCTCAGTCTCGGGAAAACCTCGGTCAGTCTCAGAAAAAAAATAGTCAGTTTCGGAAAAACTTTTGTCAGTCTCGGGAAAACTTCGGTCAGTCTCGGGAAAACCTCTGTCAGCCTCAGGAAAACCTCTGTCAGTGTCAGAAAAACCTCTGTCAGTTCTCAGAAAAACCTTTGTCAGTCTCAGGAAAACCTCTGTCAGTCTCGGGAAAACCTCTGTCAGTCTCAGAAAAAGTTCTGTCAGTTCTCAGAAAAACCTCTGTCAGTGTCAGGAAAACCTCTGTCAGTTCTCAGAAAAACCTTTGTCAGTCTCAGAAAAAAAGGCATCAGAAAATACAGCCTCAGTCTCACATGAACTTCGAAAAAATGTAAAGCGCCCAGTAGAGGGAGTTGTTGATTAGCTTTTTGAAGAGGCTATATTAGGGATGTGCAAAGCCGCCGATATTTGTATCTGTATTTGTTGGGGAGCAAAAATATTTCACGTAAAATTCACGTACAAATCCAGTTAATATAATACCAAATACAAATAAAATTAAATAAAAAATAAAAATAAATAATAGGCCTACTGTTCGTCTGAACGAACATTTTAATGGACAGAATCTTGCTGTCTGCAAAAGACGTGAAACCGTTCTATATAACTCCCAAAAGTGCCCTGACCTGTCTTTATTTATGTGGAGTGGAGGGGGGGGTTAAGCCTGTAATAAGTTAGGTTAAGCCTGTAATTATGCAAGTGTGTTTGTTTGTTTAGTTCTTCCACCCACGTTAACGTTAACCAAGCAAATGATAACACCCTATCTACCGTTTACAGCTGTCATTTTTCTCTCGCGCTGCTCCTAATTTGTGTAGCAACGCTAGACGCACGTGAAGGCATCCGACTTTGACACCGCACCATTGATTAAAATATTGCGAAATCTAAGACTCACAAAAGATGAGGAGGCAATACACTTCCCGAGCTGTAACCAGGAAATGGCCAGATGCGGTGTATAATATATTGGACATATAGGCTGCACTGAACGCGTGGGGCCTGTGGGCTACTGGAGCTGCACAGACACAAATATTGCCCAGCTATTTCACCCTGGAGCTTTTCAAGCTGTTGCGCGGGCCTACATCGTTTGTGAATAATGTGCGTGCGCGTGTGTGTGTATGTGTGTGTGTGTGTGTGTGTGTGAGAGAGAGAGAGAGAGAGAGAGAGGGAGGGAGCGGAAGGGAGAGAGAGGGAGCGTGCAACGTAAATGTTCTTCTAAAATAGTTAGGCTACTGAATAGGCTACTGTTATTTTGTTACTGTAAATAGTTATTTGAGAGTTTCCATGTTTGTGTTAACCTACAGTAGGCTAATTACAGTAATTAATAATTCAATTCAATAAAAAAAATTAAAATAAAGAACATATTGCTGACGCTATTCCAGCATGGGAGTCAAAATGACCGGCGGTTCTGGAATGTTGGCGGTTCTAGTGTTAACTGTTGATTGTTTTTTGATCGTGACAAAATCAGCAAAAACAGCAGAAACACCCCCCCCCACAAATGGGCACCCTGGGCATAACACATAGGCTTGCTAGAGTGCTAGGGCTGGCTGGCTAAGCAAGAGCACCGGTAGATAGGGCGTTATCATTTGCTTGGTTAACGTTAACGTGGGTGGAAGAACTAAACAAACAAACACACTTGCATAATTACAGGCTTAACCTAACTTATTACAGGCTTAACCCCCCTCCACTCCACATAAATAAAGACAGGTCAGGGCACTTTTGGGAGTTATATAGAACGGTTTCACGTCTTTTGCAGACAGCAAGATTCTGTCCATATGTTCGTTCAGACGAACAGTAGGCCTATTATTTATTTTTATTTTTTATTTAATTTTATTTGTATTTGGTATTATATTAACTGGATTTGTACGTGAATTTTACGTGAAATATTTTTGCTCCCCAACAAATACAGATACAAATATCGGCGGCTTTGCACATCCCTAATATAGCCTCTTCAAAAAGCTAATCAACAACTCCCTCTACTGGGCGCTTTACATTTTTTCGAAGTTCATGTGAGACTGAGGCTGTATTTTCTGATGCCTTTTTTTCTGAGACTGACAAAGGTTTTTCTGAGAACTGACAGAGGTTTTCCTGACACTGACAGAGGTTTTTCTGAGAACTGACAGAACTTTTTCTGAGACTGACAGAGGTTTTCCCGAGACTGACAGAGGTTTTCCTGAGACTGACAAAGGTTTTTCTGAGAACTGACAGAGGTTTTTCTGACACTGACAGAGGTTTTCCTGAGGCTGACAGAGGTTTTCCCGAGACTGACCGAAGTTTTCCCGAGACTGACAAAAGTTTTTCCGAAACTGACTATTTTTTTTCTGAGACTGACCGAGGTTTTCCCGAGACTGAGCGAAGTTTTCCCGAGACTGACAAAAGTTTTTCCAAAACTGATAAAAAAAATTCTGACACTGACAGAGGTTTTCCTGAGAACTGACCAATGTTTTTCTGAGACTGACAGAGTTTTTCCTGAGACTGACCAAAGTTTTTCTGAGACTGACTCAACTTTGTCTGAAGCTGACTCTGAAGACTGACATCTGACTCTGAAGACTGACATCTGACTCTGAGATCTGAGGATGTCCTAAAATGTACACCGTAGCCCTGCCATGTTTCCCACCTCAGCCCACCACACAGTCTTGTTTGTAGGGGTCCACTTACTGCTTCAGGGGAGATATACTCTGTGGCAGCGGACATTCTTCCACCTCATTATATTGTAAGTACACAAGGGCCTTTGTGATGCAAAATCTCTGCATTGTTCTCTGTCACTCAATGAGTAGTCAGTTGTTAAAAAAGCAGCAGCAGTTTTACTGTCATGAATCTACTCCAGAACCATGTTTTCTGAATAATTAATTTCCATATAAATAGGGATGTTTTAGGGACGTATGATTTCAGGGATGCCTAATAACAGAGCACTGTGCATGTCTTTATGTTCTAATTGTGCAATTAATGTACTCGGTATTAAGGAAATATCATTCAGTTGGGATAGTTTCGTCGCAACTAGAAAAGCAATTCCTGGGATTACTAATGCATACAACACTGTTAACATATGAGGACTACAAGGAAGTTCTGTTGAACAGAAAGCTCGGGAGAGGCTGTTTGCATGGCTAGAGGCTGAGTCATTATTTACTTTAAAAATATACATTATCTTCCTCACACATTTAGAATATCTAAATATCTAAAAATACTCATTATTTTTGGGCATTCAGTTAGCTATATGTTGGATCCTACATTGTCATAGGTGCTACATTACTAATTTTGCTAACAGCACCACTTAGCTGTTGTTTATTGGAAATTATGCTAACAGCGCTAATTAGCTAAATGCAAACAATGCAAAAAAAGTTTCTGATTATTCCTACAGTATTACTGCCATATACTATTACTATAGTAAAACGGTCTTTGGACATTAAAAAATGCATTATTTATTAAATTAATACAGGAAAGAAAAGTGCACCTTACTGCATTAAACTGCCCAATTCAAGGAATGTTTGACATAGAAATATAGTGCTGCAGACAAAATGCAGTTTTCCTCTCACAGAGAGATATTTTAATAAGTAGAGAACTTCCATTCTCATATCACTTCCAGTGGTACTGCACTCTAGGGGAGTCCAGAATGGATTTTGTTAAAGTGAGATGACATTGTGTATACTGGATCTATGTCCTTCAGCTTTCATTAGCTGAATGCTAGCTAATGACAATAGGCAATAGGCTATGACAGTCGGATTTCACGATGTACAATCCCTAACAGTCTCAAAGAAATGCAATAATATTTGGATTTTGTTGATGACATGCAAGGAGAACAACATCATTTAGCCATCTAGCTTCATAGACGTCAATTGATTCTAGACACGCCTACATTCGCCCCCTTACTTGCTTACTTGCCCCTTAAGCAAGACTAAGCAAGTTGTGATTGGTTTTACTCCCTCCTCCATCTCTGGACTTAGAGATGAAAATTTGTTCCCATCTCCGAAGGGAACGTGTGCTCCATGCCGAACTCCAAATGCATGCTGGGAGACGCGTGGAGAAACGCTGAGTCATGCTGGAATTCATCCACACATTGACTGTGGTCTGGCAGAGTAAAACAGAGCAGAGCCGGCATGCTTACTTAACACTTTGGCGCTCTCTTGAGCAGAAGAGGATCTGATTACAGCTCACATGTCAGGGAGAGGAAGAGGAGGAAGATGGTGCTGGACTACAGGAAACTGATCACTGCACCAGAATTCTTCACCCTAATGCTTCCTTTTGATCCTACGAAAATCCATCCAACTAAATTTGCTGATTTACACAACTAGTAGGCCTACAGTAAGTGAGCAAGCAGAAAGGCATATAAGGAAGACAGTAATCCATTCTTCATTTTATCTCTCTTCTCAACTTTAATAACTTTATTACACTGTATGTAATATATATAGATATATATAGAGAGAGCTCTGCATTGCCTACCATTACATTGTTACAATCTACAAGCAGTTTTCCATAATGGGGCCACAATGACCATTTTCGTCAAACAGGCCAATCCACTAAATGATTTCTGAACCAACGTCCCTTTTTATGACTATAACAATGCTGCATAGGGTCTCTTTAATATTTAATTTGGCAGTTTTTTTATTGTCACATTTTATTCAAAAAGAAGTGTATTTTATTCACTAAAGTGTATTAAGGCAAGTGGTAAACTTAAAGTGTGTGCTTAGAATTGTGCACTGTGTGCTTGTGTGTGCTTTGGAGTCTCTTTTCCAGGCAACCCTGCTTATGTTTTAGCCATCCCAGAAGCTTAATTCTATACCAAATTCAGCTGCTGCAAAGACAAACAGAGCATGACTTGATGGAAGATATAAGAGGTGTGCCTCCAACTACAGGATTGCTTCCAACTACAGCCCTTTTGTTTGAGCTCTTGGCACTATTGGTATGAAGCAGAACAAGAGAATTGGGTGCAGATGCGACAGGTAACAAAACTGCCACTTACATCTGGACATGGAAAACAAACACCTTTTCTGGCGTTTTTCAGCATTGTATCAATGCTAGAATTGTATCAATGCTAGAATTGTATCAATGCTAGAATTAATTTCTAAAGCTGGGAAGGAGGTAATACTTTAAACCGGCACTAAGTAACATTCTGTTTTTCTCTCTCACGAGCTCCCTCTAAAGCCCGCTGTATTGCATTGTATTGCACTGCATTCTATTGGAGGCGGTCCGTGCTGCTGAACATTGCAAGTGCTGTATCTACCGCTATTGGCCACGGTGGCGCATTCTACACCGTTCATTCGCCGTGTAATGACTAATTTCAGCATCCTAAACAGTATGAAACAGATTAATTAAATGAAAAATGTTGCATTATGGGCCTTTAAAACTATTGCTGCCCCTGTGAACCAAGTATGAAATGAGTCAGTCTATGCCCCTATTCAGTTAGCTATCGATCAGTCAAAGTTGCATCAATATTTCCTCCTATCAACAGCACTCGGTAGATCTAACAACAGTGCCATGTTTAAAAGTAATCCTGACTGTTGCTATGGAGATTATTATAATATCTGTCTATCTATCTAATGTGAGTCTCCATATGTAACAAATTTAATATCAGCCAATGAGTTCTATGTGGGAGGCTGAGGCTCTGACAAGAGTCAGGCTAGTCCCAGTCTAAGCCACAATCAGTAATAGGTTGAACACACACTCACAGTACACACGCACCAGGAGCAGATGTAGCTGTCTGTCCTCCTCTCAATCGACTGGTAATGATGTGTGAACAACACACAGACGAAGCTGGGGGGGGAACTGGCGTACCACCCACTGGCCTTACACCACAGCAGAGCACACGCATCAGGTGCGGTCGTGGGAGGGGGGAAAGGAAAATATAAAATAAACTCATTGTTTGCTCTTTCTCTGCCATATTTACCCAGCTGCTTGTATTTTGTACAAGAAAAGACGTCTATTCCTAAGCTAGAAGAGGTACATTTTTGTTTTACACATTCTGCCCTCTCAACCCTTGCCTTTTGTTTTTGGCACACATCTGATGGCAGACACACATGTCTACGCCTCCTACGTCTGGCTTTGCTCGCTGCAAGAAGGAAAAGCGAAACGTTCAGCAAATATATGCTTACGCTTACTACATATCTGGGCTCACCACATTCTTTTACTCTTCTTAAAAAGGTGTAGCATAGCACCACTGCTAACCCAGCTGTAGCCTGCTATATGTGGCGTCGCCACGCCAATAGTAATAAAGTGGAAGCCGCGAGTGCTGGCTCGACTCGTCCCTGCGCTAACCCCATGCCTTCTGCACCAGACAGTCCCTCCATTGACTCACTCTTTAATTGACTGAGTCATCCCAGCTCTCTCGCTTCCTCTCTAGCATGCGGCCCCTACTATCTGCAGGCCAGTGGAAAGGTTAGGGACTAAAGGAAAATGGTGTCTATTTCTAGACCCAAACTGCAGGTAGTGTGCCGCAGAGCCCACCTCCTCTGTTCTCAACCCCCAGCCCCAGAAGAGGTATTTCTAGGTTTAATTAGAACTGGAAAATCCAGCCTGTGAATAATATCTCTTATAATGTGTTTTATCTTCGTGGGAGATAAAGTGTATTTGACTTCAGGGCATACTTGAAGTGCTGGTTAGACTCTGAGCTCTTAAAGTCTTTGTTACTTTGCTGTCTAACTATGCAACACAGTGTGGAACAGAGCAAATTAGCACATTGGCTCACAGAGTGGTCAGCAGTGTTGGGCAAGTTACTTTTAAAAAGTAATTAGTTATAGCTACTACTAGTTACCTATTGCAAAAAGTAACTGAGTTAGTAACTCTGTTACTGTATTACAAAAGTAACTAATTACCAGGGAAAGTAACTATTGCGTTACTTTTTGCATTACTGCCCCGAGTAAATTCAAAAGTATGTTCAGTTACTCATAGTAAAAGTGAATGTTAAATGTATATTATGACTGAAATGCACACATAACAGAATGACATATTAACAGTGCACACCAATATAGGCCTACACTAATTTCATATTTTTGTGGGACAATGTGAGACAAGACGTCTTTATTTTTTTATATAGTTTTGTAGCTATTAAAACTGTTGTTAACAATATAATAGAACAATAAAACACTGATGTTTTAGAAATGTTGAGCCTATTGATTTATTTAAATTGAACAAGCTACAACAGACCAAACCCCCCCCCAACACACACACACACACACACACACACACACACATAAGCATTTCTCCCATTCTTTCTAATGGAGAACCCCCCCCCCTACAAGGGTGAAGGGTGAGTTTTATTTACAGTGTGAGAAATGTACAAGTAATCACCGACACAAAATGCCAGCAAATGGTTCACAGCTTCACAGCTCAAACTTCGCTTGCAAAATCAGCGATGGGAGTGACACAGTCAGAGCAGTGAAGTGACGGTATATATATCAACCATCTCAACATACCTGTCAATCAAAACTGGATTCTAATCCTCCAATCATCATGCAGAAGCTCAGCGTCCAGGCCAGCCCAACCCCGAGAACCGCTCCATTCACCCCCAGAGATGCTGAGAGTCCGGGGGCGGGACACAATCATGGCATTTATCCAATAACCGTCAAATTTCAAGTCAATAAAAAATTATGTCCTATTGAAGCACATGGACGCTCAACATCTATGGGCGAAACCTGGTTCATATCACAGTAGAGACACTAGAGGGCAGAAAAGCGCTCGCCATTAAACCAAACGATATAACGACAGAAGTAATTCTGTGGACAAAATGCACTGACCAAAACGGCGCTATGGGAATGTAAGAACAGGTAACAATCAGTCAGTTTGTGTTAAGTAGGCCTAGCTTATTCTAAACGAACTCGTCTTCGTACTTGTAGTCAATAAAATGTTAACACAACCATACATATTTGACATTTAATCTTTGACATTTTAGGGGTAGCTGAGCTTCCCTTGCAGTCTTAGAGAAATCGCCTCTGATACATATACATTTATAAATGTAGGTCCAGTTGGCAATTGAAAAAGAAATGATGGGATATTACGTACAGTAAATCAAAATAATAATAATAACAACAAAAATATATATATATATATATACAGAATTGACATGTAACTCTCAGCTAGCCTAAATACTCTCTCTCTCACACACACACACACACACAGCATTACTCAAAACCCACTGTCTATCTCCGGATCACACCTTTGTCCGCCGGTCAATGAATTATTCATGCTCGCAGGAAGCATTGCACGCTTACACCTTCACACACCTCGATGATGAGTGCTAGCTCTGCTGCCGCCTGCCACTTCACACACACACAGAAAAAAGGGCTCCACCAGCGCATGGGTGAGGTGTAGACACAGTTGACAGGGACAACCGCGGGTTCACCAATTAATATTCTGCCTGGCGAAGAGACCCTTCCTGTCGCGGAGAACAATGGTCTCTGACACGGGTAAGTGATCCTTCACGCCTGTTCCTGTCTATCATCTGGGCACACTGAGGAATATCAATTAACGTTTGTCCCACAGCCAGAACACAATGCTGGGCTCTGATGAACTGAATACAGTAATAGGAAGTGTTTTTGAGGCCTTCTGTATATCAGACATATGGCTATAGAAAGTGGTATTTAAATTGAACCCTAACCCTAAATTGATTTGTCCCCATTGTCCTCTTTCATTTCTCATTATATTTTTAAATGGGGCTCACTCTCCCAATCCCAAGTTAGATGCTGGACACCACCACCAATTACGCAAGCGTTCCTGCAGTGCACCAGATTCCTTCTGCATGGACTAAAGAAAAAAGTGGTCCTACTGAAGAAGCAGTATGGGTCTTTCATTTCTGTTGCCAAATGTGAACATTCTTTTTACTTGCTTTTTACTTTACTTGTGAACATTATTTTAACTTGCTTGCAGTTTACAGTACATCCCAGTGGGTGTAGGTGACATGTTTTGTTCTACTTGGTTTATATAATATTTTGTTAAGCATCTTACAATCAACCAACATAAGGCCATCTTAAGACTAATGACAGAGACAAGCGTTCAATTAAATGCTGGGGTGGGGAAAAAATGACTGTGAGAAATACAGTCTTAGCAAACTCCCAATCCAGAGTAATTGCCATTGTCGGAGCGGAGTGGGTTAGTCATGGAGAGTCACTTCAGGGGTGTGTGTTTGTGTCTGTGTGTGTGTGTGTGTGTGTGTGTGTGTGAGAGAGAGAGAGAAAGAGACAGAAAGAAAGAGGATTATGGAGGAGGTCAAGGAACGGGATTAATCTTTCCCTTTTATTATACAGTGGTCAAGTGACAGACGAACAGACATTGAGGCAGATGACCTCAATGAGGCTAACACTCATTAGCACAGTGGAAAGACATGCTATGACCTTTAAGCGCCCAAACAGGTGACCTCTCTTCCACCAGAGGCAAATGCCCTTTTTGCAGTTGTGTTGCTTAAATTGTCCAGTGACAGTTTTAAATCAAAACCCCTGCTGTTAGGGAAATAATGAAATACTGTCTAGCTGTTGATGTGACTGGTGAAAAGGCAGAAGCATAATTTTAAGTCTGTGTTTTGCCCCTGCCTGACCTCCACAACTGTCCACAACTGTCTACTTTACAGTACACTAACTAGATGGGTTTGTAGTGGAGCATGTCTTGAAGACTTGATTTATATTTCTACTGTTATAAAGTCTGTTGAGTCGTGAGGGAACAGCAAAGAGTCCTCGTTGGAAACAGAATAATTTATGGAATGACAATAAAAATGTATGTAATGACAAACAAAAACGGGGCTTATGGGATAATGGGTCCAAATGCTCACACATCAGTGATTGTATTCTTTAATACTTGTATAGGTATAGCGTTTAAAGGACTTGGCTAGCATGGCAGTATAGCCTAGAAATTTTGGATTTGAATTCCAGCTACCACCATTGTGGCCTTGAGCAAGACACTTAACCTAAGTTGCTCGAGGGAAGACTGGCCTTACAGTGATGGTTGACAAGATGTATGTTGCTCAGGATAAAGGTGTCTGCTAAATGTGTGAATGTATGGTACAAATGCTTTTAGGGACTTCATCACTTTTCAGGGACTGAATCATATTTTCCTTTAATAACATTACACACTCAAAGTTTACCAAAAAAAAAACAGACCACTAGCATTCTTGAAAAAAAAGAAAAAAAAAACATCTTCACCTTTTGCACAACAGTATCTATTCTTCAGGATGCTAAAAGACCAAGGTGACAGATAAGTCTGCCAAAATAATGTCTTTGACACCAATACCATCTATGTATCAGGGAAACCCTTTTACTTCCTGTTACTTTATGCCTTGTTCGCCTTTACGGTGTGTGGCTATGTATGTGCTGGCGTTGCTGAAGCCTGTAGACAATATTGATGCCAAATAGCTTCAAAAATCCTATGCGCTGCCCGAAGCTTGTGACTCCCTATAGACAGCTAGAAATGGATGACAGGCTCATAGGAAGCCAATCAACCCTTTTCTGTGCTTTCACCTTGTTTCTACCTAGGTGACACTTATTTAATAATGGATGAGCATTGGCCATTAAGGAGAATGTACAGAGCTGAACTGTGTGTTCAGACGTTTAATGAGCCTTTATTTAATGTTAATGTGACCGGACGGGTCGTGTTGCCCAGTTGTCTAAGCCTACACATGTGTCCATGTGAGCCAAGGCTTTGTTTCTGCATTCCGTCCCTTGTGGTACACATATCCGTGTGTGCACAGAAAAAAAAGAGATGATTTATTTATGGCCATGCTACTTCTACTCTGACCTCTGTCGGTATAAAGTTACTGGTCCTCACAGTTATCCCGTAGAAAGAAAAAAAAAGAGTTGCTGGCATGAAATCTCTATGCTGTGTAACTTGAACTGGCTGAACTGGCTTATCTTTTAATTTCTAATCAAAAACAAAGCACTACAAAAGCAATGAGTGTGTTTTGATGAAGTGCTAAATGAGCTAGGGAAGCAATGCTAGTTTGCTGAGGCACCTCTGGCGTTTCAGCTTCTTTAAAGCAACTGATGGCTACACATGTAGGACAGAGAAACCAGTGTCACAAAGAATTAAAATTGACTGCTTCAATTTTCTCCTTAATGGTGTTTTACACTAAAATATTCAGAATAGCCAAAGTGCTCCTTTTTTCCCATGCTTTTGTGAGACAGGGCATGGTGTATTATTTATAGATACACAGAACACAGACTCCCAGTGGGAATAAATCAGGATCTGAAAGCTGTTTGAGCAACTGCATTAATGTTAATGTTTGGAGCTAATTAACAGCTAGCGAACATTATCATTAAAATCTCATGTTACTTAATTGTAGATTAGTGTCCATCTGGATGGTAAAGTGTAAGCCACACAGGTTGTCTGAAAGGAGGAATGGATACGTTACTGATATGGGTTGCCACCAGAACATATAGCTCACAATATCTATGAGACTGGAACAGGGGGGAAAAAGCAAGAGAAAGCTATGAAGACAACATGGCTGGAGGAATCTAAAAACTACATTAAATGTCTCATTCCATCGTATTTTCATTAATTTTGTGGTGGTCTCTTGTCTAAAATAATGTCATGAGAGTTGCTTTCGACAAAAAATATGGTTAGGTCTGTGTGATGTGAATCATGCTTATGTAGTATCATGTGTGCCAAATGCTCTCTCTCAAACAAAAAGCATGAGCTGTGGCTAATTTCATATATAAACAGGAGTTGTGCTTAATGCCGTTTTATTTGCTATGTGCACTACATAGTCAGTGTACAAAATATAAACATAAGACAGGATTTTAAAAGCATTTGATAAACAAAAATAAATGTAAACTAGCTCATCATACCCATTCTTTCTCTTTCTTTTGAAATTTCTACGTCCTCCTCAAAGTCTCTGGTGCCTCTGATTAAGGTAGAGTGGAATTCTTTTATCTACCTTTTAATAGTGCTTTTTTCAGTGTACTAGATCTGGGTTGGAGTGGTGTGGTGTTAGGGACCCCCTTTGCCTAGGGCCCCCAAATCCCTAGAAACGGCCCTGCGTGAATGACAAAATTGAATAATACTACATTGTGTATTTCCTTGTCCTTAATGAGTAATTAACTATCTATGTACTATGTAAATACTGTGCATATTCACTACCATAACCCTGAACTTTGTATCATTGTATCATTATATCAAGGTATAGGTATATAAACTATGCATGGCTGAACTGCATTCGTATTTTCAACTTCATGCTATATAACGGCCATGGAACGTGAAAATGGGGCAAAATAAATTAGTCTGAGTTATTTACATCCAGTTTATACCCTGCAGATCACGCCCTGGCACACATGTTGGGTCTGAAGTATAAATATTTAAATGTTAAAAATCAGCAGGGGTCGCCATGTCCTTGTTGCCACCCGTTCAGTCTAGACATGTCTGCCTTGAACAGAAGTGTGATATTAGACTCATTTTTAAAAAGGAGATTTATTTATAGGCTTTTCAAGTCTTTATTGACAGAATGGTACAGAGAGAACAAAGGGCATATTAAAGATAGGTAGAACTGGATAACAACCACAGACTGGATTTAAACTTGGATGCCCATGAGGCCTTTGACCGCTGAAGCCAGTTGTGACATTGGCTTCCAAAATTATCCTTTAATTCATTTAAATATGGTAGTTTGAAACAGTACAAATATGGTGTCCTGCAGCCATCAATATATGTATAAAGGCTTTTCCTTCTTTATATTTGCTGGTCAAGTCTATTTCTGCTGTAGACGGGTTCTTTAGTCTGGCAGTGAAGCAGTGGGCAGTCTCCAGACATGACTAATGGAAATCCAGTGGGGTGCAGTCTGACACCTGACACGCGCGGCTCTCTCATTATCATGCATGCTACTGCCCCTATCAATGCCTTCAATGACTTCTAAGATTGCAGACTGTCCACACTAGCACAACTTACATCTCATTTATAACCAAACCCTTTTTGAGCACATGGCTCTCTTCTAGGGGAGTGCTTAAAAATGTGTGTGTGTATGAGGTTAGGGTGCCGTGGGGGCAGTGTTTGAGGAGCATCTGTTTCATGCTGTGTCCTCCGGCATCATCAGTGTTGTTTCATATTGATGTGACAGCCCCCTGGCAGCGGCTAAGCACACCCCGGCGGACACATAGGTGTGGACGTACGTGGGCACCAGAAGGTAGGCGCCAGGTGCCCTCCGCCATCAGGGAGGCCAGGTTACCCCAGAGACGTCACGGAAGCCTCCAGAAAACAGCTCAACAAACTAGACAGCAGGGAGGGTCACTTGAGGGCTATGGAGACGTCCAGGGGACACAATATGTGACCTGACAAGGGCTATAATTAGTGAGTGATTACTTTGTCTTGGTGATCTTTCACCTCTCACACACCCTCAGACATTCCAACCTTGAATTCCAACCCTATTTCAGGGAAGTACCCTATTGCACAAACACACAACACACCTTAAAAAAGAAATTGAATATTATCTTAAGGAGAATATGAAAATAAATGGCAGAAAAGAGAGAGGGGGTGGGGGCAGAGAGATGGATGTGCACCAGAAGTAAAAGTAAAGACAAAATTCAATTCAATTCAATTTTATTTGGATAGTGCATTTTTACAAAAAGACATGTCACAAAGCGCTTAACACAGAGAGCACCAAAAATGTATCAACTGTGTTTTCTCACAGCCCCCCTACCACCACTACCCGAAGATCCCCCCACCCAGACACACACACACACAAAGAAACATCAGATCCATTGTCTTTTCATGCTTGCGAAGGTGAGCACCACAAGCGACTATCTCTCGCAAACTTCTGCTCCTCTGCCCCATGTGAGGGGAGCCCATTTCTCTTTCTGCCCCTCCGACAGACCGTTAAGCAGATTGCTCCCGCCGCCGTGGCACCGGCCATTTGTCTGTGTTAGCGCCGGGCCGCCAGCGAACCTTCCAAACTTTGTGGATAGCCGCAAAAAGTGATAAAAACAAGGGAAGACGGCGAAAAAGAAAAGAGCGTGTTAGACTAGAGGGGGGAATGATGTGGATGAGTCACAGGGAGTGTGAGGTTAAACGGTGGGAGGAAAAGTACAGCCTTAAACCAGGGTGGCACACACACCCACTCACACACACACACACAGTGGCAGAAAAGGGCTGGCAGACACACACACACACACACACACACACACAAAGTGGCAGATATAACAGCCATTCATGCCCAGACAGAAGAGGATCAGAGAGGAACCAGGAGGGAACCAATGACCCTGGTAATAAAAGCTGGAAATACAAATGTGTGTGTGTGTGTGAGAGAGAGAGAGAGAGAGAGATGTGTGTGTGCATGCATGTGTGTATGTCTTTACTGGGCACTACTCGGCCTTTGCTGCCAAGTCATTAAATCAATTTAAATTCAGATCCACCGACATTAACTTGGCTCTGCTATTTGAACAGCTGACCTTTGCCACCTACTATTTCAGACAACAATTACAGCTTTTTAATGGCGCTTTTCTCCTCACAGTACAAGAGATAAGTGTGAATAATTGCAGTGTGCAAGTGCAGCAAGTCACCACTTCCCTAATTTGAAGTACTGGCGCTCCAGTCTCATGCATTTACACAGATTTCACCAGTCTCATTCCATCCAATGTACTGTGATACTGAGATTAAAGTCACATTTTGATTACTGTGATATTCATCTCTGATCACATCCAAATTCAGATACTCACATCACCTTCACAGTTCTCTCAGTATATTACCAAAGAGAAGAGAAACAGACTGTGTGTGTGTGTGTTTGTGTGTAGTGTTTGTGTGTGTAAATCTATGGATCTTCAGGAGGCCAGAGCGAGCTTTGAGAACAGCAGCAGGGGAAAAAGAAAGACCTCAGTGCAGTTTTGGAGATCTGTTCAAACAAGCTCCTCACACGATTGTTAAATAAAAAATTAACCACAGGAGGTCCTGTATTCCACTGGTGAAATCAGGATTGCATACAGGACTAAGTCAGAAGTCTCTGTGTGTGTGTGTGTGTGTGTGTGTGAGAGAGAGAGTGTGTTGTCAATTCCACTTTCTATGTCTCTGCGTAACCCATGCCAGCCTACTATGTAACACACACACACAAACACACACATATTTACTTCACACCTTCACCTGTTAATTAATATGAATGTCACTGCGGAAATGTGCTTATTTAATGTGAATATTCGCTGCAGAAATGTGTTTATTTTTGTTATTATCTATTCTTTTTAATCTAAGATTTACCATATGCCTGCCCCCTACCCCTCTACAGTATGTTAAAGTCATTACAACATTTCAATATTTGTTCCTGCCAGTTTGTTTATTTGCGTTTCATTTCCCTCCAAAAGTCAAACTTCACATGGTGAGTGGGCAGCACCCGACCAGGTGTTGTTGTGCATCAAAGTTGCATTTTGATTGGTTTTGCCCACCAGCGACGAGGCTTTTTTGTTTTTTGATATGCCCACACTACAAAGGCTTCGCCGCGCCTTTGAACGTGAGAGGGCCAACAGAAGGTGAAAATAACCCAATCAGACTGAATAGGCTGCCACTTACCACGATTCGTTCACTCCACCTCCAGCCTGCCAGCGGATCAGATCTGTGAATAAAAGTGTTTTTTGATCATTTGTGTATGTGAAGAGACAACAAACCCACAGAAGGTGGGTTTACCTTTATAAACTGAAGGTATATCAAGTCTAACACTACATCGGACAGATTTTGGCCATGCTATTGTATAATGGCCATACAATAATACGATTTTTTTTTTTTTTTACAAATGTCATTTGAGCAAAAAGCATTCTGAAATCCACAAATGGGTCCAGCCCTATTTCTCCTCCTTTAACATTAGCACTCCAAAAGAAGGTACCCATCTATTAAGGTACCTGCAAAATGGGACACAATTTCATGCCAGTTTGCATAGCTGATGTCACCCACACAGTGACATCATGGGGTATGTATAGCAGGCAAGTTTTCACTCAGTTAGTCCACAGGATTAACATTCAGGCTATGCGTTACATCCTGAAAATGATAAAAATTTAAATAGCCCCATTACCGGGATAGCCTGCTTCTTGGAATGGCCATTATACTCATTTATTCTTAGAAAAAAATGCCTTCGCATTTGACCAGCATCACAAAACACTCAGCATATATTTTTATGTCTATCTTCATTTCCTGTATGTTCTGACTCTCTTTCTTTGTGCATGCACCAAACTAGCCAGTTTATCATCTCCTAAACTGGCCATAATCTTTCTTTGAGTCTCCCAGGAATGTACGTCACTTTGTCATTTTCAAAAATTTATTTTCCTCTTGGACCCTTACAAAGGCTTGCATTTTCACAGTCCTTCCAAGAACAATACTAACCTTATGCTGTGAGTCAGTTGACCTAAGCAGAGACACAGCAATTCATAGTGACTGCCATAAACTGGAAAGGTGAAATGCGATTAAATTAATAAAACTACAGAGAAACTTGCTTTTGTCAAGGCTAAAAGTTAACTGTGAAAGTGGTACATAATCTGAGAAGATCCAACATGGAAGTATGTTAGCATCTATTGGGCTAGCAGGATTTAGCATGAAACGTAAGACCAATCATTTATTTGACTTGGTATTAATTGCATGGAAGTTGCTTTTTTCATGTGAACTGACAGCTTAAAGCTTCAGACTTCCAGTTTTTTTTCCAGTATTTTTTATGATAACAACTAAGCAAGCCAAACCTACAGACTCATTGCAGTATGATGAGGGGTTGTTTGTCCAAATTAATTACTGAGTTGTCAGCATTTTAATGTCAAATCTGGTATCATAGCAACTACAGAACAGACCGGATAATATCAAACATATTAGATTCATTCTGACTGACTGAATTATAATTGTGTGAACAATAGAAAAAAATGTTTCAAATATGAGTAGCATTTCAAATCTGTCGTCCAAATTCTCATTATAAAAGAACACTATGACTATTTAATATCATTCAATTCAATAACTGGCATGGACCTTCCATTATAATAATATTGTGGTTAATAATCTGAAATCCTCTTTCTAGCTTCCCATGTAATCATTACATTTGGACAAAAGTTGTCTTCCCTGTATAATCAACTGCTAATCAACAAAATTGTTTTGTGGATGGTTGCAAAAGTGTGGACATGGCTTACAGGGAAAACAGTCTTTGAGTCCTTAGTTTTTGTTGACATAATTGGGTCTATAGCAGGCAATATGGCTATGAGGCAAAATCATTCTACATCCTCAGTGAAGTGACATTTAAATTAGAGAAGTCTCACTGGGGACATGTCACAATAGAGAGAGAGAGAGGGAGGGAGAGAGAGAGAGAGAAAGAGTCGTATTTTCAGCTCTTATATTGAGCTACATTGTTTTCGTTATTTTACAACCCAAATAATTAATCATCTGTGCGTAAAAGGACATTTATGGCCAAAGCAATTTGCCTTTTAAATTAACCACTCTTCTCTTATGAAAATGCATATAGTTGCATCAGTTATCCTATTTTCAACAGGGAGCTCATTAGCCGATTGAAACAGGTTATCCGATCAGATATTCTTACTATAACGCTAAACTGGCAAGACAAGCCGTCAGTTAGAAGACTGTTTTTTAATGTTCGCTGCTCTGCCGCATCAGATGCAGCCAGTTCGATTAAGTACATCTTAAGCTAACGTTAACTGTTAAAGTTACGGTAGATGCGGCTTTGACTGACCCCTTTGGTAACGTATCTGGTGTAGCCAGTTAAGGAGAGAAGAGATGAGATGAGATGAGACGCTTGTTTACTTTGAGTAGGCGGTAGTTCTAATAATAACCTAATAAAGCAAGACGCTGATTATCTTTACCTTATATGTCACCATTGAAGATCCTGAAATGTAGTCCAACGTGGAACATTCCCCAATAGACTAACACGATAAGACCACTAGCAAACACAATACCAGCGCATCTGTGTCAGTTTTTTTGGTCCCATATGGGCTACTCATCACGCAGTCGTCTTTACTGTAGCCTGTAGTCTTTAGCGTGACTTTCCCCAAATGTAAGCTCTCGAACCCTACAAACTTGGCGCCAAATGTTTTTATTGGTTTATTAATTTCAATTAATTTTGATCGTTTAACGTTTATAGGCCAACCATCGGTTATACTGTCACTGTTAACACCCCTAAAGCTGGATTTATACTTCTGCATTGCGTCGTCGCAGACACCGTCACAGACACCTTCGCCAACGTTTTTGATTTATACTTCTGTGGTCGATTGTCCGCGTAATTGCTACTCATGGCAGTTCACTGCCACAACGCTAGGGGGTAATTGAGTTTAGAAAGGGTCCTTTGTGTGTGTGTTTTCCGGCCGTTGCGTTGCGAGTATTGGCTTCTGGTGCAAATCAACAGGCTGTAGCTAGCGGCAAGCTACAAGCTGGCCTCATCCACAGTGTCATCTATTGTGTCAGAGGTTTGCAAAGCGTTGTGGACAACACTGCAGCCCGAGTTTTTGCTCTGTCCGTCAACTAACCAGTGGGAAACGATAGCCGGAGATTTCTGGAGACTGTGGAACTTCGCAAACTGTCGGATGCGTTGATGGGAAGCTTTGTCTGGTTAATAAGCATAGTTATCAGGTCATTACTTTCTATGGTCAACTGTCTTTGTCAGGTGAATGGGTAGTTATAAGGCCATTTATGTAAGTTCAAAAATGCCGGTCTTGTACACACAATGCACTGGAAAGGCGGAGAACAGGAATTTATGTAAAGCGGACCAATCACAATCCATGACGTATGCGTCGGTCTGCGTACCGTGTCGGCGACACTTTGACGCGTAGTCAGGATTTTTTTCATGCGCACGAAAGGTGTATGCATAGTGTCGGCGAAGGTCTGATTGGTGTCGGCGAAGGTCTGCGACGACGCAACACAGAAGTATAAATCCAGCTTAACTTAGTTTACAGAGCAGTCTGCAACAGAGCACAAAGTTTAAGTCTAGCTAAGCCTACTATGTGTCTGATAGGGTGGTGGGCGTGGCATCACGATGGTGGTTCTCCATCGTGATGATGGGTCATCCATCACAATGAACGATGACATCGTCCATCGGCACAACCCTAGTTACATGTTAACAGCATCTACAAAACTAACTGCAAAATCTTATTGTGTGTTTTAGTACTAGATGACCTTCTAAAACAGAATATTCAATAGGCGAATTACATAATTATTGCTATTAATAATTCACACTAATCCTTGTACCTTTCTCTAACATCCACATAAATACACAACTTATTATTTTTAACTTCAAATGGGCCTTCATCTTTTATGAATGGCTCAGTAAAGTTCAAATCCACTTTATCTGAGCTTTTTTTTTCTTTACTCTGCACAAATCTGTGATGTCTGCACACTAGTGCATGTGTGTGTGTGTGTGTGTGCATGTGTGTGCAGCAGAAGGTTGGGATGGGGTGCACTCTGACGTGTTTTAGCCTCTTTTCTTTTATGCTCACAGACTTTATTTGAAATCACTTGAAACCTCGCAGACAGACAGACAGGTAAGCTTAGCGTCTGAGGAGCAGCAGGCCAGAAAGCCAGACTGCACTGGGAATACTCCTTCAGAGGGAAGGGAAAAGAAAAGAAAATACCTGCCTGACTTTCCACACATCACCACTAAGAATTCTGCCCCAGATGCGGTGTGGGATGTGCAGTAGCTGCAGCAGGTCAGGGCCGCACCTGGGCCACGTGCAGCGCAGAGTCGTTCATTTGCTAGGCTTATTGTTCCTTCCCTCAATCCCTGTAGGCCAGAGGTGCACAGATCATAGCTTTCTGCTCTGGCTCTGGCAACTGCACTGTTCTCTATCCGGAAAAGGAAGGGGGGGGGGGGGGGGTCAGATGCAGACAGACAATCAATCCTGTCCAAGCAAGCTGCCGTAACATTAATAGATGTGAATCCGAGAGAATGCGATGTGGGAACATTTGGAAAGTGCCATGGACTGGGGGGGGGGGGGGGGGGGGTTTAATGCCTCTGTGAAAATCCTCTTCAAACATTGAATAGTAAGTATACAGACATACAGACAAGTATTATAGGCTAGCCTGCTTCTGCCTGTCTGATTGTGTCTGTGGGGAGACCGGCCAGAGTGACTGGCTACCAGAGGGTGCTACTGAGCCTTTAGATGGGTCAACATGACAATTCTTCAGGGTTCCCTCTCCCATTTTTTGGCTATTGTTTGGATTGTTCCATATGATTGGTTCACACTACATTACTACCCTGCCTACTTTCATTTTCTTTCACTATTTAGGCCTAGTTGCATGAATATTTGAATTTCAAAATTTAACCCAGGCTTGGTTGCTAGACAAAACAAGTCTAATGCATGACCATACTAATAAAGACTAACATTAAACTTTGACCTTGGTGTGCTCTGTAGACGACTACTTTGTGGCGAACCCAAAAAAGTCACTTTGTAATGCACTACATCTTTTAAACATGGCTTCCATTTCCAAATATATATCATCATCTATATCCGTGGAAACAACACACACACTCACATACATTTTGTATGTGCATAAATATGTGAATTCTTTTCAGTGACGCAAATCAAGTTAAGGATTGCGTTCTGCGAGGCAATCATTATCACGGAATACGACCCAACAGAATGATGGGAGCCCGACACCGAGCAGATGGGTCCTAAATCACTCTAAAGAGAGCTTGTTACACTGCTACCTGAAGACATCCATAACTTGACGATGGAGAACGGTTTATCATCGCTTTCAGTTATACGCCACCTTTTGAGGGAATACATTCATTTTCCATCTCCCCTCAAGTTAAACAGTTACGTTCTCTGAGTCGGGCGGTAGCACTTTCACGACTCCTATAATGACTACTAGCATAGATCAGATCATAAACCAGATAGGATCATTAGCACCTCACTTATTGACATCATGTTCAAAGAATACTAAAACCAACAGGAAATGAAAAGTGGGGAGGCTCATATGAGTTGGAGATCTACTCCCATTATAGTAGATAATCAAGAGAATGTGCTCCAAATCTGAAAATGGTTCCTACAGGTGTCCAAATCAAGTCGTGCCATACACTAATCTCATGGTAGGCTGCAGTGTTTCTGTACAGGTAAGCTATTAGTGTCTGCTCTCACACCGTGGCACTGTATAACCTAGAGCAGGCCTAATGGAAAGGGGCCTAAAACATAAATGGCATAAGATAATGTCCTTGTCATGCTCCTTGCTCTGCATTGCCACCTTCAAATAAAGATTAATGTGAGTCTTCATTTGAACAGACATTTATAATTAAGTGGAACTAAATGGAGGGGCTTAAATACTGTACAAGATCCAGATGTAGAGCTTCACTCTTTCGAATGGGCCCCTCTTCATGAGTCTCTTCTTCTTCTTTTTATCACTGTGTCCTTAACAAACAAAAAGGAGAAAAAGAACAGGCAAGAGTTTTTAAAATGAGGAGTGAATTGTTAAAAAATTATGCAGACACCAGAAGAAAAAAAGTTTTTTTTTTTAATATTGTTTCTCTTTAGTAATATTTATCTGCCTAGCTTTATTTTTAAACTTTAAAACCCTTAGTTATTCACCCTCTCCCCACTCACAAACCCACACACACCCTTTTTAGCGTTCCCATAGCATGTGTTGCCCTCCTCTCCATACACACACACACGCTCAAACACACACACACACACTCATTTTTAATTATTTTCTATTTTCATCTGCCACAGTTTGCTAGCAAGGAGGATAGTGAAGCCCTGTGCTGGATCAATGCTGGATTACTCCAAGGGCAGTGAAGGCCCTCATCTGGGACTGCACTCTGTGCACTATTATCTAGACTCCCCACACCTCTTAAAGCGTTCTGCCTGGCTGATAATAAGCATATGCCAAGCTCCTGCTTGTGTGTATCTCTATGTGTGTATCTCTCTCTCTCTCTCTCTCTCTCTGTGTGTGTGTGTGTGTGTACATCTTTGTGCAATTAACTGTAGCATCCCTCTTGAATATGGAGGAGGAACTGTTTTCTGCTCATACACTTCATAGGTTCTCATTAAAGCCTCGCTTGTATTGTTATTTTTAAGGTAAAAATGCTTCATTTCAGGGCATTGTTTTCCTCTTATGACCACAGTCTCCAATGGACCATGCCTCCCTCCACACAGCCTCAGCTAACTTGCATTCTGCACAAGGTGTGTCTGCTAATTTGGCAATGTGCATGTGCATATTCATTTGAAGATGTAGACTAACGGACCTATGCCTTCTCTTCTATTTGCATGTTCCAGCTTTTTCAGTGCTCAGAATAATATTTAGGTGAGATGTAATTTCAACGAATCAGTCTCCAATTTACGAAATATCAATCTAATTTATAAATGTACAATTTACCATTTTAAGTAGGATACATTCTGGGGACTAGTCTAGTTCTGCGGAGAAAAAAAATAGATCAGTTTTAAAAGTTTAGTGCGATATAAGCATTTGCCCAACAGTTGCCCAACAAAACTAACATCATTTGGAAACAGCCTGGTGCCTGGGTTGGGACGTTCAGTGGTCCAAAACTTGGAAGAACCGGTAGTTAGAACATAGTGCTCAATATTTTCTATTTCTCGTAGGGTTAGGGTTAGATCTTCATGCATCCATGCCCTTTTCACCCGCATCACTAAATTTAAAATGATTTATGAAGTTATGGGACAGAGGTTCCTTTCCATTCTGAAAATGTAAACCCACTATTCACACTCACTTCCATGCAAAATAAATTTGATATGATGAAAGTATCAACAGATGATTAAAATAGTGACCTCTGGTATTTAATGTTAGAGTATCCTAATTTCAGGAGTTGAATTTCACTCCCAACTGTGACAGTAGTAAATGTGACATGCTTGTGTATGTATGTATGCATGTTGGTATGTGTTTATGTTTGTATTTGTTTTTGTTTATGTGTGTCTTGGCTCATTTATGTGTTTGTTTACATGGCCCTTTGCCTTTGGAGTGGAGCCATTTCTTTTTGACCCTTGTCAGGGGACATGTTCAGTAGGTCACCAAATGTGCCATCTGTCAGTAACAAGACTGAAGTGGTAATCAGCTTTTGGCCATTTAGTGTCAAATTGAAAACGATTCAGAATGATGTGACACAGTGAAGAGGCTCTTACTGTAGTCAGGGAGCAGTAACTGTAAGCTCCACTTAGGTGAGAGGTACTATGCCTGTTCTTGAGAAAAAATGAATTCAACTAGCCTTCAGTACCAAAAGATTTTTATAGAACAGAGCTTTTATTTGTACCCTAAGATTTCAATTTTGTAAACCTGTGTCCACTTGTACATTGAGTCTGACACAGTAGAATGTAATTCTGAGGTAACCTGTGCAAGATTAAATGCATTATGGTCATGTTTGCTTCCTTAATGTTTTGGAAAAAGACCTGCCAGATTGTCATAAAGGACCGGCACCTCAGATTTATGACAGCCTGACTGAATAAAGTCAAACAGGATCATTTAAAATGTGACACCTTCTCTCTTTCCTCCATTTACAGATATAAAAAAGTTCTTGAACATTTTTCTTGACATTAAAAAAGCTCCTGTGTGTTAAAAGTTGCAGAGTGAAAACCAGGTGTTATCTTTCGAAAAATCTGGAAAAGGATTGGAAACGTTTCAGGTACTTATGTACCTTCGGTTCTCTGAACGAGAAGCCGAAAACGGATATAATGGATAATGCATGCTTAATGCTTTATTCCGCTGAATTTAACTAACACCAACCCTTTGAAAAAAGGGCAGCAAGCGCATGAGCTGGCATTTGCCAGGTTGAGTGTGACGTCAGAAAGGTTAAAAATAACCCTGCTTGCTTCAGCTCTGCCTCTTTTGCCATGCACACCAGCGCTGGCACTTGAGGCCAGAAGCTATCCGTTTTCGGCTTCTCGTTCAGAGAACCGAAGGTACAGTACCTGAAACTTTCTCTTCCACGGATAGAATGGATCACTACAACCAAGCCTCAAGTGCTGCCTGCGAGGGGCCCGAGCTGGGAGGATCCACAGGCTAAGGCCGTAGAGGCAAAGATCTTGAATACTGACCAAGATAGAGTAACATAATACGTTACTATGGGGGCAAAGTAGAACAATTCCGGTCTGCATAAAGGGGCGTGTTGCGTTGCGTCATAGAGGTCAAAGAAGTTGGTTGCTACGGTTGTAGGAGCAGCAGGAGCTAGAGGCACCTGTCTATGGGACGCACACGTCGGAGCTGTTTTCATCTACATTTCCTTCTTCAGCCTCCGATGTCTGTCTCATTCGAATGGAATTTAAAGTTTTCTGAACTAAGAATACATTTTTAAAAACCCACCAACACACCTGTCCTGCAGTTCAGGCCGTGTGGCACTGTTAATATGTTTTGCATTTAATTATATTATCTTTATAGTTTTGTAAATAATAGGCCTATTTGAAGGTTATTTTGTGAGATTACTTTTTGTTAAAGTAGCCTACTGTTTTTACGTCTTGCCACATGTGGAGGCTATAGCCCAGGGGTGGGGAATGTCCGGAGGCAAGGCTGAGACTTTTTATTTTTTATTAATTTTATTTATTTTTAATCATATAACGATAAAACATATCAGCCCCCATCCCCACCCAAATCATAATCATAAACCCCTAATTTCCTTTTTGTTTCGAAAGTTGAGTGTCACGTCATCAGGACCGCAAAATATAATCATATAGGCTACAGTATACGCCTTGAATGGCATCCGCAATGAGGAGACAGGTGGATGAATAATGTCCTGTTTTTCAAGTGAAACGGACCGTAGACTACTAACGTTACTTCGTTGAAGTGATGGGCAAGCCAGTTTGCCTTGAGTGTGGTGTGGAGAATCGCTGGATGTACTGAAAAAGGCCAACCTGAAACGGCATTACAGTGGCCAATTAAGCATGCGAAGTTAGCAGTGTTGCAAGGCAGCTACGCAAAGAAAAATCTAATGCACTTCAGCGATGTTTATTGCCAACAGACAGCTTTCACAAGACCGAATTCCATCAGAGAAAACATGGTGCCTGCCAGTTAGTATGTGGTGAGTGAGCTAATTGAAGCTGAAGCTTTATTCACATTTCTGAAGGAGGGCCTTGCTACTGCAGAACTCCTACTTGCGTGAGTTTATCGCGGAGAACACTCTGACCGGATAACGGTAAATGTTACACTAATCTTTCCCGTGTACCTGCCCAAGGTCCTTTGAAAAAGAAAACGTCGGCTTTTGTTTTTGTCTGTTTTACACCCATTCGCCGTATAATGATGAAATGTAGAAAAAAAGATTTCCGTTACATTGAATATTTTATTTGTTTAACATTCCAGAGCATGTGCAAGACGCAGAAAACTTTCAAGGTAGACCAATAATTCTGTATTTCTCGTTGTGTTACAAACGAAGTCAACAACAGGGCCTAAATTCATGAAGCGTGAGGTTAGACAAAAATAGCAGTGCAGTTATCGCATAACAGTACCTACACTACCGCCAGAGGGTATTAAGTGATCTTTCCTATCGCTCTCTGTCATACATGGCAATCCAGTGTTTATTCAAAGTAATTTTTTCCCAAAACAATCCACTGCACAAATAAATTTAATACATTATGTCGATTGTGAGTATCCGAAAATTACTGTACAATCATAAAAAAACGAAATGAACCTCTCAAGGGGGACATAATAGTCGGCGATAATATGGTGATAAGCATGGGTCTCCTCATTGACTTCCATTGCCTGCTTAGCCGTTCTGGTCTGCATAAAGGAGGATTCCTCCCCCCTCCCCCTTGCGAAAATAGAACGCGGAAGTAAACGAACGTTGGCGTCTCTCGCTCCGCTTGAATCCTCTCTGCCATGCCAGGCCTGGTGACGTCCAGTGCGTAAAGTGCGCAAATGTATTGCCAGATGCCCAAGAAGCGCGCTGACAAATATCATGAATCGAGATGCCTTTCCAAAAGGCCCATCAGGCCGCCACCCCCCAAGTAGAGTGGGCTGTCACACAGTCGGGCGGGGGAACACCTGCTGCATCATATGCGAGCTTAATAGCCAATGAGATAAGCGCTGAACAGACAAAGGCTGGCCCAGCGCGCGCTCACCATGGCAGACAAACAACTGACTTGTCTTCCTAACATCCTGTGTACGTGCCAGATATGCACGCAGCATCCTGACCAGGCACAGGGATGTGGGCACGGTGCCACTCGACTCAGGTAGCGCAGACAGCTCAATAACCCTCGAGCGGGGATCCGTGGAGAGCACCTTAGGGCGCGAGAAGGGGTTAGGACGCAGAGTGACTGGCATCTCCATGCGCAAAATCTCAACAGTCAGGGCTAACTGAGAGGGCAGTTAAGTCACTGATGCGCTTAACAGACACTAAGGCGAGCAGCAACGTGGGCTTCAGCGAGAGCAGAGAGAGAGAGTTTCAGACTAATGCCTGTTAGAGGGGCAAAAGGCACGTTAACCAAACCACGCAGGACTGTAGCCAGATCCCAAGAGGGAACAGAACGCGTAGTGCAGGGGCGAAGCCGCCTGACATCTTTCATAAAACGCGAGACGAGAGAATGCGCAACTGGAGAGCGCATTAGAGCCCTGTCAGGCGTAGGCATTGCCTGGCCGTGACACGGGCACCTAGCCTGAATGCCCGGAGACAGTTCCTCACATCCGCGAGTCTCTTGTTGGTGAGCGTCACCCTCAGAGAGCAAGAGTTGAGCCTCACACCTAAGAACTCGACCTCTTGAGAGGGGGAGAGCATGCAGGTGCAAGTGGCGTAGAACCAGATGAATGTGGGACGAGAGGAGCTGACTGAACTCCGCCAGCAGTAGCCAGTCGTCCAGGTAGTTCAATAGCCTGACCCCCTGAGCGAGCAAGGGGGGGGGGCGATGGCCACCTCCACGCACTTCGTGAAGCACCTGGGTGCGAGTGAGAGGCCAAAAGGCAGAACCGCATATTCATACGCAACGTCCTCGAAGGCGATGCGCCAGAAGCGCCTGTACCTGGGAATTATGCCTATGTGGAAATAGGCGTCCTTCAGGTCTATTGAGGCCATGAAATCCCATTGACGGATGGCCTGAGCCACTGAGCACCCCGTCAGCATGTGGAAGGAGAGACGTTTCAGGCGCCTGTTGACCGCCCTCAGATCTAAGAGGGCGAAAAGACCCTGTCTTTTTTCGGCACGAGGAAGTAAATACTGTAACAACCGTCGACCGTCGTACGCGAGGACTGGGTCCACTGGATAGGCCGCGCCTTTGTCCAGAAGCTCCACTAGCTCCTGTCTCAGAACAGGAGCCCTGTCTGGGGGCACTACTGACTGCACAATCCCCGTGAAAGGGGGGGGGGGCATGCCGAACTGGAGCTGACAACCCGTCAAAACCGTTGAGAGTATCCAACGAGAGCTCGTGCACCGGACAGCTTTGGCTTCAGGGGGAGGGGAGCTGCAGGGGAGAGCGTGTGACGCTCTGAGGCGCTCAGGTGCGGAGAAAGCTCTGCTGGGAGCGTCTGGGGCGCCCAGAGGGGCGGCCCGACTGGCCAGAGCAGAGGAGGGGCTGCTACTGAGACCCTTGGGCGCGCATTGCCACCGAGACCCTTGCCGGCCCGAGCTCGGCTGAGCTGCAGGCGTGGAGGGCTCGGACCTCTTCTTCGCCGCCGGAGCAGATGTGTCAGCGCGTTTGGACGTGCGTGACCGGGTTCTGGTGGAGGACTGAGTGGCTGGTGGGGTGGGTACCCTCTTGGGCAGGACGGGCTGCAGGGCCTTGGACACCGTCTTCATCTTCTCCAGCCGAAGGTGCCGGTGCTCCATGACTTGGCCGAAGAGGGCACCAGCTGCCACAGGCGCATCAAGCAGATGCCGCTTGTCTTTATCGCTCATGGAGGTCAAATTAAGCCACAGGTGGCGGTCAAGAGCGACAAGGGAGCCCAATGAGCGTCCCTGCGCCTTGACCGCCGCCCTGATGGAGAGGGAGATGAGGCTGGCCGCACACCTCATCTGGTGGAGGGTGAGGTGAGACGTCTCAGACGCCATCACCATGTCCTCCATCAGCTGCTCCATGACCGAGGAGAGGAGGAACCCGGAGTTGAGCGCCCTCACCGCCTGTGCAGAGCAAATGAATGTTTTGCAGGCCAGCTTCTCCGTGCACTGGCACGGCTTGGAGGGTAGCTCAGGGGGCCGAAACCACCCGGGATCCGAACGAAACCGCCCGACGCTCTGGCGGTGATAGTGGCCGGGGAGAGGAGGGAGCAGGCCGGACAGAGCTTCGGGGGCGACAGGGCCAGGAATTCGTTTTCGGCTAGACGTGAAAGAGAACATGAATTACAAGGGAGGGGGTATTGCTGCATACATATGGCAAGGTTGTCTGTCTATGGGCCACACCAGTTGACTGCTGGTGTCCCTTAGGTGTCTGTCAGAGTGGGTGATGTGACTGGAAAGTTGGGGAGATTTGCAAGATAGTGAGAGGTTGATGTGGCACTGAAACCATCTCATACTGGGTCCTTGGGAGGAATCAATTTTTATTGGTTGTGGGAAGGACTGTGGTTCATCTGTCAACAATAACAACAGCTGGAGCATCTATGTGAACAAGGGAGAGCAGAGAGAGAGGATGAGAAAGAGAGGAGAAGGGGGGGAGTGGGGGAGTGTTTATTAATGCTGTTTTTGTCGCCATAACTCCCTCTGGCTGAAGAGCCCTTGACATTGGCCCTCCTACCCACACCACCCAACACACCAATGAGGGTTGCACATCAATTTTAATTAACAGCACAAATAACATTTTTACCAGGAGCTGGAGAGCTCAATGGAGTGCTTGGTGGTTTTTTATCGCTGGGGCAAACAATGAAGCCGAGGCCATCTGCAGATTTTTCGGCATCAATCTGGGCAGTCTGATAGACCCGGTGTGGCCCCGGTCGTGGGCAGACAGGGCTGACTGCTCGACTTCATGTCTGATGGCGTCAAGCGTGAGGCAGGCACAGCGGGACCATGCCTCTGTTGCAAACGTGCTGGTATTTACATAAATACGAGGGATGGTGCAGATTAAAGCTGCAGACTGGTGCCGCGATTTCCATAATTTAATCAAGCAGCGGCAACCAAACACAACTCGGCATGGGGGCCAAAAGCAGTTCACATTCCAAGCCCGTCACAAAAAAGCAAACGTAGGGAAATAAATGCGTGCTAAATTAAGGTGTCGGGTCTCACACCGCACCCCACCCTCAACACACACACACACACTCCCCTCAGCTACAACATAATATATGAGCAATATTCACAAATATTTTCACAACTTTAGAGCTGCTATAACAAAGATCACACACACACACACACACACACACACACAAATGACCGTCATACATAATACATAACTCTCAGAGTATGCTTCTCTTGGCCTTTTCTATGACTCATAGCAAAGTAAAGTCACCCCGGTCCTATACCGCATACATAATCAGCCAAACAACACCTTTCAACTAGCATTGCATCTCTAATCAAAATTAATCAAAAACCAGCAATATGGTCCAGGAAAAAGACAACAACTCAACCCCAACAACAACAAATGAGGGTACCGACAAGCCTGAGCCAAGGGTGCATGGGCTGCAACGCTGGTGGCGTGGGGAGCACAGCTGGTGAGTTGGCCTCTAAGGGCTATAGCCTGACTCCCTCTGGAGACAACGGGGTACCTGGGCTTGCACCTAACGAAGTTAATGGCTTCTGCTGCCATCTCGGGAAGACTAGATCAAAGCACAGCTGCCTCAGGCCGCCACAGTCTACCTGACCAAAATGATCAACTACCACACGCCACTCAGGTTTGTTATCACAGCACAGTGAGCAGAGAGATAGAGTGAGAGATAGAGAGTCATTTAATTACTTTTCAGAACCTAAGGAGCACCTAACAGAACTCCCACCTGCTTTTCACTTTTACTTTTGTTTTGTTCGCTGTGTCGATGGTAATTTCATCACACGCCTTCTGTGGCCACACGTACAGTATGCAGTACAACACACAATGCCAACGCAAGCATAGCTGAACCGTGTGCACTTGTTCAAGGTGTCTGCTGCATCTCCAGTGGGGTTGATTAGGGAGAGGATATTTCCTTCACTGCTGGAAACGAGCCAACAGTTTCAGCGCAGCTCCGACATTTGTTCTGTCATGCGCTTGGTGCAGACTCACAGACTCATCATCCTAGGGAGCATGTAATTAAGTTAGGAACTTTAGAATGTAGTTCGGAAACGTATCCCTGGACATTGGATTTAATTGCTACAGTGAAAGGTTGTTTAATGATTAATATTTCATTAATAAAATATTCAGTCAGTCATAAAAGAAATTATTTGAGGAATGTTATCATTTTATAGAAACCAAAAAAGAGCTAAGTGAGATATAGAAAGTGTTGCTGTCAGAATCAGGGAACTCAGAGTCAGGAGACACCAGTGATATGTTCCTGCTCAGATGAAAAGTGACAAATTAACGGTTTAATTTCCCCCATGGAAGCAGTGGTGGCCAATTGTTGACATCCTTTTTTATGCAAATTAGTGTGAGAGACAAGTGCTCATTAATTAGCCTATTAATGAATTCTGAGCAACAATGGATCACAGATAATTCTTTTTTACATTTAAATTCATTCACATTTGTTGGGCTTGAATTATGTTGGTTTGTTAAAGGTTTGTAAAGACTATTGTTCCCTGCATTCAACACACACACACACACACACATACGGACATGCATCTAACCAGGTTAAACAAAACTATTCAGCCTTGTATGCGATCCGATTGAATCCAAACACAGAACACACTAAAACTAAATCACCAGAGTGCACCTGCTTAAACTCAACAGTGAGTGAGTGTCTTAGGAAGCAAGAACAAGTAAATGTGATAGAATGAGGACTGAATAGTGGAACAGCAGCAAATGCTACTAATGAGAGCAATGTATAGCTCAGTTTCAGTCCTGTTGGGAAACACTGATAAAAAATAAACAGCGTTTATAAAACATTTTTTTTCTTCAGTAACACATAATCTAATTATTATAGTTTCTGAATATACATCATCAAATGCATTGAGGATGTTACACAAGTAAAAAGCATCACAACTCGAGCCAACCGGAAGCCATGGCTGACAGGAGATGTCCACAGGCTGCTGAAGGCCAGAGACAAGGCCTTCAGAGCTGGGGAGGAAGCAGGCCTGAGAACAGCGAGAGCCAACCTGTCCCGTGGCATCAGGAAAGCGAAACAGGACTACACACACAAGATAACCTTCCACTTCAATGATAGCAAGGACGCACAGAGCCTATGGCAAGGTATCCAGGCTATCACAGACTACAAGCCTGCAGCACGCAGCTGTGAGAGCGACACCACTCTGCTCAACAACCTGAACAGCTTCTTTGCACGACTTGAAGCACAGAACAACACAAGCCCACAAAAAACACCACCACCTCCACACGACCAGCCTCTGTGCCTGTCTGCTGCCAGCGTGAAGAGGACACTCTCCGCCATCAACGCCCGGAAAGCAGCGGGTCCAGACAACATCCCTGGTAGTGTGCTGAAAGACTGCGCAGAGGAGCTGAAGGATGTCTTCACAGACATCTTTCACACCTCCCTGAGGCAAGCCATTGTCCCATCATGCTTCAAGACTGCCACCATCATACCTGTGCCAAAGAAATCATCCCCAGCCTGCTTCAATGACTACCGCCCTGTGGCACTGACACCCATCATCATGAAGTGCTTTGAACGACTAGTCATGTCACACATCAAATCCACCCTGCCTACCACCCTGGACCCATACCAGTTCGCATACAGAGCGAAACGTTCTACAGAGGATGCAATCTGCTCTGCCCTCCACCCAGCCCTAACTCACCTGGACAAGAAAGACTCATATGTGAGAATGCTGTTCATAGACTTCAGTTCAGCATTCAACACCATAATACCACAACAACTCATCTGCAAACTGGACAAACTGGGCCTCAGCACCTCCATCTGCAACTGGCTACCGGATTTCCTCAGCCAGAGGCCTCAAGCAGTGCGGGTGGGCAACAATGTCTCTAACAGCATCACCCTGAGCACAGGGGCTCCACAAGGCTGTGTGCTCAGTCCGCTGCTCTTCACCCTGCTGACACATGACTGCACACCAACCTACAGCTCCAACCACCTTGTGAAGTTTGCAGACGACACAACGCTGGTGGGGCTCATCACCAAGGGCGATGAGACCCACTACAGGAAAGAGATTGAGCTCCTGACCACGTGGTGCAGAGACAACAACCTCCTGCTAAATGTTAGCAAGACCAAGGAGGTTATTGTCAACTTCCAGAGAGGTCACACCGCTGACCATCGACGGCGCTGCGGTAGAGAGGGTGAGCAGCACCAAGTTCCTGGGGGTGCACATCAGTGAGGACCTCTCCTGGACTACCAACACCACATCACTGACCAAGAAAGCACAACAGCGCCTCTACTTCCTGCGCAAACTCAAGCGGGCAAGCGGCCCACCACACATCCTGACCACATTCTACAGAGGAACCATTGAAAGCATCCTCTCCAGCTGCATCACTGTGTGGGGCGGTAGCTGCACTGACTACAACAGAAAAGCTCTACAACGCATCGTGAGAACAGCTGAGAGGATAGTTGGCGGACCACTCCCCTCCCTGCAAGACATCTACACCACCCGCCTCACCCGCAAAGCCAACATAATCGTCAGCGATGCAACCCACCCCGCACACTGTCTGTTCAGCCTACTGCCCTCTGGTAAGAGATACAGAAGTCTCCGCTCCCGCTCCACCAGGCTCGCCAACAGCTTTATCCACCAGGCTGTGAGACTGCTGAACTCTCTCCCCTAC
>JAGFZM010001534.1:545070-569638 GCA_017657215.1 Limnothrissa miodon | reverse complement strand
ACACTCCCCAGCAAGGAACAAACACTCTGGACCCCCCCCTCACCACACACACTCCCCAACAAGGGAACAAACACTCTGAACCAAGAACCAAAACAACACTCTGGACTGAAAAATAACTACCTCTGCATTGCAATTGCACACAGCTGCTGCTGTATATTCAAGTATTCTTTTTTACTACTATTTATATACTACTACTGCTGCTACAATCTTGTGTTGCACTAAGACAACAAACCATCGCTGCTGGAACACTTACTTTATGTTATGTCTTGTCTTATATATACTGTATGTTTACCTAAGTATAATGTCTTAAACCTCCTATGTGTAAGTTTTATGTTTGTTGCGGATAGCAAGGATAGCAAGCCATATACAGTCTATGGCGGAAACAACAAAGGCAGAGCTGAATATAGACTGATGTCCCCTACATGAGCATGTAGTTTTCAAGATGGCGGCGCAAAATGGCGGAGCAAAATATTCCATAAAATCAACCTGATTTCATGTATATATAAATGGAAATTACCAAGTTTACCAGAACACTACAATTTATTGATGGAGGTAATTACTATTGTTTTAGATTCTATTTTTAAAATAAAAAATATATTTTTAATAAAAGACGAAGATAAATAGAAGATAAATCCTACACATAGTGGCTTTAAGCCTACTTGCATTTTTTTTTACTTAACATTACCTTATTGTTTAGAATAGTTTTTTTTGTTGTGCATCTGCACTTTATTGTCGTCAACGTCTACGCATGGGACAAGTGTGAAACGCAATTTCGATTCGACGTGAAGAAATTGACAAATAAAACTGACTTGACTTGACTTGACTTGAAGTTCCTAGTATGAAATTAAGCAACTTTTTTTTTTAAGTTTTCTGTGTCTCTTTAATAGTTGCAGGTTCGGAAATGTGGTGTATTGGATGAATTTCCTTGTTACTCTACCTGCTGGCAGTAGCTCAAGCAACTAGGAAAAGGGTAGGTAAAGTTGATTTACCCTGGACTTTAAGGGGTTCAACTACTTACACTTTAATGCAGTGAGCAGCACAACACTGTAGATATGCAACAGCAAATACTCTCTCACACACTCACACACACAACCACTTGTACAAAGATGTTATCTCCTCATCTATCCTGCCTAATCAGTGCAAAAATATATCTGCTGAATCTGTAAACAGACGACACATTGTTCATCACCCAGACAGAGAAACAAGAGCGTGGAGACTCATATTTCTGTCCCTGATTACATCACCTTTATCTAAAACGCATACACACGCAAGTACACACACACACACACATACACACATAAACAAACACCCACCCACTGGCACAGTCTCTCTCTCTCTCGCTCTCTCTCTGTCACACACACACACACACAAAAACAAAAACACATACACAAACAAACAAGCAAAGAAAACACAAATACCCATCTACCCACACAACACACAGTTAGAGAGAAACAAATAGGCCCTTTGTGCTAGTACAATCGATTTCTTTCTCACTATAAATACACACAACCTGCCTCCTTTAAATATTTCAAAGCTGCTTAGCATTGCAGTTTAGAAGAGAAGATGGAGAACAACCTTCTTTGGTTCTTTCTGGGCTATCTCATGTTTGTGTGTATGGCTCAGTCTGCCCCAAATGCTTCCACATCCCAGGGCTTCTTTTAATGGACCTGTTTTCACATTTGACTACATTATTAGCTTACGGACATCTCCATGTCCATATAATATCTGCCACAAGGGGTCTAGTTTGTTTTAGGGGGAAAAGAAACAACTACTGCACAACCTCTGCTGTTTGCGTCTACGCTTTCTGGAGCCAAGGTAATGAGACGTAGCGTAATGATGTTGTTCGGAGAGCCCTAGAAACTCAGAACATGGCTAAGCTACTGTGCTACTGTGCATGCTGAGGTAGGATATTACACTGATAAAATCACGCTAGCACTAGTGCTTGGAGGATAATGGCTAACGAGGCTGCCCAGTATAATATTTCAAATTATACAAAGACACAATCTGCGTTACATTCGCACGGAGTAGTCGCCCACACTGTACCTCTGGGAATGCTGGGAGATAGAGAGGCGGAGGTGTGCAGTTTATAATGACCAGAAATAAATATTTAAGCAATCTCAGACAGGGAGTCTCTGAGCTTATTCAGAATACACATGGACTTTTGTGATTGTAGTCAGTGAATATGTTTCAGAGAAACTCCATGGGCTACATATTAATCTGGCCACAGAGGAAAAAATCTGAGAAAAATGAACAGTTGAATGTTCGACACTGATTTGCTTTCAAGTTCCACACAAAACTTGGATTTTAGAAAAACGCACATAGTTTATGAACACTGCAAGGTTATGAACATCTTTCAGAGAAAAAAATACTTTATGAGAAACTTTCATATACATACTGTACAATAGGTTATAAATATCTTTATCAAAGCATATTTAATGTGGATTAATGTTTAAGCTGGAGGTTAAGAAGTGTCATAAGCTCCTGCAGACTTTGTTTGCCTGAAGGACCTGTTGTCTCTCAGCATCTGAATAAACTCAAACAGGCGTGCCCAAACAACTCCATCTGTGTAGAACGCACTCATCACAGTCCATGACACTAGAGAGACTAACCTACCTTCATCATCTTCCCACTCAAACATGAAAGCAAAACCTTCACAGTGAGACTGACATCTTCACCATTTATCCCTATCATTGGTAAATAGTAATGCGGAGACAAGTATCAAAAGCAACTGTAAGTCAACATTGCACAAACTAAATCAAATATCTTTAAATTGTGCCTTCAGAATTAGTATCAGGTAACTTCTCTCTAGGTTCCAAATAACTGAATATAGCTAAGGGGTCTTTGGATAAGGTAGGTAAACAAGATCAACTGGCAACAGTCAAACTATCCAGATGGAAAAGTAGAAGAAAAAATTATGAGAAGGAGAAATATTTTAGGCTGTTTTAAAGAGCCCATAGAATGCAAAACCACATTTACCTTGTTATTGTTGAATTTAGGTAGCTTAAGGTATCCAACGGACCATACCGAAACTCCCTACACCATCTTCCGCCTCCTTCTATATGTAAATTTCAGGCTAGAATTTGCCGGGCTGAAAAAAAAACAATCTGAAACTAGTGCTTGGTGTACGTAGACGGCGCAAAGCTACACCTCCTCCATTACATTGTCCAATCCAAAAAGTTCTAGCTCTAGAATCTTTGGTCCAATCAAAATGATTTGTAACAGTCTCTTGTCCAGCCCCCTGTTGCTTCGGAGGTAGGCTGTAAACGCACTGTAGTCTATGTAATAGCTAGCTAACATTGAGAACGGCTAACGGCTCTAAGAAAAATAAGTGCATGTTGAATTTCTGTTTGAAATAAGTGCATGTTGAATTTCTGTTTAACTGGAGAACATACAAAAAAAATGTCAGCACACGCCTGTAACGTTCCAGGATGTACTGGGCTGGGGTTGTCCGGAATTTGCACTACCTTCCTCAAGAACCTCGCATTCAACGGGAGTAGTTGATTTTTATCTACAACCACAAGATTGGTCGTTTGCTCTGGTCAATTCACCCCATATTGTTTCGCCAACCTCGGACTGTATCAATCCGGCTTTTCACGAACACTACGCCTGAAACCAGGATCTATTTCAACTGTTCTCCAACACAACCGATTCTGCCGGTAGGTAACCACGCTAGAATTCAGTGTTTTTTGGTCGCCATAACCATAGAATTATAGACTGGTATTTCTATGGCCTTAAAGCAACACGCCACCGTACTTCAGTATTGAAATATGTTCTTCCCCTAACTTAGACAAGTTGATACATACCTGTTTTGTCTCTGTGCGTGGACGCAATCGTTCTGATGCGCTATGCTACTTTCTTAGCATTTAGCTTAACCCAGTTCTTTCAATGCACATCAAATAGCCTTGAAGTTAGAAGCCACCAAGCAAATCCACGTCTTTCTTATTTACATGCGGACACTCGAATAGTTATTAAAGACGGTTGTGGTGACACAAAATAAAACGTAGCAATTTTCTAAGCAGATAACAATGAGAACTATGTATGGCGGAAGAACACTTGGGAGCCCTTTGCCGTCGGCGCAGTAACATCCTTGAGGGAGAACATATACAGTCAATGGGGGAGAAGATTTGTCAGGAGTGAGGATATTACTGCGCCGACGGCGAAGAGCTCCCTAGTGTTCTTCCGCCATAAAAGTAAGTAGCATCACGCACCACAACGATTGCGCGCACGCACAGAGACAAAACAGGTATGTATCAACTAGTCTAAGTTAGGGGAAGAACATATTCCAATACTGAAGTACGGTGGCGTGTTGCTTTAACAGTTTGCCTACTTGATGCTACTTGGATATCTAGATTATTGCGAAGCAAAAAACAACTCGGTCACTAAAGTGTTGGTAGGCTAGCAAGCATAACAACAGATACTAATGTCGCATTTCCCCCAGGCTTCTGTGCTTATATAGCCCCAGTGTTGCATTTCCATTACCAAGTTTTAACACCGGGGTTTTAGGTAAACTTGGAATGTTTACTATACAAACATAATAGCCTACGTTAATTTCCCGGTAAAGATGCATATCGCCGTCTATTATAGCATTTCATAACCTTAGACATTAGTGCTGAAACTAAAACGTAGCCTATGCCTACATAATATTAAATGGTAAATGGTTCTGCATAACGTTGTCATAAAGGCTGACATCCTTGGCGTGTTTATTTAGCTCAGATAGTAAACCAATTTTCTGCTGAGAAACAGACCTGCTGCTTGCTTGTAGTGTAGGCGCAAACACTGCGCGGTATGTTAAAAGGGGAGCGATAAAAATGTAATCTGCATACAGTCTATAGCCTACAGTTGGGGTCAGACTTGGATTTTTTTGTAGCGGTAGCAGTACCTTCTAGCTAAATTTCCCCTTCACCTAAGATTCACTGACCTATCCTTGTGCGTCCTGAGATTCCTTGATGAAGTTAGAAGTTGTTGAGCCAGCATCGTTTATCTTTGGGCCAGAGTTCTTGCAAGTGGCTGTTCACGTTTTTAGTCTGCATTAAGTTCTTAAAAACAAATGTCATTATGTTACAAATTGAGCAACTCTAATTTGACGTTAGGCTCCATCTGGGGCTACCATTGCAGCATATTGACCTGCTACTTGCTAGGCGCAAAACGGTAATGTGAAAAGGGGAGCGATAAAACGTTTACGGATCCTACGTTTACGTCCTCAGTTCTCTGAAGTTGAGAAGTGAATACAGTCTGTATAGCCTACAGTTGGGGTCACACGTAGTTGAATTTGTTTTCTAGCAGTACCGTTAAGATTATCAATGAAACTAGGGAGCCAATCTGCTTCAGCGAAAAAACACCCAATAGGCCTCACAATGAACTAGCCAATCAGCGCCAGGGGGCGGGAAACTGGCCAAAGGGTGGGAAATACAAAAATTTTTAATGAGTATACATTTCCGAGCATGTAATAGACAGCCTAGAAATGCTCCTGGCTCTTTTTCAGCCGCACAAATTTGCATACACAATTACTGAGGCTCAAAGAACATTTTATGATGGTCAAAAAATGCATTCTATGGGCTCTTTAAAGTGCAAGCTTATTCACATGCACAAGGGATATTTTAGGAATCTGGTGTAACTGTAACTGGGTGTCAGTTATCAGACAAATAACAGATGTGTCCCTTTTGGTAGCGGAAAAAACAAAACAGACAACACTGCCCTAAGCTATGAATTTCTGACTGGGATTTTAAATGGCCAGTCTTTTAAGAGCAAGGCCTTGCTCCGAGACACCAGCTCTATACTGGTCATAAAGCCAAGGCAGCGATTTGAGACCATCTCTAAAGGCTTATGCCTGATTTCACAGGCTTTGAGATTCATCAGAATCTAAGTGCTTTTCAGATGAAGGGCTTTGCTTTGTTTAAAAATTAACAGTTGATTTAATTTAGAGGAATTAACTTTGCTGTGATTCATAGGTTTGCACTTGTGTTAACGCATTCCATCGATTCAATTTCTATTGAGTTGCAGCTTACTAAGAGAGTTATTTATGGTTCCAATGTGTAGCTCTTGATTTAGCAGTCGTTCCTGTACCCTGAGACAAACAAAGTCTCAAAGCAAGTTCTGATGCCCAGCTTTTTGTGCCTGCCCTTCCTAAAATCCATGTGGTCGGCAGGTCTTATGTCAAAAGAAGTTCAACCAAACTAAGCAGTATCAGACCTCTGCCGTCAAAGAAAACCTGAAAGGAACAGTGGATGTGTGTGTTTGTGCTTGTGATTTTTGTTAACAGAAAAAGTAATCTGAGGACACAAGTTCTTCCCCAAAGTGTGAGCAGAGGGGAAGGAAGTGTGGGCTATTCAGGGCTGGGTGGAAAGTTGTTATTAAAACATGTCCAACTCATCTCTCCGTGGATCTGCCCCCAAGCACACAGACCCTCTTGATGAGCCTCGTACCTGCTCAAAGTTTCCTTTTGAGGTTTCAAAGCAAGGTCTCTTTACTTCTTCCCTTTGCACTAGTGTTCTTCATCAGGTAATACACTCAAACTGGGCCCTTTCCAGCACCTGGACACATACTCAAAACTTATGGTGCCATTATGCAGGAGTTGCATTTAATAACCATCAAAGCCAAACATGAATGACAAATGTTTGTTTTCCACGTGTCACTTAAAAATGCCCTATCCAAAGTCTGTAGTCTGCAATGAATGGTTCTGAACAAAATTTCACACATGGCAAACCATATAGAATAAGCACACAAGCAAGTGAACATAATGGGTTTTAATCAAAGAACTCCCAAAAAAAGCTTCTGTCTTAGATGGAAGAGTCTCTACATAATGGTGTATAGGGGCTCAGTAGCACAGTGGGATTTTTTTTCAGCAATCTTCGCCTCATAGTCAGCATGGCAACATTCATGAAAATAGCGCTTCTTCCCTGACTGAAATGACGTGCGACTCCAGTCCATCAGCAGATTGTTCACAGGACAAAACCGTGACTTTCTCGAACTGAATATTTAGCAAAAATGGCTAATAAAGAAAATGTAATATATGAGGATCTGAGCAAGTAGCCTACCACTGACTGAACGTTCTACCTGAACTTAAACATTGATGAAACGTCAGACAAATTTTGGTTCGTTTGCCGGTATGAAAGCAGACCACACTGCGGCCTACATGCTACATAGTAACAACGTTATTGCCTGATGCGGACCAAAGAATCAAACTAGTGGTGTGAAAGCGCCCTAAAATTCAGTTTGGCCCCAGCTGTGGCGCAACTGGCTGGGGCACCTGCACCGTACACTGGCAACCCGGGTTCAATTCCTGCCCCTTGGTCCTTTCCGGATCCCATCCCTGCTCTCTCTCCCATTCACTTCCTGTTTCTCTCCACTGCCCTATCAATAAAGGCAAAAAGCTTAAAAATAATGGTGTTCATTGCATCTTGAGTAGGCTAAAGGTGGTTAAGAATTTCACATCACTTGGCCCACCCACGTGAGAGGAAGAGCACTCATAAGCAATGACTTATCAGTCAGAGTTAATTATTTCAGTTAATTGAAACTTGTTAGTCACAAAAGAAACATGAAAAATATAAAAAGGGTGAAAACAAAATCAAGTTCTGGTTTCAGGTTGCCATCATGCAGCGCCATCACCAACCATAGCAACCATATATTTCCCAATTTCTACCCACCCACCCCACCGTTTTTTTTTTTACCCAAATAGTCTCAGAACAGACATCTTATATAACAGCTCTTACATAATAAACCAATAATAACAGACTTTATTGACCTTAGATGTTACTACTAAAAAGGTCATGATCAATAGGCCTATAAATGAATTTGTGACTGTATTTGTTCAGTGTGCTGTGTGTGCATTTCTGTTTCTTCACTAATACAATGGCATCCAGCCTCTGGTTTATCTGTTCCTATGCACCCCTCCCAAGCACAGTAGTCACGCATTCCTCAGCTCTTTTCTGCTGCGAGTACAGCCGTTTTCTCCAACACTTTCTTTCTTTGTCGAGGTTAACCGAGGCGCAGTGGCTCTAGCCTCGCTCGCCTGTCTCTAGAGGCAACGGTGTACATTCAAAGGCAAGTCATTCCTCATGTTCACTTACAAAACGGCAGCCATGCCGACAAGGTCATCTGTCATTTCCAACCAATCGCACGGACAGTATAGGCACTTGCCCATAGCCAATTGTGCCTGAATTGTTTTCCGTCCACTGCAGACTTTGTTTTGTTATTTGCGGCCACAAATACCAAGACTGACATTACACTATAGCTTCTGAAAAACAGCGTCAGCGAGAAAGTATCGAAATGCGTCAGTGAACTACAGGGAAACAGACGAGTTAGAGAGAGGGGAGCTAATAAAATGCTTATGTGATTTGACTTTTACTACTTGTGCAAAGAGTGTGTCTGTGCATTCCAGCGCACTAAGTGTTCATCATTTATTTGTAAATAAACAGAACTCCGATGAGTCACGCGCTTTTGCGCCAAATGAGTTTTGTCTGTACGCCCACACAGACACAAGCGACATGTGTTTCAGCTCAGTTTCGGAGTAACATACCTTCAAAACAATTTCATTATTAAGTAAGCATCACCCTCCCCTGCCCTCTCTCTCTATCTCATTTTGCATTTCTTTAGCATTTTTCTCATAGTTTCCTCATTGTTTCTCTTTCTAATAGCTGCATTTTATGCTTTCATCCAAATGCCTGCACATTAACTTTCTTTCTATTACACACACACACACACACACAAACACCCACACACACTCTCTCTTTCTTTCCACCCTTTCTCTCATTTCTTTTATAAGCCTGTGCACTGGCGCGTGGCTCAAAAACTAGTTCGTAAGAGCAGCGCTCAAGTGTGAAAAAGCAAACAATTTGGTTCCAAAAACCAGGGGGCAGAGAGAGAGGTTAGAGAAAGTGCACTGCCTGGATAACCAAAAGGGGCCATCCACACACACACACTGGACCACTCCAGGCCAGGCCTGCTGAAAGTGAGAGAGAAGAGAGAGTTAAGGTGAATCTATGGTCTTCCAACTCCGTCAATACACATCCACACAGAAACTCTCTTCAATTTTGCAGAACCTGCCCTGACATGCTGTGTGAGGGATGACAGAGACATTCCCAATTTTTGAACTAACCGTCTTTACAACAGAGACCCAGGGAGTGTGTGATTGGTTGGCAGGTTTTGTTTAGTGCTACCCTCCATAGGTATATCTATCAACATTCTAGTTCAGAGTGCAAGCTGTTACTAATTTAAGATGTTTAATTTAGTAGTGGAAGGATTTCTCAATTCTAGTGTGCCTGTCAATAAGATTTTGAAATTAGCACTTTAGCAGCATTAGTTTGTAGGCAGGTATGTGAGAGGTTCACAAGCTAACAGTTAAAGTGGTTGGCAGAAAACCTGTAACTGAAGAAGGGCTAAGCAACGTTTTTTTCTCTCACGAGCTCTCTCTAAAGACAGCTGTATTGCATTGTATTGCACTGCATTCTATTGGAGGCGGTCCGCGCTGCTGAAAATGCAAGTGCTGTATCTACCGCTATAGGCCACAGTGGCGCATTGTACACCGTTCGTTCGCCGTGTAATGACTCATTTTAGCATCCTAAACAGTATGAAACTGATTAATTAAATGAAGTTAAAGTAAATAAATAGCATTAATAACTTTGGCTATTTATATGTGCTGTATTAGCAACATTATAGCCAGTTAAAACCAACAATTTTTTAACCGATGGGTAGTGCCAACCAGTCTCTGGCGTTCAGTATGTTGGTGTACATGGACACAAGTTGAGATATGCTTCCTTGTACGTGTATTCACACAGTAGGATGAGCATAAATTAGGCTGTAGAGAGAGGACACGGCCAAGCCCCATCCTGAAACACGTTATGGTTCCTCGCCAGACCAGGCAGGTATGCTGAGAAGAAGAGAAGGGTTAGTGCAATGCCCAGCACACTGCAGGCTATGCCAGACCATGCAGCTCTGCTGTTCAGTGCCTCCTCCATGACTGACCCACTCACCTACGCCAGCACTAGGAAGAAGCACTGAAAAGCACCTACCGCTTCCTCCACATCTTCTGCAGGTGCAAAGGCTTCCCCAGCTGCACACGCAGGCACTGTGATGGGCCTGATGGCTTCCAAAATGATGGGTATTCATTTGACAGCCTCCGCCCGCATAATTGCCTCTCTGCAACTGGAAACTGCTATTTTACACCCCAAAAGAAGAGAGAGGAAAGAAAAAGTGAGAGGGAGGAGAGAGAGAGAGAAAGAAGAGGATGGAGAGAAAGGTGACAGATGGAAAGGAGGTGAGGGAGATAGAGAGGAGGAAAAGACTGACAGAATGAAAGGAGAGAGAGCGAGGGATAGAGGAAAAAAAGAAAGAGGCTGGCAAAGCCAGAGAGAGGAGGAGAAAGAGTGAGAGAAAGAGGGAGTGAGACTGAGGAAAGAAAGAAGTTTCTCTCTTCCTCCCCACCTTTTTCTTCCTGCTTGAATAATGCATGAGACCTTGAGGTCCATCCAACAAAAGTTAAGGGAAAGAACGAAATGAGGTGAATATATGATACCTGATTGTCACCTGCACACACTCCCTCAACACGCACACACACACACACACACACACATCCCAACATCCCTACAAAAGTAATCTCTGTGTCACTACACAACACTGCGGGTGACTAGAGACTACAATCAAATTCAATCCCCAATCACAATTTACATAAGTCATGTGCATACAGGGCCTGTAAGCTGATGGAAGGGATAAGATCGCACACTGTCTTAAGGGAGGGCATTATCACAGATTAATGAGTGTTTGTGTAGCAGGGGTCCTTTTTAGAAAGTGCTCAGGGGAAATTAGAGCACTTTTTAGTCAGGCCTAATTGATCTATTCACTAGTCTGCATTTACACACACCCTTTCCTGTTCCTTCACACCTCTCTCTCTCTCTCTCTCTCTCCCCTGTAGGGGATAAAATAGAATGCATATGGAGGCTGGCCACTCATCCATCATCCTGCTCTTTATTATAATTTTTTTTTCCGTTCAAAATGAGCGTATATTCCGAGAGATGAGACCAAAGACCACAGACATGTGCCTAGGGAACAGCTCTTCTCAGCCAAGTCTCCTGACTAATTGGAGGTGACAGGGAGGGACACCTAAAAGTCATGAGGCAAAACATGGTGAAGGCTTTTCTATTTGTCATGTTTGCATTTTATTATTTGGTTTTATTTCACAAGCGTTATTCATCTCCCAAAACCCAGAACACAAAATGGAAACAAAGCCACTGCAGGCAGCAGCAGTCCAAAGTCAAATGAAACAAACAAACAAACAAACAACAGCAGAAATCCAAATAAAAATACTGATGAAGCCTACCTACAAAGCCACAGACAGGGCTACAGTTGTGACCTGATGCGAAATGCACATGTGTGGTTGTAAATGCGGAGAGATCAGAGCTGGTTTGGTGGACTGGCCTGACCATCAAACCCCTCTCAGTTGCATTTGCTGTGGAGCCCATGCAGCTGTGCCCCTGTAAGAGACTAGTGCTCGGCTAGGCAAACCCCATTCACTCTGCACAAAGGAGCCCTGCTTATGTAACCCGTTTGGGTGGGGGTGGCAGCATGCAAAAAGAGAAAAAGGCAAAAAAAAAAAACAGAAAAAAGATGCAGTCGGAAATGTCTCTAAATGCCCAAACAATCCTCCTACAGTGTTTCTTTATTGACTTACACTTTTCTCTCTCTCTCTCTCTCTGTCTCTTCTTTTTTCACTTCTCTTCATCTCTTGCAAGCTATCTCAAGCTCCTTTCCTCTAGCCTTTTTATTCATTTTTAAATGCATTCAGAATGTTTGTGTGTATGCATGTGTGTGTGTGTTTGTGTGTGTGTGTGTGTGTGTGTGTGCGAGTGTGTGTGAGCGTGTGCATTTAGGATGCCTACACCCTTTCTGTTGGTGCAGATTTTAGTACCCTAGTGTCAGATTGCGGTCAGTTGAGACAGACACAGTGTGAAGATGGATCTCCACTCACAGGACTCAGTCCGTTACATAAACACACATACACACACACACACGTACACACACACAGGTGTGAGACAGAGAGAGACTCTTGTTCCTCTCTCACATACACATTCTCTCTCTCTTTCTCTTCCTCGCTATTGACTCCATCCTTCTGTCTCTCCCACTCCCGTCTCTCTTTTTTGCTTCCTCTCTTCTGCAGCTTAATGTGCATGAAAAAGATCCATTTGGCAGAAGGTCACCATGAAGCCATGCGTCGGTGGACACAATGCAGGAGCAGAAAGAGAAGAAAAAAGTCTAAGAGTAGGCAAGTAAGACAGGAAGGCTCAGAGAGGGAAAGAAAAATCTTCCGATGTTTCTGCCGTTTACTATCACACAAACACTCACACACACGCTAACCCATCACCTGTATAAGTAATCTACCGGCAATTTGCAGGCTCTGATGATCTAAGGTGACAGAGACTCTGTGATATACTGCCAGCTTGTTTTCTTTTTGTTTTTTATCTTTTCTTTTTTTCTACAGGCTTATTACCTTTCCTGTCCATCCTTTTCTTTGTCATCCTTTGTTCTTTTATTTTGATTTCGTTTTCATCCTTCCTTTGTCCCTGTGTCCCGTGCTTCACAGAGGAGAGCCTTCAGCTCACACGTGTCGTCTCCCATCAGTCCTCAGTCCAAACCCAGTGGCTGCCCAAAGCCTTTGACTGCCAGTGTAGCCGGCATCTCAGGTGCCCATTGCGTCTATGGTGCCACGGCCAATCACACTCATGTGGGGCACACGGTGACAGAGAGAGACACGGCTGCGCAGCCGGCCCAGAGGTGGCCACCGCACGGGACTGATGGTCTCTGCCAACGGCCTACAGGAGTAAGAGAAGAGAAAAAAAAGAAAGGCAGAGAGAAATGTTCAGGCGTACAGAGAGTAAGAGACAGAACAGAGAGGGGGGAAAGAAAGAAAGACATCTCACACTTTCGCTCATCTCTTCTCTGTTATACGTCCCCCTCCACCCCGACTCGGGACACGGTGCTTGTCTGAGGGATGAGTTTTGACATTTTGTAAAAGCTGCAGCAGGAGGCGAGACCCTGTAAGGCCTGGCAGTGGTTGCGTGGCGCGCAGGAGAAGTCTTCTGGGCAGCCGAGATTGGAAGTAGGGGAGGTGGAGGTGGGGGTGAAATCTTGAGCTGGTGCTTCAGGGCACTTTATGGGGGCGGTGTAAGGGAGGGAAGGGGGCTGGATTATGCAGAGTGTTGACGCACTCAACCTCACATGATCCTGTGCGTGGCCTGATCAAAAGATAAGAGATGAAACCAGGCCAGCAGCTTCACTGATCCTCAGCAACTTAGACAACAAGGAGTGCAGTGCTGGAGAAAGAGAATAGAGTTTTGCATGGAATGTGATGGCGTGTGTGTGTGTGTGTGTGTGTGTGAGAGAGAGAGGTGGCTTGGGAATGGTGGAGGTTGCTGTGTGGGATAAACTAAATAGAAAACTAAAAGAAAATGTAACTTAATGTTATCTTACTGAAGTGTTGCGCAAGGAACACTTACAATCAGACTGTATTATACCAGTAATCAGACCGGGTCTCTACATCAAATGGTATGCGAAATCATGGTTTTTATTTAGGAGAAAATAATCATAGATCACCATAGATAGGTTGATAGAACTATTATACATTCTGGTCACAATGCAGATCCACAATCAGTCGATTGATTGTATCTTCTCTTCAAATTTTTGTGTTAGAATAACAATATGTTAATTACAGCCCGGTAAAAGTTCTGGAAGAGCCTTTTTATTCCCCGGCATTTGAAATTCATGAAAACACTAACGGTGCTAGCTAAGCTAAATGAAATGAATGGAATGCTAAAGCTAGAATGGAATGAATGCAAACATCAATGAAATCTGAGCCCTCTGAATCATTAGGCTGCTGAGACCAATTACTGTAAAAGATGAGTGACAGTAGGTACAATGTGTAGCATTTTTAGCTGTTCATAAACTAATCATAATCTTACCTCTTCATAAATATATGCTTTTTTATGAATTTTTACGACCACCATAAATTTCAAGTATTCTAAATGGTCGATTTACATAGGCATGAATGGGTGGCGTTGCTCCATAGTCATTCGCCATCTTGAAATACATTAGCCAGTAAGGGACATAATAGGCTACATTAATGCATAATAGGAAGCATTAATGTAGTCGTAAATGCTGGTCGTAAATATTCATGAAAAAGCACATATTTGTGAAGGGGTAAGATTATAATAGATTATGAACAGCTAAAAATCCTACACATTGTACCTTTAAAGTACAGACAGACAGACAGATAGATAGATAGATAGATAGATAGACAGACAGACAGACAGACTTGGGAAGCATCCCACATTTTGCCATGGTGACTTTGAATGCCTCTTATCCAGTGGTGTAGTCCAGGGTATAATATAATATATTTTTTTTTTTCAGTCAACATCACGTATACTCACTTCTAAATCCCCCTTGATGCGCACCTTTCAGTAATATTTGTGAACCAGACTGCCCATTTTTTCCTCAAGGATGGTGAAGCCATGACCCACCCTCATCTGCCTCTAATTGGCTGGTACTCGCTGCTTCCACTGATTATATTAGGCATTAAGTAATTAGGCACGAGGATAAGAAAGACGTGGATGTGTGCGGTCCCTTCTAATTTCTTCCCCTTTAGGACTTTTAATCGGTGGCATCTTACTTTAAATGCGGCAGAGAGTAGAAGTTGTTCCTAACAGACTCGCTCCTCCATATATATCTACCGATACACTGGGATCATGTCTTCTTGGATGAACTTATAAATTGGAAGTGTTGCCATTAGCGTAGGGTAGCTAGAATGCGTGTTGCTCAATGATTGCATATAGTCGCAGTTCTGTCTATTTTTATGTTACATGGCATCATATGCGCATCCTCCAACTCCTGAGCAGCCTTCCATTTCTCTCCCACTTGACATTTCTACATGTGACGTTACCTGCAACACCTACACTCCACAACTCAGCCTATTTATAAATACATACAACAAATACATATATGAACACGAGGTCACATACAGGCCACATTGCGCATGCCATGAACCGTCGAACCGTGCCACACACAGACGTTCATGAACTATACCACCCCTAATATTTCTATCTATCTATCTATCTATCTATCTATCTATATATATATATATATATATATATATAACAAAGTATGCTCTAAAAGTAGTGACAATTTTAGGACAGTGCACTTTTAAGTTTATCTGATTGGTTTTTATGTTTGGAAGAGAATGATTTGTGTGTTTTAGTTAAGATGAAATTTGAACAAGAATGCATTGTCAACTTCAGATTTGAAGTATTATATCTAAATAAATGTGTAGAAAATAATCGAAACACCATGTTTGCCTCATGATAAATACATTTTACATTCATCCAGGCTGCTTGTGTGACCAGTGGTAACTACAAACGGTTCCTAATCAAGTTATGATCAATTTTTTCTGGACAACTTTTTTTTTTTTTTTTAAGGTGTATACCCACTTCTCCAGGGACCACTACACCACTGCTCTTATCAGAAGAAAAACTATGAGGACAACCAGCATTCTTAAAGAAACTGGATTTGGATTAACTGGATTAAAACTTATTTAGGCACAACAAGCTGCATAAAGAGACACAGTCCTACTGGAACTCATAGCAGGAGCACAGACATTTATAACACGGAAAAGGGTCACTGATTTACTATATATTGGACCAGTGACCCAGATCTTTATCATTTATGGCAAGCACTATACTGTAAATGTAGACAGGGATTATCCAGTGCTGTGTTTTTCTTGAAGACAAATAACGGCACCGATAGTGTTTGTCATGCATCATGTTATGCCCCCGAAGGCCAACCCACGCTCACGCTTAGAGCCGCGCACATGCTTGGCAGGCTGCTGATGGGGCCCTTTTACAAATGGTATAAGCAAAGGAACTGCAGAGAATTGTCGTCCCACCGGACAATAAATGACAATAAATATTCTCTGCTAAGCAACCACAGCAACGAAAAGGAATGAAGGAAATATATATTTATAATTTGTTACGAGACCATTAATAATTTCTATCACTCTTACTCAATTTCATGCTCCCTGGTGAAATGTTATGGATGGGTTGCCATGAGCAACAGAGGACCCACTTCACAAGCAAAGGAAACATTTTTTTGCTTTTGCTCCTACACAACCCAGACCCATTTATTTGTGTCATGACACCAAAATCACCTTTGTCTGGCTGTATTCAATTACAGAACACCACACACACACACACAAACAAACACACACAGAGACACACAGCACTTGTGCAGATGCAAAACCCTCTAAGTTTGTTTGCAATAAACTTTCGGAAGTATATTTACATAACATTAATGAACTTGTAATACTAATCTAAATCTGACTGGATTGTTTTGGCATCAGATGTTTTTTCCTTGATAGAATTCAAATTGCCGTTTGATAGAGATTACTTAGAAAACAAAGGTATTACATTTCTGAAAATGGACTTTGGGTTTTGAGGGTTTAGCAACTCTTCACTTGTAACACACATCCACACACACACACACTGTTCAAAACTTGTCCTCCAGGCATTCAGACTGACAACCACTCTTGTGGCACTGCTTTCATGGAGGTAGTGGAGTGTGGTGAAGGTGTTGGTGAAGGAGTTATAACAGCATTTTTGCAACAAATGCCCCCTTGGGTTGTCATGACACCCCCTTGCTGTCCCTCTGTCATTCACACACCACCACCATCGCCCACACATGCAACACTCAAAAATAGTGGTATGAGTGGATGCAGTATGTGCAACAGAGGTGCTGTATATACTGTGAATGAGTGAGCAAATCATGAATCAGAGAGTGCTGTTCTGTTGAGTTTCCTCAACAGAAATTCTGTAGACTGCATGTGGCAAGAGGCACTAACTAATTTTTAGATGGCAAATGTTTTTGAGTAGACCTGTTAAAAAGCAGTCAGCCTAAACTAAACTAAACTATTTTTATTTGTAAAGTTTTTGGGTATAAAATGAGCTCTACAGCTCTTGTCCTAATGAAGAGAGTAACCTCTGGTGGCATTGAGACTTTGGGGAATAGGCCAACTCACAAACACTCAAGAACATCTCATTGTATTTCTTTGTCTAAAACGCAACTGAATCCGTTGCTTGCCGAGTTTTAACGTTCGTGATAAGAAACTGACATCAGCACCCCCTGTTTCTGGTTGAAAAGGCTCTTAGTCAGTGCCCCCTGGCATTGTCCAAATGCCCCCTAGAGCCCTGTTGAGAGGCAATGGGTTAAAAGAACCTCAATTGCATGATCAAGCATACCCTACAGCAATCTGAAAGCTAAACACACACGCACACACACTGACACGCACACAGACAGACACACACATACACAAACACACACACGCACAGACACATACGCACACACACAAGTCATTGCTCTGTTCACTTTCCTGTCTAACTCAGTGTATTTTCTAGTAAGCCGTACTGTCAGTTCTACACATAATTAGTTAGCCCACAGCCCACTTGGAACTGTCTTCTTCTTCTTCTTATGCTGTTTTGAGCAAAAGAAAGAGAGTAGCTAAAAATAGTTGCATACACACCCACACATACAATACATTACACCCACATCCACACAGACCTCTATTATCTAACACCATGAGGCTTCAGTCTTCTAGTAAGTTGTACTGTTACTTCTACACATCATTAGTTAGCCCACTTGAAACGAGTTGTCTGCTTTTTACGCAGGTATGACAAAAAGAAAGAAACAGCAGCCAAAAATTGCCTTTTACACACACACACACACACACACACACACACACAAATATCAAAAAAGGTAACCACGTTTTAAGTTTTTGTTGTTTTGTTTTAGCTCATCAGTGCTGTAACTTTATTCACATTAAATAAGAAACTACTGGAAATTTGTAATATTAAAGAGCACATAATGCCACACTGAGACTGAGGATATCAGCCTTTGGCCATGCTGCCTTCCCCACCCACCAGTGTACAGTGTAGGGGCTTGCACACACACACAAACACACATACACACACAAACATATGTTTGACACGCACACAAACACACACACTCGCCCACTGCCCTGTATTCACCTCTCAGACTGAAACTCTGCAGGTGCAAATGAATGCTCATCAACTTTCCGCTCACGCTGACATCTCTGAATGCCCACGCCTGTCAGACCGGCATCAGGGAAACCCCACATCTGGGCCTAAGTACTATCGGTGCCCAGCACCCCTCTCTCTCCCCACTGACTCTATCACAATAGGCTCCAGTGGACAATTACACACACACACACACACACACACACACACACACAGTGTTATGGTATTACTTACAACACCTGCAGGCACTCAGGACTCCAGTGCACCAAAGCAGGTCAAGGCAGGTAAAGGCAGAGGTAAAGAGCAGCTATGCACAGATGAGGACAGAGTGTGTGTGTGTGTGTGTGTGTGTGTCAAGGGGTTTAAGGAAGGGTGGTGTATCACCTTTTTTTTCTTTTTATTAATTCAGAAACGTTACCTTTAAGCATTTGTATGGATGTGTGTGTTTGCATTATTCCAGCTCCTCAGTGTGGGAAACACTGCCCCCTACTGATTGCTCATGCCACTCCTCCAGCGCATCCCTTTGATTCCATTGTCTTTCAGTGATGCTTATGAGCCAGTGAGTGATGAGGAGGATCTGATGGCGGATTTGACATTGGATTAGGGAGTGTGTGTGTGTGTGTGGGGGGGGGTTACTGTCTGTCGATGGGCTCTCAGGGTTATAAGTGTAAGGGTTATGTAGTTCCTGACACTGTCATGCATGACACAGCAAAGATGTGCGTGCGTGCATGTTTGTGTGTGTGTGTGTGTGTGTATATGTGTGTGTGGTTAAGAGTGTGTTTGTGTGTGTGTAAGTGTAAGGCAGACTGGAGCGCCCTACCACGACAAGGGAAATCAGTGAAAATGCAATGAAATCAGTCCCCTCCTCACTCACTCAACATTTTGGCTACACACCAGAGCAGCTGGCAACCTTGTGCCCCAGCCTCTATTTCCCCTCTTGTTTACATATAACATACACACACAGACACACACAGTCTCAACCCATCAGCGTAGAGAAGCCCGCTCACTGAAACACTCATCTGACACAAAAATGTCACCCAAATGCCAACACCTGAGCGTACAAAGATGGGTTATTGTCCGAGCCTTTTATCCTCCTTTCCCCTCCTCTCTTCCTCCCCTGGCAGCCCTGCAATTGGCACTGTCTGCAGTGGGCAGAGACATGAAGAGGGCTAGGTTTATTAGTTGGGAAAAGATGCCAACGTGACCTTGGTATGTGTGTGTGAGTGTGTGTCAAAGGCAAGTGATGCAACGATTCCTGACTGAGCAGGAGGAGAAACTCTTAACCATGTGTTAGAGAGAGAGAGAGAGAGAGAGAGAGAGCATGTTATTCAGGACAGGAAAAAAGCATACAAAACAGGACCTTGTGTATCTTATATTTCAGAGTCATACAGTGGCCTTACTGGACAGGAATATTGTACTCCATGTGACTTCAGTGAACACAAGAAATAATTCATTTGTGTGTGTTTGTGTGTGCATCTGTGTTACTTTGAAAAAACCCTGGTTTTGGTGCCAGGGATGGAATCATCGAACAATGCCAAATTGTAAAATCGACCCAGAGAGGCAAAGTCATTATTTTAGATTTATTTGACTGCAGAGTCGCCCTCTGAGCATGCTCATAGAAATGACTGGCCAACAATGGGAGCCACTGATTGATATAGGATTTGGTTTGGAGGAAGTGACATATTATTTTTCAAAGAAGTGATACTAGGATATGTTACAAGGAGTGATGCAAGTATACGGTGGGAACAGGAGACAATAGGTGGAGCTGTTGGTGGCTGTGGTGGGATGGAGGCCATCAAGGAAGCCTTTGGAATGATAATTAGACTGGCCATTGTCCTTAGACATGCCCTTGAACAGGCCTATTCAATTGGCGGCCCACGGGCGACGTGTGGACCAGACATGGCCCACATGCGGCTCAGACGACGTTCCGGCCATAAAAGTAATAAAACATTCACAAGCCCCCAGTTGTTTCAGAATTAGAGTTTGTGCCAATTTGAAAAAGTATCATTGCCACTTGTTAATGACTGCTGAAATTGTACGGCCCAACATTTTAATTGAATAGCCCCATTTCACACATTTGACATTCAGTTCCATTTCTGCAATACAAAGAGCTAAGAGAGTGCAGTTACTTCTTTGTCAGACTTGACGTCCAAAAAGGTTTAGGATTTGATTTTAATCATTTGATTTGAGTGCCTACTTTTATAACTACATGGTGTTTGACATTGAATATTAGTTTATTCACATTTTCTCATATGCCACGCCACTCTTCTGCTCCACTTGTTTTTACTGAAGGTCAATCTATTAATTATATTTTCTTGCAATATTTATCATCAATACATGCTTCTATCAAGAACACTCATCAATATGAATACAACTTCGGGAGACATAGACTGTGTTGCTTTTTAATCTTAAAATTCCAAGGCAAAAAAACTGATGAAAAGGATACTGAAATATTAACCAATGTTAAAATGTCGACTAAAAGCCTAAAGTACCTATATACACTATGGGCTAGTCATTTTATGCATTTTGAGTCATTGTAAATATTATGTTATCCTATGATGTCATTTGCTGATTTGTGTAAAGCTGTTAACTGAGTATCAATAAACAGAAAGCGGTGTGCTTGATTAGATCATGTCAGACTCTGGCCAGTGCAGTTGACTCCTGCACCATTCTGCTTGCACTCATGTACCTCGAACAACAACCTTGCTCAAAACGCTGCATTCACCTGTAACTCCATCCTGGGGTTATACGAGATCAGGCCCAGATCCGGAGTTAGATCTTGTAATCCCGGTCCTACTGTGCGGAGCCCGCTATGCCAGCTCAGAGTCATCTGGATCAAGAGGGCTTTGTAAGGACCATTCCTACCCTAGCCTTTTATGCAAATGTTTTGCCTTCAGATTTGACTTCTTTGTCTAGTCTCACAAGATCAGGCCAAGATCTCTACCGTGCTATTAAATCACTCCTTATCTCATTAGCTTTCTCGGGATCCTGCCGTGAGTCCAATGGGATCCGGGGTTACACGTTGTGATATCTTGAACCAGGATGTAGTATTTCCTCGAAATTCAGTACATGAATTAGTGAAATTAGTATTCTCATTCATAAAACCAAGATTTTTTCACAAGGCTGTAGAAGATGAGCAATGGGCTGTTTCAGTGTCAGAAAACAGTGACTGTGAACCACAGCCAAGTACCTTTACCTCTACTCCAACTGAATTCCATTTTTCCGTATCCACCTACTCGAAGGAATCACTAAAAGGCCACACACCACACTCTTTTGTCTTTTCAACTTCCTGCTTCAAGTTCCTGACATGGATCTAGTAGGCGCCTCTGTGTCTCTCCCAGGAAGGGCTAAAGCCTCTCTGGCCAGGCCCACATGGCAGAGTGACGGACAGCTTCCACCACCCCGGACCAGATCTCTCTTCCTTTCTGTCTGTACACACACACACACACACACACACACACATGCATCCTCTCCCATCTGTGTGCTATTTTGTTGCGCCCATTGCACTGCTGAGATCAGGCGTCCGCCTGCACTCCGAGGCACGCACTTAAATCCGTGCCGAGGACGGGCTCGCTGGTCGCCGCCGCCGAGGGTCTAAGCCTCCATCTGGCACCGAGATAATTGGGCATCTCGATTGGGCATTAGCCACCAACAACACTAGCGGCTCTAGCAGCTAAGTGAATATCTGAGCCTGGCCCACACACTGAACCAGCATGAGCAGCCCGAAAGGATGATGTGGATGAGAACAAAAGCTGAAGCTCCCTCTTTTCATATCATCTCTCTACTATGGGAAACAATGACACCCACCCACAAAAGGGACCAGGGTTCCACTTCGATTTGCACCCTTTATCCTAGTACAGCTCCCATTGCAGAGTCACAATAAACTGAGGCCACATACAGTCAGATTGGAGGTAAAATAGTCTTCAACTTACAGTTTTTCTCAGTCGCTTTGGTGCGTTTCTTACATCACTATGAACATTTGCACAGCAGTTAGTGCATTTCTCAAAACAATTAGTGCAAAACCTAGTGCAAAACCTAGTGGATAGCCTACAAAAGCACTCCATTTGCTCAAAATGGATAATCCATTCCTCAAAAGCAAGTATTCATGTCAATAAAACTGTGTCAGTGCCATCAAAATGAAAAGTCTTGACACCATCTTTATGAACAAGATGGCTTTGTCATGTTTTCATTATAACAGTTTATTCTCTCAGCGTTTTCCAATGCATAAAAAGATCAGAACCCAGAGACACTTCCTAAAAATGCTCAACACAGAGTATACTTGTAAAGCCATTTGAAATTTACAGTAAAGTTAGACATTGCTGTTGTTAGGGGAGTAAGTGACTACAAGGGCTAAAAAAAATCATTAGGAATCGCCTTCCCGTTCCCCCCTGCATCCTCACCCCTCTTCCACGATGCTGAACCTCCATATCTTTGTTACAAAATTTTAGAAATGGTACACAGTATGTCCTGCTCAGTTCATATACTGCATACTGTACTGTACTTGCCGATTGAGAGTTCATTCATCCGTGAGTGACTGTGAACAAGTGGCTTGTCATTCGTTACAGCTACAGTAATACTTCATACACCTCCCCGTGAGGGAAAGCTGAAGTTCCCCTGAAACACTGTTCAACTTAGGAGACATTTCAAGGAAAAAAAAATGATAAAAAAGGTATAGAAATTGCATCACAGACAGCTATTGAGATTTGATAACTAGTATTAGTAACTAGTATTAGTAACTAGTATAACAACAATTTTGCATGTAATGACTAAAGCAATGAAAGTAAGACTATTAATTTTATTGAAAACGACTATTCAGCATCAATAAGTATAATAATTTTGAATGACATGACATAAGCAAATGGAAATGTTAAAAAAACAGCAGAGAATTGTATGAAAACAACTGATACATGTCCAAAAGCATTTGCAGTTTGTTCAGAGGAAGGAGAAATTGCTACTATGATGTGCACAAAGGACTAAATGTTGTGGAGGTTGAACTAATAGTTAACTCTGATCTGAGAAACGCACCAAAGCGACTGAGAAAAACTGTAATTGGCCTGAGATGTGATTCTGAATAGACCACTATCTTACCACTGATGTTTACTGCATCAAGACCTCTGCTAACGTCAGCATTTTCCATCCCGCCGATGATCCAGTGTCGTTAAAACATCATTCCAGAGCCAGCAGATGTGCCTATGATTGACGGGAATTTCAGACGAATGACCGCGTTGGAGGCGGATGACAGATCGCGAGTGCTCAGTACCGAGTGTTTTCTTTCTAATGAAATCACTATCCCAAAAGATTACAAGCGTTAACAAGCCACAGGACAAATCTGTTCACTGGCCACAGTCTCTGGCTCACTACCAGACCTTGCACAGTTGCATTGCACAGTTGCACAGTTACTCGCCATAAAGCTCTTAGATAATTAAAGAGGACTATTAAAATAGCAAAATCCCTTCCACACTTGAAGCTTTAATGAGTCTTTTGCCTTGAGGGGGAAAAAAAATTTTTTTTTCATTATTATAATTCATTTATTAATCTATTCTATTAATCTTAGCTAACACATTATGAAATTTTATAAATGAGTAAATGAAGTGAACAGACGCTGTTTGTTTTGTTTGTTTCTTTCTTTCCTGAAGAGCCATTGAGTGTTGCTCTGTAAAAAAAAAGCCACCAACAGCCACAGAATTGTGAACTGCATATTAAGTAATCAAAACAAAAACATTACTATTTGGAATGTAAACAAATACTAATTGAGGCACTCTATCTGTGAAGTCCATTAGTATGTGTGTGCAGAACAGACCACCTCTTAGGCGATATAAGCGAGAATTACGTGTACTCATATCTACGCTAATTAGCAGTTCTACAATTCCCTTTAGGGGCTAATGGGAGAAAGCAACATGCTCCCCTATTGTGTGAACTTGACTGACTGGATTTCTGGATGGTTCCATGACAATGACATCCATGTCCATCCGTCTATCACAAGGTGACCTCAAAGCCCCGCCCTGATCCACTTATACGCTGTCACACTGTACAAGTGAAAGATTGCAGGGACAGTTCAAGAGTGAAAGAGAGAGAAGGCGGAGGGAAGGAGAGCAAGAGGAAGAAGAGAAACCAAGGAGAGAAATGAAAACAGAAAACGAGGGAATAGAGTGTGAGGGAAGGAAAGAGAAGATAGAGATTAAGAAGGGAGAAGGAGAGGTAGAGTGTAAGCGAGTGAAGTGAGAGAAGAAGCGGTGGTGTTGCTAGCAGAGGCAGAGAAGCCAAGTCACGGCCCTCTCCCCCTCACTGCACCGGGGCTCCTCTAATTAAATCGACCGCATTAATCCTCACGCAGTTCAGCAGGCGGATTTGTGGGTCAGCCATCCTGTGGATTGAGAATGTGAAGTAGCATGTCTCTCTCTCTCTCTCTCTTATTCCCTCTCTCACAATCACATACTTCTTCTCTTCTCCTCCTTTTATTTTCTCTCTCTTCTCCCTTCCCTCTCTCTTTGTCTTACTTATTT
>JAGFZM010001534.1:517505-527505 GCA_017657215.1 Limnothrissa miodon | reverse complement strand
CTAATACATTTTATTCAAACGTGTGCAGTATACCACTTCGCCGATAGATGGGAGAAATTCTCATACGAAAAAAATAAAACTTACACATAGTGGGTTTAATTTAAATAAATAAAGGACCACACAAACGACCAAATACATCTTAACACAGTTACTTCAATGAATACATCTTTAGATGGAAATAATATTTTTGCAGCTTGAAATGAATGCTCTTTTTTGTCAGTTGTGTTTTAATATTTAACTAGATGGTGTTCCACGGTGCATCAATGTATTCCATACATACATGTTCTCTTTCTTCTTCCTGAATCTGAGTGGAATTAAGCTTTGGAGAAGTCACATGGCTTCATTAATGGCTAAAACTGCCTAAAAAGTCTTCCTTATGATCTAAACAGGGTACCAAGTGTATGGGGGAGACCTGACCACCTTTTACTTTTTTGTTTTTGAACCTGACATTGTCTAACTTCGAATAGTTTAATCCCTGATGAAATTCGCCAAGCCAAAAGGGGTTACGAATGAATCTCAAAGTGTAATCACCATCAAACTGAAACCATCTGAATAATTTTAGATAATATACAATAAAATGTATTCAGAACACTTGAATAACACACAAATTAATTCCTAATTGATTCAAATTCTGCTTTAATGAAATAAAACAGTGTATATAAAAGTTTGTTATCAAATAAAGAGCTGCAGGCCTTTGTGAACCTTTCTTGCATTAAACTATAACTTGAGAGACAACCTGGGTGAATGTAGTCAACTACTGATGAAAAGACTGATAATTTTTCTACACTCTCTGAGATGCAAGATGTAAGGAAGGGAGGCAAAATGAGCTGCTTCTCTTATTCAGTGAAAATTTGAAATGGCTGTGATCACTGGAGGATCTCCAATGCCATCTCCTGGTTCAATGACAGCAAAGCACAAGTCACCATGTGTTAGTCAAGAGGGTGGTTCACATCTGTGGAAGGATTGTGTCATCATGAATAAGGAAATAGTCAGCAGACCATACTGGCCTCTTGAGGTATGATGAAATGCTTCAGCCTTTGTCCATCAAGGCAAACACACACTCAAGGGCTACTCAGAATGATGGAAACAGGAGGGATCATTACCAATTTAAACAAATTTCCAGCAGAGCACAACCACCAGTACAGTGAACGTTACATAACTTTGTTTCAGAAAAAAATATCTGTCTCAAAACTGTAATTTAAACTAATTGGGTTGTTGAAGAAATGGAAATATCACAAACTTAGGCCCACTCAGCGTCAATTCTCAGTTCTCAAATCTGTTTCTACTTCACTAGCTGTTGTAGAGTCATAAATAAATGGATAAAAAGGCATTCCTAATACATTCATAATACTCAACACTAATACACACTTAAATTTGAATCTTAATACAGTGATACCATACACATGTCATACAAGACAATGGCATTATCATATACCTAAACACCCTACATAACACGTAAACCCACACTGACCTTTGACCTTGCCTGGTCCTGCTTCTGTGGACAAAGTTGGGTCATAGAACAGGTTCATAGAACAGGGAGTTCACGTGACCTGGGTGCAGCGTAACCGTGACCCAATGGAAAAACAAAAAATGAAGTCATGTGTACAAATGAGGTTGATCATCACTTTATGGTTGCATGGAGCAGAACAACTGATATATTTACATATATTTATTTAATATATTTATTTATATTTCTATCTATATAGAGTACCTATCTATAGATATCTATCTATCTATAGATCTATCTATCTATCTATCAATCTATCTATCTTAACAATCTGATTGTTGCCACAGTCAGATAATAAGGTGGTAGCACTATATGCCTATATCAGAGGTACTGTATATGACTGGTATGCACAGACATTGGTGAAGAATGATCAGGCTTCCCTGCTGTCAGGGTTTTGTGTTCTAAACTCGGCCATAAATGATGGGATTGGGGACATAATTAGTCACAGTTGAGATGAGCCACAGACTCTGCTTACACATCCATTGCATAAATACTGCATCCACTGACACTGGGGATTCACAAGGAGGCTTTTGTGCAGGATCTGTGTTGCAAAGTCAGGTCAAAAGCATGCTGTACCGCTGAGTGATAGTCATCTGGAGGGGAAGTTGGGTGAAGCCTCAACCCACCAAATCTCCCACGGCACTCTGTTACCGTACATCTCCACAGCCTCCGTGCTCTGTTACACTTACAAAAAAATATCTTTTTTTTCTTTCTCTATTTCTGAGAATACTTCTTTTAAGCATTGCCTTGGTTCCACTCTTTGCGGCCCTTTTCTCTTTCCCTCTCTTTCTTCATCTGACTATTTTTTTCTTTCATCTCAAGTGAGAAAATGCTATTTATGAGAACATTTGATGATGATGTCAGCTAGTGATTAATAAGCAAACGTTTGGGGTTTCTTGAGGGGTTCTATTTAGCACATGTTCCCACGACCACCCCCGTGTAAATCAGCAGGGCTAAAAGAACATTCCAGACTGGTGATGAGAGAGCAAGAGGGGGGCAATGAAAAAGAGAAGAGCAGCTGCTCATTTTCGGAAGAAATTTTAGACATCCATGTCTCTCTGTGGGATATTATCCCAGAGTTAGATGGGGCAGATTTGCGAGGCCTATAAAGGTCCAACGAGCCCTACAAGCTTTATCGCCAAATTAAATGAATACTGTAATAAAATCCTCCATTCCAGGGAATAAAGGAAATGAAAGGGACTATTTCCTACAGGTAATGGGCTAGAGCAGAACATTACACCAGGCACGGCAGAGGCTAATTGACTACTGAACCTTGTACACTGTAGCGAGTGCCAGAGACAATCAGCACAGACAAAAGACATTACATCCAGTTTAAATGTGCATACCTAACCCTCACATCACCTCACCTCCGTGTTTCCATCTTTCTCTCCCATCTCTGTATCTTTCTGTTTGTTTTTCCGTTTTCTGTTTGTCTATGATTTGCCATGCTTTGAATGTTGTTCTTGTGAACAGTACTTGTGATACATCCTTCTCCCCCACCTTTAAAGCAAACAAAACATTCTGTTTTGATCTATTTTCTTTTTGACCAAAGCCTACCCAGCAGATGGGGGTATAGCTCAGTGGTAGAGCATTTGACTGCAGATCAAGAGGTCCCCGGTTCAAATCCGAGTGCCCCCTCACCTTTTCCAAGAACTCCTAATTGGTATCAAAGGGCTAGATTGGCGGTAAGCATCTGATTCCGCGTCCTTTGTGTACACATTTCTGACAGCACCCATAAGCTTAAATAGCTGTGTAGAGTATATAAAAAAGAACTTACATAGGATTACGGGGAAGGCCACACTCTCCGCTGACCACTAGTCATGACATTTTTAGACACATTTTCAGAGCACTTTTGGCAATCAACTCTTTAACTGATATTTTTACCTTTATTATTACACATTTTGTACTTTTATTACATGTTTTTTTTTACTTTTATTATTGTACATTCAGTATCAATGATTCGTATAAATTTTGTTAGTTTAATGATTCACGTCTGCATATCATTCCCCATGTAGAGATCAATCACTTATCACAATGGAACTGCGTTGAATGTATAATGAGATCATGGCCATGGAGGAGGACCTACTGGAATAGGCCTAAAGTCAAGACCAGCATAAAAATCTCTGTAATAACCTACATACATTTATAACAACTAACATACATTTAACAGATTAACATACGCCTACAGTAAGATTTCCTACAGTAAGTAAATCCATGTACTGCCTTATCGACATTACATCTTAAAGGCTGTGCCGTTGAAAGATTTTTCTTTGTGTGTGTGTGTGTGTGTGTGTATGTATGTGTGTGCTGGGTAGGGGGAGTATTTGGTTCTTTTGACCCTAATGTCTCTTGTCTACTTTCATTCCGATGCATGATCTAGTTTCTGATCTAGTTTCAATTTGACTGCAGGGAACACACTCACCCAGAGCACCAGATGCCGTCACAGCGGAACGTGACCGCTTACGCCCTACGAGAATCACACCTGTTTATTGACAAATTCATTCTCCCACAGTCACACATACACACACATGTATGTACACAAAGAAGTTCAAGGCAAGACACTGGTACTGTGAATGTATTTAAACATTGTTTTCCTTTTAGGGGTGATGTTTCCTTCCAAACATGAGACAGTGTGTTCATTTAACTCTTTGTGGGATTAGAGGAGATGAGTAATGCATGGAACCATGGGCGAAAAGCACAAAAACAATTTTAAAAAAAAAAGGAATACATATGTGTAAAACATCGCTATTGTTAAAAATTTATGTATATCTAAAATAACTGTAAGCAGAAAATAAAAAAGAATTCTGAAACAGTTGAGTTCACCCTCCCTTTCCTCACAGTGGTTTGGCCCACTGCCTGCTTCCCCAGTTCATCTCACGTACTGTAGCCTACTCTAGTCTACATGGTTGGATGCGTGGCTGCAGCTCAATGAAGTTGAACGCTAGTACTAGGGTATTTCATTCACATTAAATAAATCGATTCTCTTTAATGTAGTTAAGGCTGACTCATTTATAAATTAGCATAAATGCTGATTATCCATGTAATTTCCAAAAAATCTTCTATATTAGCATCAAAAGTTTTGGCTACTTCGTTATACTTATAACGTTAGCTTGTTTATGTGGCATTTAGCCCCCCAGTACATCTGAAATGTTTTGCAGGTACCACAGTGTTTTTGCAGACACCCACATTTAATTTAACAGGATGTCATGTTTAATTTAAAAAGTGTTATGCTTGAGGATAGAACGCACAAGGCCATCAGTAGGTACTGTATGTGTTTTTTGCGATATTTTTTTTATTGGTGGCGTTAATCTCAGCCGGACTGAATGGACGATTAGCAGCTACGTTAGTTTATGGTTGTCAAGGCGACACAGTAACGTTAGATCTAATTCACTCGGCTTTGATTCATCACGTTTTTTGTGGCTGGTATACTTATATTGCGGGAGTCTTCATTATATCACTGTTCTTCCGAAAGAGACTACTGTACTCAATTTCTATTCTGTTCTTAGGTGCCTTAGCTTAATTAATTTTAAACCTTTTTTAATTCCTTGTCTTTATTGTTACCTTGCAGACAGTTTCATAGACTAAAATGAACTATCAGTGCACCTAAACCGTTTTGTTGCAAATCTAATTTTATATATACCCCCCCCCCCCCCCCACTGTTAAATGAAATTTACGCCCATGCATGGAACAGTTAGTGTGTGCGTGTATGTGTGTGTGTGTGTGTGTGTGTGTGTAGCACATGAATGGAGAGAGCAGATTGGGTACACACATAGATTTGCCTGAATGAAAGTGCTATGGGTTACTGATGTGGTGCTCGGAGAGGAAGTGTCTGCTGTGAATATATGGTAAGTCACTCCTGTGCTGGTAAGTGATGTCAATCGCTAGATCTCTCACATTTAGAGAGATACAGACACACAGGTGGAAGAAATAAACCTGCACACACACACACACACACACACACACACACACACACACACAAACACACATTTAGGTAAATGTGAAAGTCATAAATGCTATCATTTACCAGCAGTCTCAAAATGACATATGCACATGCACACACACATACACACACACCACATTTTTATATACCCACAACCAAACAGTCTCATTGATGCAAACACATGTAACCATATACACACATCACAAAACCTATGCAGTAATTCTAAGTAATTCTGTAGTAATATTTTTTACGCTGTTTGTGCAAGTGTACATTACACCAAAGTAACAAAAGTGCAAGGTCATTTTCCCTGTGTTGATGTGCCTTCGGGATATATGACGAGACATCAGGGCACGTCTGTAACCGTAAGTGACCCTGAGGCGTCTCAACCATTTAGAAATAGGTTGTCACACTCTCAGTTTCCAGAAAACACAGAGAGCGCTCCTCAGAGACATTGTGGGCAGAGGGCTTCTTCTCTGGCTAGTGTGTGTGGGTGTGGGCCTGTCTCTCTTACTCTCGGTTGTCTGTGTGTATGTATTAGTGTGTATTTGTGCGCATGTGTGTGTGTGGGGGTGTGTGCTAGCGTATGTGTGTGCGAAAGGAATAGCACGGGAAATGCCTAATTTCTCCTCTCTGCTCTCGTATACTTAGCCGAGAACAAAAAGTAAAAAAAAAATTTATGTAAGAGAGTGTAAGAGAGCTCCGCAAGCCCTTGTGGGTGTTACATCACGTCCAGTATCAAACACAAACAGTAACAATAATGACAATACCTTTAGTCAAGTCCGGCTCCAGTCCGGGTATCCTTGATGGCGACCACACTCGTAGGTAGGTTGCGACATCCTTACCCAACACGTGTGATGTCATGAAGCTGATGGGAACTCAGTGAAATGAAATACTGTTTCACTTTGTAAAAATAACATGCAGGAAAACCCAGTTTGTGACTTTTTCAGTGTGTGTGTGTGTATGTTTTAGACCCAGTGGATTCTTAGGGATATGCCCCATTTACTGGTACACTTGTGCGTAGATTCAAGTTAAGTTAAGTCACTTTAATTTCTCTACATATAGTACAGGACGTACAGAGGAATCGAAATTACGTTTCTAGCAATCCCACACGTGATGCTCGTGGTCAGGAGAACTAGAGGCCGCTCTATATACACACGCCGCCTGCTCATTTGCAATATTTCTAGGGCAGGACTGACTCAGAACTTGCCACTACTGCACAATGGCCTGAATAGCCCTTTCTGTGTTTTTACTTTATTTTATTGAAGTGCTACTGCAAACTGCTAAGTGACTAGAGTAGGTTTTATTGTGTGAGGCACTATGATAGATGGTGATGATGGCGACAACTGGGAAGATGAAACCAGAACTCGTAAGATAAGAATGTACACGTGTACACTCATCAGAACTCCCAAGTGTGTGGGAGTTCTGATGAGTGTGGTGGTGTGTGCGTTTCCCGGGTATGAGTATGAAGTCTCCAGGAAATTGGAAGGCCAGATGCAGATGATCTATACATGCGATCTGCTGCACTGGGTCATTCCAGACAACCTCAGTCTGGACACGACTGGCACATCACATTACACTTTCAAGTTTTGCTGAGGTGTCTTAACCAATTAGAAACATGTTGTCTCGCTCTCAGTTTCCAAAAGCACAGAGAATGTTTTCTCAGAAAAATTCTCAGGAGTATTTGGGTTAGTTAGTTAAGTTTAAACACTGCAATAGAATTAGTTCAATGACTTTAATATTGCCCAGAGTGACGAGAGAGAGAGAGAGAGAGAGAGAGAGAGAATAGTAGCATTCCAGACTGATGAGAGGTGAGAAATACAGCAGCTGTGAGTCTGGGAAACACAGCAAGTGGAAGGAAACACACACACATAACGCACACACACACGTATGCACAGACAGCGGAAGATTAGTCAGACACCCAACTGACAGACGTAAGCACACATGTATCAGCATGCAATGTATATACAACATTATGAAACACAAATACTGTAATTAAATACACAATCTGCTCCTGCACAGACCACAAACACATATTGTGTGTTCACACAATGTTTGAGATTGTGCCCTAATACAAAGGCAATGTTTGTGTTCTTCATTCCCACAAAATAAAAGTTTAATAGTATTATAGAATTGATGGGAAATGTGTGAGGATGTTTGTGTGTGTTTGTGTGTGTGTGTGTGTGTGTGTGTTGCTGCACACACACCAATCTTCCAAGTTTTCCTAGGCCAAAAAAGTCAGTTCACAGTACCTAAAATGTCCTAAAGGTGGCAGCAGAACCACAGTCACTCTCGGTTCAAGTCCTTATGTCCCTACAACTGCTTGACCTGCTACGCCTATACCCTGATCAGTTGCTTAGGGTATCATTCTCTTTAAAGGATTTGTCAGTTGATTTTTTTATTTTTTAATCATTTACAAAATGGACTATGTTTGACACTTTTTTTCTTCACACAGACACACCTCCACCTAAGGCAGTAAAAAGGTAAACTGATAAATAAATGAATTCATAGACATCCCTCATTCCACAGTCCTATTTAAAAAAAAAGTAAAAAAGTAAATAAGCAGCAGTGTATGTGGAAGTGAATGAAGGCCTTCTTTCATAAACAAGTCAGTATGAGGGTAGACTGTGGGCAGAAAGCCACTCAGCAGAGGTTACCCATTGCCCCCAAACCTCACTTCTTGTCTTCTCTGTGCTTCCCATCTTGTGGTGCTTCTTCCTACTGTCTGCTGTCAAAAACTCCACGCTGCGTTTATCAATACGTCTTGTGACATATGGATGTACAGCACAGCCCTGAAAAAAACATCCCCATATGAATCATATTATGTTCTCTTAGTCCCACTTTAGTCTCAGGGCTGCCAGGAAGCCATCAGTCAGTCAATCAAACCAACAGTCAATCAGCCGGAGAGGGAGCGCTGAGTGGATGACTCACAGTGTGAGAATCTGTACATTCCACAAAGTGTGTCGGGTTGAAAAACATACAGGAGGGTCAAATGAGACTATGTTGCCAGGTCCTCCATAATAATAGGAAAAAAATACACATACATACAGAAAGAATGGGAACTGAATTTCATGTAGATTATGGGTTACAGTAGTGTATGTATGTGTGTGTGTGTGTGTGTATTTGTGTGTGTGTGAGAGAGTGTGTGTTTGTGTTTGTAAGTGTGTGTGTGTGTATGTGTGAATCTGTTGATGTGTTAAATAAAAAGAACACACAATCCAAGCAGTGAGTAAGTGCAGTTCGTGGCAATCATCTGCCATTATAATTCTTAATTTCACCTTTGGATTTTAAGACCAGGATTCTTGGAATGATTTATGGAAAGGTGCTAAATCACTGTGTCAGGGGATCCTCCTACAACAACAGCAATTCATGCAAAACGTGACAAACTAAACATTTCGTAACAGTGTTCAAGTTTACAAGGGGTGTGAAACTCTCTAGAAGAAGGAAGGCCTTATTTTCATGTAGGTTAACATTCTGTGTTTTAAATGGTGACACTTTTTTTTGTTCCTCAGAACCCAGATCGGTTCTGTTACCCCATACTGCTCTAATTCATCCTTATCAATCTCTAGGGAGGAAGTTTCTGACGTTTTTTTTTTTTGGCTGATTTCAACATGCCAACCAGCGTGTCTGCTTACTGAAGCCAACGCAGAGCCAGTGACAGTAAAAGCCCTGTGGGAAAGTTACATTTGCTCAACGACTTCACAAGGACGTGAAAGGGGCAAATCTGGAAACACTCGCTACTTTGCCCCTTTTCCCTCTCTCTCTCTCTAAATGCATAATTTCTCACCACACCTTGTTTATGTTATACTCCTGCAGGATCGGGTAAACCTTTGGGGAGCGACTATTTCTAGTTATTTATGTAATCCAGTCATCAGTAACCGGATTGTTTTGCCAGGCGGTTGGCTTTACGGGCCGGTAGAAACCGGTGACATTTTATGTACACACGACCCTAACATCCGCATTTGGGTAAATTTGGGTAAAATTCTTTATTTAGTGAGAGGTGATTATTTGAAACTTTTATAACAGCACCCAGAAAAGACTCTCTCCCCCTCACTATTTGCCAAAGACATATATAACCCTAAAAATATGTCATCATAGCACTGACGTAGCCTTGAGAAATGCAGAAGTTTAGTAACTGGCCATTGAGCTAAGACATCGGCCCATGCTTTTACGATAAAACCCTTTTCAGTTTTTTTTTCTTTTCTGTTTTCTTTGCTGTACTTCTCTTTTTCTTTCTTAGCTAAGCGTTGCCTTTGGCGCTGCTGCACATCTCAGCAGCACACACCTGTTTGCACACTACATTTGCTATTCCTTCCTCTTGCTTGGTTTCCTCTGAATGATTAGTCTTTCCTGTGCTTAAATGTCACCCTATCTGAGGTTTGCAGCCACAACTATGGCTGTTTGGCCCCTTCACATGGCTGTTAGGTACTTGTTTTTCTGCTCTTTCCACCAGTCAGAGGAACATTGACACTGGACAACTACATGAGGGTTCTGTAAACATGTATTTGAGTTTGTGTGTGTGTGTGTATATGTTCTGTTTTAAAGTGCTAAATGTG
>JAGFZM010001534.1:494752-517495 GCA_017657215.1 Limnothrissa miodon | reverse complement strand
GTGCTTACAGACTTTGCTTGTGTGTGTATAAGCCTCTCCAAACACAAGAAAAGGCTTATTACAATCAAAAGGTAACTAATTGTGTAAATTGAGACTTTATGACCGTTGATGACCATTATGATTTGTGTTGAATGTTCACTTAAACAAATAAATAAATAACCACAATTGTTCCTTCATCATGTAAGGTCATCTGTCAATCTGTGGTAAAAAAATAAATAAATGTCAAGGTTTACTGGAAACAAGTCATCTTCTCTTCTAAGTGGCATCTGTTCAAAATACTTTTCTTTCAACAGTGTAGCTCGGACAGATATACTTATAAGTAGTTTTCTTATCTTAATAAGTTAACTCAAGATAAATACAACGGGAACAAGCGAAATAGTCTAATAGTCTTTTTTGCAGTGACTAGCCATAGGGTTTGACACATTTGGTTAAATTTAGCTCTGTGCCCCAAAGATAAGCCCTCCAGCACCCAGAGAGAGAGAGAGAGATTTAGGCTATACATAAAATGCACGCAGTGAAGCATGAACACGTACACAAACACACACGTAAAACGTATGTCTCGCCCGCTGGTAGGTTTAGCTTCCATACAGGAAGATACCATGGAGGCTACCACTCAACCACTATCAGGCCACTATCAAGCCTGTTGCACTAGGTGTATGTTCCATAAAAGTCAGCTCAAAGGGGACACATTGTTAAACCACCAAGAGCCCATGGCCTTCACAACAGGGTAAAAGGGTAGGCCATGGGAACACACAAGTAAATAAATGCTTAACATGCTTAACTTAGCAATGGGCAGAGGTTACAAGTTGGGAGGGATTTTGTTGCCACTCAAACTGGCAGTGTGACTGGTATGTTCTGTCCGCTACACACACACGCACACACACACACACAACAACAACATCAAACACAATGTACAATGTAAAAGAAAAACTAAGGAAATTGAATAATAATAAAAAACTATTAAAACAACATGTCTGCTTTGTGGAAAATAGCGTAATCCTGGCAACAGTTACCTAAGGTGATTAGCTGACTAGGAAGGTGAGCAAAAGTTAAAGAACACAAAAGCTACACCTTATAATAATTTTATTAATAGTAAAAATAATAATTATAATTTATTTTATATAACATGATAAAATGTACTTATTGTTACAATAAGTAGCCTATTACTTATGTCTGCCATTTTGAATAGGCTGTTGTGGCTATTAATACTGTACAATTGAATTACACAAATAGAAATTAAACTAAATATTTAAAAATATGAGAAATTATTTTAATGAAAAAAAAGTAGTGAGGATGTTAGGTGCAAAAACTTTAACCTGTGTATTTAAGGATTAGTGATTGTGAAGTTGGCCACCATATAAATATTGCTGTAGCAAAGTATTGAAAACTAAATCATTAAATTGTTGAATGCCATTTTTGTAAAATAGGTTCCTCCCATGCTACTGACCTACTGTCTGTCAGCTCTGTGGTGGTGGGTGACTAATCTTGACTTTTTATCTGACTTGTCTAGACTTTACATCTCATCTTCTGTCATCTTCAACCTATATCCTAATTACCTATTTATAATTTGGGGAAAAAGTGTGAAGTAGTCCAATGCTATTTCTTTTTTATTTCTATTCTGTGTTAATGGTATATATTAATGTCATTAATGATAAGTCAAATAAAATTCTGAGAAAAAAAAGAATACGTCGATGACGTGAGAAGTGTAGGCCTATTGTATTTCAGCTGACTTCTGCTGAATTTAGACGACTTAAATAAAAGACAAACCAGAGTGCTGGAGAATGACAGGAGATTTCCACTGCAAATCATGTTGTGTTTGTGCATGTGCATGCCTGTGTGTGTGAGTGTGTGTGTGTGCGTGCGTGTACGCATAAGGCAAGTGTCTATTCAAACTCTGCCTACACTGGGGGCTCAGAGAAAAATGACAAGTCCTCACAGGTGTTGAATGGCGGGGGAGGCCATGATAGATATCCAAACCAGACTGTGGTCTGAAAACTATTGACATTGGGCGTGCTTTGACATTTGCTCCATGGTGAAATCCCCCCTGCACTGTATTTCTAAATATATGAGGTTATTAAGGCAGTTTACCACAAATAACTCACCACACATTATTTTGTTATTTGTGACGTCTTACCCATTGGAACCCAGATAAAAGGAAATAAAAACATGATGTAATGAAAATTCACTTGTGTGCACTTACGTATGTAATGGGTTTTTCCTTACAGTAAGAATAACATTTTTAAGAAGAATAACATTTTGATGAAATATATTGGAGTTGACATGGCAGTGGATGTAAAGGTGACAGTAATGTGACATGCACGATTGACTTTCAAAGGCAAACTGTGCATTGTCAAAATTGAGCTAGAGTGCAACATCAGCAGACTTTGTAGGCCACATGTGTGCATGGACACGAGTCAAACATTCGTGCAAAGAGAAAGTGACATTTGGTTGCTGCCTTTTGACTGTTTATCATGTTTTATGCCCAATGGCTTTCAATAAGTAAGCCATGAGCACTTGAGCAGACATGTTTAAAGAACTACTTTTAAAACATTTAGAAGGCTTGTCCTCACAAGATCATTTGTCCACGCCTGCTCTGTATCGTGACAAAATATTCCAATCCAAACATGCCTCATTTATGAGAACTAAGGGTATCAAGTCTTAAGGAAAAACAAAAAACTAGCTAAGGCAAACTGCTATGATAGTTACAACTGTTTAGGGGTGTATTTTCTGGATAATAATAAATGTCAGCCTTGGACCACCATTGTACATTTCACTTTGGTATGGTTGAGAATGCCTCTTTAATAAAATTCTCCCTTGCAAGATGGCAGCGAGACAAGGCCCAGAAACTTTATAGCATTTGAGATAAATGCGTTCTGTGGAGGTGCTGCTCTGATTAAAAAAAAATCTACCAACTTGCGTATGCACACAATGAATTGTGACTGTTTCTTTAACATTGAGGATACACAGCATCCGTGAAAATTCTAAGAAAGGAGGACTCCTAACTTTGCATGATCCCTGATTTTGGTGAAATGCTTGGTGGTGTTCAGTGATGTAGAAGAATCCGGTCAAGAATCCGTCCTTAACTTAAAAAAAGCTACTTTTTCCCAAAAAAGTACAACCACCATGTTATACTTTACTCCAGATAAACTATAAGTCCAAACTGCAAGGTGTCCAGATGTTTCACAATGCATTAACTCTTGTTAGTTAAACTAATAAGTCTTAAATGACGGTTGTAATATTCACTGACACAACTGTGTTCCATATTTGTATGGACTTTATATGACAAGAGCAATGTCAACTAGACTGCATTTTCTCTGCAAAAACCGCAAGGTGGACTTGCCCCCAACATCCCCCCCCCACTCCCCCACCAACCCCCCCTCAACACCCACCCATCAACCTCCCCTCTCCATCCCCTCCAAAATCCCCCTCAACACCCCCCCCCAACAACTCCAACACACACACACACACACTCATACACAGACACTCATCCACACACACAAGCATTTTTCCCATTGATTTCAATGAGGAGCCCCCCCACCCCATGCATTTCTATGAGAAAAAGAATGAAGAAACTTAAGAGGAACAATAGTTCTAACACTAACTAGACAGCATTTTCTCGGCAGAAACTGCAAAGTGGACTTGCTCATGAATACACAAAGGCAACATTTCCTTTAGGAGAACTCAGTACAGCCTGGCATTGCCTATTTTGGCTTTGTGTGTGTGTGTCTGAAATTCTTTTTTTTTTTGTATCTGCACGTTCAAGATGCTGAAGATGGCTGACAATAATAAAGAGAAGACTCCTTCTCACACAAGCCAATAAAGACAATATGGAAGAACATAACATAAACATACTCAAACTAATGTCTAAAAAACAGACATAAGTCAATGAAAAAGTTAATTACACAAACAAATGGAGAACAGATAAATAAGTAAACAAATGCGTAGGAGGATGGGTGTTTGAGTACAGAGTTACGAAAGATATTAGCCTACAGCTGTTCATTAGCTTACATTATGTCTGGCAGGAAGGCTCAAAACCAAGTGAAGCATGTCTTGACAAAGACATTAAACCAAGGTGTTAATTAAGGTCATGTGTATGTGAGTGTGTGTATATCTGCATTTGTTTATCCATGCACAGATACTGAGTATAAATGTGTTTGTAAATACTTTCATGTGCATGAATGTGAATAAGCTGTGACATTCTGTGTGGTTCAGGCTAAGAGAAATAAACACTCCTACGCGTGATATTAAGTAGTCTATGTGCAGGCCTGATCTCTCTCTCTCTCTCTGTCTCTGTCTTTCACACACAGTCACACACACACACACTTACATACACAATGGGCACAGGATGTTGCGGCTACTGCTAGGTTTGGCTACTGGTGTTTCACACCGAGCCAAGAAAGCCATGACGTTTCAGTAAGGAGAAAAAAAAAAAAAACACACACACACACACACACACAGACTGACCTATAAACACACACATGCAAGCATTCACATCACACACACGTTGTGCCATGGAGGCGAAAAAATTTTCACCCATGTTAGGCCTGACCAGAGTTATGTAAATAGTGGCAGAGCTGTTTGAAGGGAGTGAAATGTACTCACTTTGTCATTTCTTCACAACTTTCAGTCCTCAGTACTGCAAGCTAATCATGCTGACTTTGTCCAGTAATTACACACCTGAATCGTAGACTAAGAGATCTTTCTCGGTCACGAGTTCAGCATTGTCAGAGGCCGTCCTCTCAAACACACACTGGCTTCTGCACACACGTGGCCTCTGAAGACCGCAGGGTCGTTTCACAAACCACAACGAGACAGAGTGAAGTGAGAGGGAGAAAAGCAAACAAACAATCTGACATCTTACAGGAGTCCCAGAAGACAACCCTGTGTGCGAGTGCAAACACAAATAGGGCCATTAAAATGGGACGTGCAACGCACCTCCAGACAATGACGTCAAATAAGGCAATTAGAGTATGTGTGGTGGGAAGACGAGGGCTAATAAAGGACAAAAAAAAAGAGGTGTGTGTGTATGTGTGTGTGTATCAGGGGTTTTGACGAGGGGTTGGGTTGGGGGGGGGGGGGTGTAGGCTAAAAGAGGGAAGTCCCTTAGGCAGCAATCTCTGACCAAAACTTGTGAATCGTACAATTCGATTTTATTCCTTTTGTATTTTCTTCCGCCCACCTTCATTAGGTCTGTCAAATGTTGAAATATGCGTACGCATGCGTTACGCATAATAGTTTGTTAAAAAATTTGAGAAGGATGTAGTGGGCTGAGAACAGACAAAAAAACCCACTTCCTTATGGCCTTCTTGTGAGTGTCTGCATGTAAATTGTTCAGTGGCAATGAGTGCTTAATACATATTTCTAATTGTACTCTATGTCAACTTTTTATTCAAATAAATTACTGTTTATTTTGTCATTTAAACCAAATTCCATTATACATGTATTGTAAAATGGCATCATAGATAAAACACCTGGATGGACTAACAAAGAACTAAGAGCTCCAATAGCCAAACATTTTAATAAAAGTGCTTTTAGTACTGCTCCTGGTTATTTAAGATGGTCATACACACAACTGCATTTGACCACATTTGCCACATGAACTTGGTATATCCATAGCAACACTCAACATCCCCATAATCCAGACAATGTGGAGCTGTGGAGTCTATTTTAAACATTTGCTGAGCCATAATGTTAATATTATGACTTCTGAGCATGGAGTTGGGCTTTTATTTAACTCACCACCACTTCCTTGTAGTAAATCTGAATGGTTACACACTGCCTGTTGCATAGCTCCACACAGTCTTTTGGGATTGCATGGTTTTCCATGGAAGTGTTGTGTATGATAACAGGTTGCTACTCGTTGACACTGTGGGGTAAATACAATTCAATACAAAACAGTGGTCTAGAGATGCAATGAGGAATGTGTGTGAATTACAAGTAGGCCTCTGCTTTGTCAAGGGGTTTAGTACCATCTGTTACATACAGACATGTTAGCCATTCATACTGTGTGTGCAAAGCAAAAAGTACGAGACTGATATCACATCCTACCAGTATAAACCAGTTCCACCTCTCGCCTGAACTTGGCTTGGCTAAAATTCAACCTTTTGCCTCTGTCTGACTCACACCTCCTGAAGATGAAGGTTCACACACACACACACACAAGCTTCCAGGGGATTGAGAGCTGTTGTTTTCACTTCCCATAAGACCCTGGCTCGAACTTAAAGGTGACTTTTATTTCCCAGTAAAGCACATACCAGTAGGCACAGGTTATGAAACATTTCCAGGGAAAGGGCGAGGCTTCTATACTGCCCACACACAAATGTCTCGGCCAATCTGATTGTGAATACCAATGTGTTCAATGTGTACCAATGTGCTAAAAAATGACTTAACGGAGTAGGCAGTTCTAATTCGGGATGTTATATGAATGATGTCAATCTGCCCACTGCCCCAGTTCCAGGAGGGAATAGCTAGTCAGTGGTTTATTGGACTGATAGTCTTTTGTTCCAAACTTTCAATCTGAAATTAGCACACACATGAAATAATTACTTATAAATAGACAGATAGACAGATAGATTGATCAATCGACTGATAGATAGAAAGATAGACAGATGTACTCATCGAACATATTATCTATGTTTATTTCTACTTGAGAGACCTTTTCTTGCGGATTCTGTCTGTGTGAGTAAGTCTGTGGCAGGAAGTGAAGTGATGCATTACTGCTGGTGATATCTACCATCTCCTTCTTTTGCAATGATAAAGGTGAGAGTGAGAGCTTCCTGCGCAGCCACTTTAGTCGCCTCTGATGTGGAACCTACACAGCGCTGCAAGGAACATTTGACAAAAATAACCCAACCCCCCTACATGCACACTCTCCCACACACACACACACACACAAGACCACCACCACTGCTGCTATATTCTAGTCTTCCCACGGAAATTTTACTGCAGTGACATTTAAGAATCACTCAAAATATCTATGCAAGTTTCCTCTATGGTCGAGTGTCTCATTTCCTTTGGCTTGTTTGTTGATTTTGTTCATTGTTGTTTGTCTGTTGTGATTTTCTCTCAAAGTTTTTGCTACACTTAAGAAATTAGCTGCCATGGTGACGCCTGCGTCCCCTTTGATTACCTGCTGGTGTGTTTGGTCAAAACTCGTCTGCCCCCAGGGTGACTGACTGGCCCCGAGCCAGACAAACAAGCCAAGAACAAGGTTTGACAGCAAACAATCCAGCAGTGACCGGGCTAAAGTCTACAGGCAGGCTTTCATCCCACCCCTTTCCTCAAGCTCAACAAACCAGCCCTGCCAGTGGCAGCTATGTGGACAAGATGCTAAAGTAAAAATAAATAAATAAATAAATAAAATAAAATTCGACGCTGATTAGGAACGGAAAGACTACAAAATTATTGTTCAAAGCACAGAATGAAAAAAAAAAACAAGACTACATAAATTCCTGGTCTGATCCTAGTCTGCCTTATATTCATTACTGAGAATCCATAGTGATGACTGGAATGTGTATTGGTTGACAGTACAGGCTCACTATTGCCAATAGCAGTGCTGTCATGTAAAAACTACACACACAAATTGCACACTAGTAAATGCCACATTATTAAGTACTGTTTTCAAATGGCTCATGTGCCTTTACAGCATGAGATGCAAGGCCTTGTATCTATAACAATAAATGCGGAACTATAATATAATCTGATATGGGCAAACACACAAATTACCCATCTTCCTTTGACTTTCAGCATGCATAGGATACACTTACTGAGTTTCCCCCCTGTGTGTGTGTGTGTTTGTGTGTTTCTTTCAATGACAGTGTTTCTATATGAAGAGTGATACTAGGTGCCCCTCCTTCCTAGTTTATGTGTGTGTGTGTCCATACATGTGTATGTGTTACCATGTTCTGATCCCTCCCTAACCTCTCCGCACAGCCCTGCTCGACCTGTTCTTTAGATTATGACACACTCTTGCCTCAGGGCTTCTCATGTGATTACAGGTCCTTCTCTTAGCCAGCGGCTAGCAAAGACTCCTTAATCTCTTTGCTAATAAATAACTAACCGCACTGTATCTCCACCTCACTGTTAAAACCGGTCACATTTCATGTGTTAAACAGACCGGTGCTACCGCCAGAGGATGTAAGGCAAAAACACTTGTTACGTATTCAGCAATGAAGTGGCAAAGAAATGTAGTTCTCCTTCATTCGTCCCTTCTGACACACAATTGAGATATCGCAACCCCAGTTGCACGCAAGCTGAGCATAACTAAAACCAATCCTTTTGAAAAAAGGGAGCAAGCAACTTTGCTGCTGCCTGCAGCTCGCGCGCTCGCGAGCTCTGATAAAGGCAGCTCATATAAAAGTTGCAAGCACACTAGATACCCCCTTCGGAATCTGCGAGGCTTTACGCCAGTATGTCGCTGTGCGCTCTAGCTAACTTATTCCAACCCTTGGCTAACAACTAGACTTAGCCAACCAAACAGCCTTTTAAGGCTACTACTTTGAGATAAAATATTTAGGATTCGCTTCACTTACCGCGAGGCTTTACGCCAGTAAATCCACAGCAAACCGTCTTCGGTGCCCCAGGATTACGCAATGTCGTCGGTGAAGCGGTGTGCGAGTTGCCTCCGGGCCATGCCGCACGAAGATTCTCACAGGAAAGATTCTCTGCAAGAATCGCCGTTGGTTCGGCGATGGAGGATTCTTCCACTGAGCTAGCTCCCTAAGCTAGCTCCTCACTATCTGCCGCTAGCCAGCTAGCTCCACTCAGGCTAGATTGCCTGTGGCTCAGGCCCCGGCTTCCTTCTTCTTCCCCGCTAGCCTCTCATGTGGTTCAGGCCCCCGAGTTGCTTGCATCCCAGCGGCTAGCAGGCCTTGTGGCTTTAGCCCCTTTAGCCTTTAGCCGCTCCTGTGCTCCTCCGTAGCTCCGTGCTCTCTCCAGCAGACTCTGAAGAGATGAAACCTCGGTAGACGCTCACCGAATGAATGGGGCTGTCCACTAACGTGAAAATTCAGCTGTCATGTAGAATACTTTATAGCTCATTGGTAATGGTGAGGGACTGACAATCCGGCCATGTTGTCTCAATGAGGGTTCAAAGCCGGGTTCTTCTAACCAACGTTACTTTTCGTTGCACAATTGTTACTCCGATTGAGCCACTCAAATGAGAGCTGGTGTGATCCCTGTAGGTATCCGGATGCAGTGGTTGAGCGGATCAGTTATCGCCTACCACTCAAGAGTCCGGGGTTCAAATCAGGTATATGGCTGTTGCCTCAGATGCGCCGCCAGCCTTGTGGAGGCACTTCCGCCATTGCTTGCGGGCCCCAACCATTGGCTCTCACCCAGCCTGTGCCTGCAAGCGGCCCGGCGTGGGACATGCGCACGGTTGGGCAATGGATGTGGACGCTACCCACAGATATATGGCTGTCGCCTCAGATGCGCCGCCAGCCTTGTGGAGGCACTCCCGCGCTCCCACCCCCACCCCCCTGCGCTCACAACCAGCCTATGCCTGCAAGTGGCCCGGCATGGGACATGCGCACGGCTGGGAGGTAGATGTGGACACTACCCACAGGTACATGGCTGTCACCTTAGATGCGCCGCCAGCCTTGTGGAGGCACCCCCGCCGTTGCTTGCGGGCCCCAACCGTTGGCTCTAACCCAGCCTGTGCCTGCATGCGGCCTGGCAAGGGATGTGCGCATGCCATGCAGCTGGGCGGTGGATGCAGGCGCTCCCTGCAGGTACTGGCTGTCACCTCAGATGTGCCGCCAACCTCATGGAGCCACTCCCGCTACTGCTCGTGGGCCCCTACTCTTGGCGGTGAGCATGTGTACAACGGATAGCCAGACAAGGAAGAGAGTGTCCCACTTAGGCATCTGGATGTCGCCTCAGCTGCGCCCCCAGCCCTACAGAGCCGCTACAGGCGAGTGCCATGGGCCTCGCCTCAAGCCTCAGCAGGGCGTCAGCTCTGCGCCTTTTGCGCAGGGGAGCGAGTCTTCCCCTAGGGCATCAGGAAGTCGCCTCAGGAGGGATCTCCTCCAGGGATCCCCGCACGTCACCACCTCAGTCCTCGGGTTGCATGCTACAGGCCTCACCTCAGGAGCTCAGCAGGGCGACAGCGTCGCGCTGCGGATTGCTACCTCACCTCTCCCACAGAGCAGTCCTGACTGTCAGGCTGGGACTGTTGCTCCAGCTCACGGCGACCTGCGGCCTGTGAGTAAAGCCGACATCAAAGCGTCATAGGCATCGTGAGTGGGCGCAATGCTTCTCCGCTTTGCCTTCGAAGGCGGAGCGTACGAATGCGCAGCCCTCCCGTTTGACCCCTCTCTGTCTCCCCGTTGCCTCATGAAGTGCGTTGATACAACCTTCACTCTCTCTCCTAAGAGACTGAGGCGTAGGGGGGCGTCTATGACACTTCAGACTTGGAGCAGAGGTCATGACAGGTCTGTGCCCCAGGCTTGTGGTCAGCTGTGCACTGCCAGCTGCACCACACCGCTGAGCCTCCTACACCTCCGCCTGCTTCAGTAGCGCCCCGTGTGGAGGGACGTGTCCTCATGCTTGCGTCGGACTTGCCCTGTTAGTGTCCAGTGAAATGTGGGAATTGTTTAACCACTGGAGGCGCCCGTCTTCCTTGTGCGCAGCAGCGCTTAGGTGCGGTCTCGCCAGGGAGTGATTACCATGGTCGTGTCTAACAAGGCTGGACCATGGGCTCAGGCCGCTCAGCCAGATGGTTTCTGGCCCTCCCAGGGCTGGTCCACGGGCCTGGCCTCACTGCTGGATGGTCAGCCGTTGTCGCTACCGCAGAGACGAGACCTCCTCTCTCAGGCTTTCGGGTTGATATAGCATCCCCGCCCCGAAGCCTGTCAGCTAGCTCCTGAACAGGACAAACTGCTGGGACAGGGTCGTTTCATCTGTGATTGGCTTGGTCCAGAGTGCTATGGCCCGGAAGAGCTATGCACTCTGTAATGGCATGCTTCAGGTCTTGATGTGCGGCTCGGGGCTGTGACCTACTGTCCTGCTCCACTGCTTGTGTGCTCTCGCTACTCCAGCACATACTGTGCTTGAGCTGTTGCCTTCCATGCTTAGGACATTAGAGTCCATCTATGCTGATCTGTGGGCTTGGTGGGGTGTCCCTGGGGTCCACCCTCTCGCCTCCAGCTTCACAAAGGGTGCCAGGCGCCTGAACCACCGGTGGTTAGGTCGGCTTGTCCCTGGGACCTCTCAGTAGTGGTCTGGGGTCTGGCAGGCGCTCCCCTTGAGCCGTTAGGCTCGTTCGCTCTACAGTTCCTCTCTCTGGAGACTGCGTTCTTACTTGCCTTAACCTCAGTTAAGCGTATGGGCGTTTGTTGGAGTTTGCTGTGGCTGACTCAAGGGTCACCCTCTGCCCGAACCCGTTCCGTCTTCCTGTAGTCTTCTCCTGAAGCATTCGCTCCAAGGTCATCTGCCTGAGTACCCTTGCCCAGGGTGCGTCAAATGAGTCTACACAGCTCTCGCTCTGCCTGAGGAGACCGCACGTTGTCAGATACCTGTCAGGATTCCTCCGGGGCCTCTGATAACACTTTTGTCAGGTTAACACGCTAGACGTGACAGGCATGGGTGTTGCGGGGAGCGTGATTCGCTCCTCGCCGGTAGCTGCCTGTTGCTTGACTCTACGACTCCCTCATGTGAGTGGAAGCTCCTTGAGGTTGGTTGTATGCTCTCAATTGTGTGTCGGAAGGGACGAATGAAGGAGAACGTCTCGCTACTTTCGTAGCTTCGGTTCTCCGAAGAGTCCCGACGACACACAATACACCTTGCCTCAAGTCGCCCGGTCTGGATGTTTTGGGCGAAAGAAGGGGGTATCTAGTGTGCTTGCAACTTTTATATGAGCTGCCTTTATCAGAGCTGGCAAGTGCGCAAGCTGCAGGCAGCTGCAAAGTTGCTTGCTCCCTTTTTTCAAAAGGGTTGGTTTTAGTTATGCTCAGCTTGCGTGCAACTGGGTTTGCGATATCTCAATTGTGTGTTGTCGGGACTCTTCGGAGAACCGAAGCTACGAAAGCTACGTTTTCAAGTTATGAAGTGTGACCATTGACCATGGACTGACTGGACTGCCTTTCTAAACAGTTTGTTTGATCACATAGCCAACGCTGTTAAGGTGATATGCTAGTAATGCAAGAAAAAAACATGCATATAAAGAAGGAAAAATTATGTGGAGGGAGCCAGACGGGTGTTTGGAGAGCTTGACCAATGTGTTAGCATTCTTCAGACCTCAGCTTGTTTTAAAAACACACCAAAGGATAAACACGCAGGTATGATGAACTCACTGCTTATGTCACCGGCTTGTTAATGAGTCACAAAATGCTAGTCAAACAGGCTAGCAGGGGAGAGATGGAGAGAGTCATGCTTTGTTAGCTTTTTCAACAGTTCACTGCTCAGTGGCTAATGATTACATTTGCACTGTAGGACCAGGGAACTCGTGTATGTGTATTAAGACAAAAAATGAAAGAGGGCAAAGGGTGTGCAGGTCAACCGCTGGACTGGAATGACTGCATAACCAGGCATAGTCAAGTGTTTATGCAGGGATGTGTATGTATCCTTATTTTGTGGCTGTCAAAATAAAATTACCATATATATCTATATATATCTGAAATAGCATTTACACCACAACAACAAATTAACCCCATTTACAGACACCTTAGAAGCTGTTTCGTGTAATTACTTAAGGTAATACTTACAGTATGATAGGCCACAGCAGACTAATGTGTTGAAATTGGGCAAACTTATAAATATTTTGGCACACTTGACTCTCAGCTGAGTTTCTCTGAAAACGACTAAGTCTTCTCAGAAGACTGAACTGTCTTGGTGTCATCTTTGAATGTGTGTACACTACACATACATCTACTTTTTCTGAAACAAATGTACAATGGAGGTAAACAGCTATTTGTTCAAAGTTATGTTTTTGTTTGCTCTACATTCATAGATCATGTTAAATAACACATGCAAACATTATTTTCTTGAATATTATCCATTATCTTTTTGTGATGTTGTATTTATTTAGAATACTAGAAAGACCCCAGGATATGCCTTTACAGGGCCCTAAGAATAACCTTCCAATAACCTGTTGAATATTCCCATGCATGATCATGATGAAACGTTATCCACTGAAACTACCAAAAGAGAAGTACATATCAAGCGCAAAGCTCTAACAAATATAAGTACAACCTTCTAGATAGGAATATCTTACCTGCTATCCAGAAAAAAATATATATATTAAACAGTCCAATTGTGAGGGCCCTAAACAGCTGCTTGTGTGCCATATGGCTTTGAATGGCTCTGACCTTGAATACCTGAAATTCCAAATTTCTCCGTACCTCCAGTTAGCACCAATGTTCCACCTATAGTGGGAGAACATAGTTCTGGTTTCACAGCAACATGGTCAGGTATCAAACTGTTCACTTTCTCTTTGAAATTGTGTAAACTTGAGCCTCCAGAAAGTAATTTGAGAAAGTTTTTACATCCCCACAACAGGTTCCAGCACCAGTGTAACCAGGGACTGGGGATTCAGTAAGTTTGCAGTCGCTGTCTTTGCAGTGTCTTGTTCGACACAATTTATTTTGTTGTTTTTAATTGTGGGAGAAGGTCACAAAATGTCAGTGTGTGACTGTAAGAGTACCAATGGCAAATCCACCCTGTAAGAACAAGACTTCAAACATTTATTTATTTTTTGAAGAGAGAGAAAAAGTCAAATGAAAAAAAAAAAGTCTGTTTCAAATGAGCAAAAGGAAGGCTTCGGGTCTCTTTGTAGTAGGGTTAAGAGAGGAAGAGAGTGAGTGGGAGAGAGAGCAACTGTCTAAGGGAGTGGGTGAGCAAGTTAGTGAATGACAGAGAAAGTGAATGAATATATGTATGTATAAGCCCACCAACATTTGAGTGCAGCCTTTCTGTGAGTGTATCTGTGTTGTGTGTGTAAGTGTTTGTGTCCATGTGTGTGTGTGTGTGTTTTTGTCTGCATCTGTGCCTGTGTGTGTGTGTGTGTGTGTGTGTGCGTGCGTGTATCTAATAGCAGTACTGAAACTCCTGGTCTCTGAGTCACTGTGGCCTGAGACTTTAGCTCTTCACAGGCCTCATGTGACAATTCGTCATCGTGGTTTGGCACAAACGCCGTATGTGGAGGCAAGAACAGCTAAAGCAGAGCAAAACAACAAGCAGGTATGAAAGAGAGGAAGAAGATGCACAAAGGCAAACAATAAATATCCAAACAGGCACAAAACACTCAAGTAAATCCACTCTGTGTTAACACCCTCGATGGTGTCTTGTTTAAACCTCTACTTCCATCTTTAGATGCAATTAAATACTTTATCCAGTTGCCAAAGGGCATTATAGAAATAAATCTTTATCGCATAGGTGTATCTTATTGAGGAGGTAAATCGCCTACTGCTTACCACAGGACTTTAACCTGATGACTGAAATTGCTGCAAAGCAGAAAGGACAGCTCGATGATGACTCAATAGAAGCCATACTAACATGTGCTCACAACAAGTGACTACATTTAATCATCTTTCAGATCTCTGAAAAATGGATAAACGTAGGTTGCTTACCAAACTTTATATTTTAATACACCATTATAATATTTACTGTAGATATGTAGTTAAATGATAAACAGCCATGGTTAAACATATACACATACATACATACATACATACATATATACATACATTCATACATACAGTACATACATTTGCACTTGTGTAGTTGCTGCCTGTATTTTCACTAAGCTTGCATCTATAATGAAATAGATTTACAACATTCTTTGCCAGGCAATGTTTTTTTATTCCTTTCTTGCATTGTGTAATCCAAATGTGTAGTTGGGTCACATTCTCTCCCGCCTTTGACTGTGTGTGTGTGTGTGTGTGTGTGTGTGTGTGTGTGTGTATGCCTCCTTCTCTGGGTAACTGTGTGTGTGTGTGTGTGTGTATGTATGCTTCCAACTCAGGGTAACTGTGTGAATATGCACATGGCCTCGATTCTCACCACTCTGTTTGCAAGAATAAGTAGTGTTCCCCGATGAAGGTCGTTCTGTAGAGTGTTTTTCAGGCAAATAAACTTCCTCTCCCTTTCTCTCTCTCTGTCTCTCTCTCTCTCGTTCTCCCTCTCTCTGTGGAGCCTGGGAAGGGTTAGATATTGCAGGAAACCCAGATGCCAGGAAAACTGAACCTTTCCCTGTAGAAAGTTAAACATTAGCCTACAGAGGCAGGCAGGCTTGGAGCTAACCCAACCCTGCTGAAAAGTCAGCCATACAGGACGACAACCTGCACAGTGGCCCTGAGATGTGATGTTTACAGAAAACACAGAGGCTGGAAAAAAAAACGTGCTAGGACTGTTTGCTAATCAACCACGTTCAGTCGATGACCCACCGACAACAACAGCAAAAAAAAAAAAAAAATCATGGCGAAATAAGTGCACTTTAAGTCCACTTTATTGGATCGTAATTTCCCCATATTGATCTGACAAAGGATATTATACAATATCATAATACATTCATTTGTATTTAGGCCATGTAGTCTTTTACAAGGTCTGAAATATTCACATGTGCACACATACACACAAACACAGACCTCTACAGATCACTCATCACACTTACTCTGCAAAACCGTTTTCTTCAGTGTGAGAGGACTTTCTCACGTCTTCACTGTTTCTGGAGACATTTTAATGATCTGACTACCAATTTCTATGGAGTACCAGGTTTTTTTTTGTTGTTGGTGACACACATAACTTGACACACATGACCAAAACATATTTTATATTATTTGCAGATGTTTGTCATTGTGACAGCTGGATATAAACTGTCAGAACATGGAAATGAGACCTGGTGTGTGTGTGTAATGTTGTAATGTGAGTCTAAGCTTGAACAGTTAATTTTGCCTGTAAGACTATCATTGAATTATTGTGTACTCCTCTGCTTATGTTCCCATGAAAACAAAACATTTCCCCATATAAGAACTTCCTGCTGCAGGATCAGGGCTGATGTCATTAAATGATATTTTTTGCTGATGTGGTACTTCCCAGGAACGTCTGTGTTAGCGTAGGTGCCGTCAGGAGGCAGTGATGCAAGGGAGCCTATTTACTGTAAGTCAAACTCACCAAAAGTATGTGAATATTTTTTTCAGGACTTGAGACTTTAGAGTGAATAGCAACAATAGACTGAAAGCGTCTAGTTACACATGACTACCACAGTGATGCATTGTCAATGCCAAAACAACATGACAGGAATTTTTTTCTGAAATTAGGTTTCATGACAAGACATAAGGAGACTGTCCAAGAAGGTCTTTCTCTACAGTCTGCCATGTGTTACAAATAATGGCTCAAGACACCGTAGCGGGTTGTAGATTGTTGCACGAGTGGGAACAATGACAGCACTGCCAAATCCATGTTTATGCATTCTTCTCCGCATAATCATACGAGGAGATGGACAAATTGTTCTTAGTAACGGACCATAATATTGACTATAATATGACTCATACTTGCAAAACCCCACAAATAATCGATAAACACCAGTCAAAGAGCCTTTTCTTTTTTTTCTTTTTTTTTTGCCTGTAATTATACATCTGTATTTCTTCAGTGAGATCTTGTGGAGTGGTAATATACTGTATCATATCTCTCACACTCTGACTGCTGGAAGTGTGAGCTCTGATGAAGAGAATTAGCCTATTTAGTCTTTAAGGAATCCATAAGTGGTCCGTTAGCATTTAGGATGGAATTCTCTTGGCTCTCCCATCTCACGAGTCCCTCATCTGGAGCTAGTTTGTGTGTGCATGTGTGCGTGTGTGTGTATGTGTGTGTGTGTGTGTGTGTGTGTGTGTGTGTGTGTGACTAAGGCAGCCCAGACGTATTTCACTGAGAAAATGAAAAGGGATTCCGCACACATGATGGACAGCAAGAACAAGCAAAGCTCAGAAAATGAGGAACACGTGGGGAAAGATGGACTGCATTCCAGAGACACCACCAATCCTTCCCACATCCTCCTCCCCTCATACACACACACACTCCCGGACAAACACTTGCATACACACAGGAGCTTCACTCAGTGTAACGGCAGCCCAGAATAACACGTGATGTGAAATCTCAAAATAATTGTTAGTTATTTAAGCTCATTTCGCTTATTCTAGCACCCCCTTGCTGTCCAAATGGCAAAAGCTTGCCATCACAATAACAATAAAGTTGGAAGAGATGGCTGTAATCAGTGCTGTCGCTGAAATCTGAGTCTGTGCAACTTTATAGCCAGCATTGACAAACAGCATGGTGGGTACATTTCCTAAAACTGGAACGTCTGATTAGTTATGAATAGTATACAGGTCTACTGAAGTATTTCCCATTTTATGCACTGTTGTACCAGAGTCCCAGGTTGCCACAGGGCAAACTGACTGCAGACATATCAAGGTGACACAAGCAAAGATAGTGAAAGACACAACCAAACCGCTATTCAAATTTCCCCAACCCAACCCACTGGTAACTTGTGTATGCTAGAACGGTCAACAAGAACCAACATCAAGGTGTTTTTCTGTAGAGAAGAACGGTTTTGATAGCCTGGGCCCGCCCATACTTCCTGTGACGCTACATTCAATTTTGCGAGCAAGTCAGTATGGCCATGGTGCCGATTTAGAGGAATTATTTATCCCAAATCTGTGGGCACCAATGAGAAACGAGCTTACGCCTACGTCATCGGAATGAGTGGTCTGACTGGTTGTAGATTTGTCAAGTAGTATACAGAGGCATCTTATGAACGCAGGTTAAGTCCGCCTCCCAGAATTCATTTAGCAATGTAGCATGGCCAGACTAAGCTTGTAAGAGCTTTTCAGTCGCTTTAGCCAGGCTACGGTTTTGATGGAGTTGTATGGAAAAAAGTGTTTTTAATCTGATTCAGTGATGCAAACCAGTCTGATCGCAGCTTTAGCATTTAGCAGTAACCTCGCATGGGTTACATATGGTCAAAATATGATAATCTTTCTTTTTTTTGTTCACACCAGCACACCACATGTAGCAGAGGCAAAGAGGGTGGGCAAACCAGAGCCTTGTCTTATTTGGGTCAAGTGTTATACGCATTCAGACAAGTCATGGGTGGGGAATGTCCTGGTGCTGTTAAACTGGCCAACAGTCCATTCTCTCCATGTGTGCCCTCGGGCTGGACCAACACTCTGCAGGATTGTGTGTGTGTGTGTGTGTGTGTGTGTGAGTGTGTGTGTGGTGACTCACAAAGTATCCAAGGCCATCCCTGGCTGATTCACACTGGAGTGAGTAAGAGATAGCTGTTGACTCTGTGAAACCGCCCGGTCTCCTTATAACACTTAAGTCATTCCCCAAACTAAAGCTACTAATGAAAAATTGTAGTTAGCATGACGTGTATTTGTGTGTGTCTTTCTCTGTGTGTGTGTGTGTGTGTGTGTGTATGTGTGTGTCTGTGATTTTGTTGCCTGTTTGTCTTGACCATTAAAGAGCCCTGTGGTAAGACATCAAAATACATGTAATAAAATACCTAATCCAACACCATGTTTCTTATAATGTAATGTAGATGGTAATTCATGTGTCTAATTTTTGGTTGAAAACTTCTTTTTCCGACTTTACAGTTTGCCACGGAATGATTTGGGCTGTGAATCTGCCTTTGGGTCAACCTAAATTTAAAAGCCAGATCAAGCCGGTTTGGGATTTCCTCTTGGTATAGCACTTGGTAATTCACCGGCGGGGTGATAAGCAATCTTCCCTCTTACAAAAGGAAGGGGAAAATGCTGGAATTGGATGGAATCTTAGTGACTTGGTGAGCGACATAATTGTCATTTCCTCATACTTGCAAGCTCCTCTCCAGGAAGAGAAACTGGTTGTACGTACCACTTGTCATGATAATGTGACATTAGACCCAGATTGATTGCCACACTACCTTACACAATGGAAGGCACACCCAGGGCCTCCCAGCGGTCATACTCCACTGTCATTTGGGCCACATAGCTGGATAAAAATACGTTGGAGAGAAGCAAGGCCAGAGAAAAGTTAAACAAGCCTAATTATACCCATGTTATGTTTAGAGGAGAAAAACAACTTGATATAAATGGAGATTTGGTATCTGTTTTTACTAACACAGAAATAAGATGTTTCATTTTTTTTCTTTTATAAGAACTTTTATATTACTATGAAGATTTTATATCAAAACATAAAAATAACAGTTTTTTAGTCTATACTTCTAAAAATGCATAATTGTCAGAACTGTAGTGTAAAACAGTGTTGTGATGCAAGCACAGTGAAGTGTTTGAATGTGTACCATCCCAACAGCTTCAACAGTAAACAGGTGTGGCTGAACCATATCATGCCCACAATAGTGGAGGGATTTTCCACTGGGTCCACACACCAGTCCTGCAGCCAAACACTCCCTGGCCTGCTGGTGGCTTCATCATGCTGGCCATAGTGTTATTGACTACAATGACCAGCATTGCAGAAGAAAGGGACTTTATTTCAGAACTTCAGGAACACAGTGAAATTAATAAATTAAAGCTTCAAAAGGGCTTTCTTGACTCGTCCCGTGCACAGTTCATGCACAGAAAAAAAATATGTTCAGTAACTACTCTTACTATGAATAGGTGCTGGGAACATAACAACAGAAATTAACATGCTACCACCAGCACTATTATTTCTGACAGTGGTAACACCAAGCAATATCCTATGACCAATGCAGTGCCTTTTTTTCAAGTTTGTCTTTATGTACACACAGAGAGAGAGAGCGAGCAAGAGAAAAAAAGAAAAGAGTGAGAGGCTTTCCTCTTGTCTCCTGCTCCATCTGGTTTGTGGTGCAGGTCAGAGCGCCACCCAGCTCCACATGGATACTGAGAACACCTAATCCAGGTGGGGAGTGAAGGCCAAGGGTGTGTGTGTGTGTGCCAGGGCCTCATGGGCTGCGCATTAGGCCACTGTTCGTCGTGTTTACACATGGCAAACTCATTGACAGGCAGCGGCCATCGCCAGATGAAATCGCCCGCTGGTTAAAGGGGGCTATTCATCTGGGGCGATTGGTGCAGATTAAGGGCAAAACCACCCGTCTTTGATGTGCCTGCCTGCCTTCTTGCCTGCCTGCCTAGCGTGGAGCTGTTCCCTGCTGATTCTCTCGGGTTAAACACCCATGCGTGTCCCATAACTACTGCACAGGTATGCACAAAACAGAGGCCACTACAGGCCTCGGAACCTTCTCCACCACCTCAACTCAAAGATAATGACGGTGAATGACATTTTCACCCCCTTTGAGTAGCTTTAGTGTCCATAAATAAGCCTATACGTTCCTGTGCTTCATCTAAAAGTAGATATAAACGTACTGAGTCATTGTACTTTTTGTGAACAGCGTTTTTCTGTAAACTACGGTCCCCAGTGTCAGACTAGAGACATCCGTCCCATTTAATGCACAATGCCAGTATGTGGGCACACCAGGTCATAATCTTCTCTTATTTCATGTAGGTGTTGACTAATATTTACCAGTAGTCTGTGTGCTTTTCAGGTTTTTTGTAAAGCACGTCAAAGCTATATATGCCCTGACAGTGTGCCGATCTGCTGAAAATGATAATCTCTTCAACCATGACCAAGATTGCTGGAAAGTAGATTCTTCCAAGTAATGTTGAGACTCTGTTTTTATCTTTTCATCTTTAATTATATCGTGTTTGTTGAACAGTCATCACTACTGGATAAGACTTCAGTTCATGCCTAATGAAAAAAAGTGTAACCCATAACAGTCATTACTACTTGATGACATAACTGATGTGTAATGATAGACTGTTTCACAATGGGCCGACTGATACCCTTTTCAGTGTTAAATTCAAGCACATCCAAGGTCAGTTTTCAAACCTTTTCAGCACCTATAGCGCACACCCATCAGGCAGACATCACAGGTCTTTCCTCTGGCCAAACTGGTGGCCACACTGATCGCAAGCAAATGGGCAGCGGTCTGCCAACACGTTTTTTGCCACAACATTTTCCTATGGTATGTAAACACTGAACACAAATCAAAATCAAAATCTCAATATTGACTACCTATTACATTTGCTATATGCAAATGATTGGCTTTTATCAAAGCTACAGAATTGCCTGTTATCAAAGCTGATTGTCACAACTGTCAGATTAATAGTTTTTGGAAACATTTTCAAGTTTTATGGTCAAAATCCAAGAACCTTGAAGATACAATGTTAAAATGCAAGCCTTTATAAAGATTTTAACACATACAGACCCTGTGACAGGTAGAGTTGTCTCAGCATTCATTTTTTGCTTTGTTTGTCAATGTCAGTTGTTTTTATCAAAAGTAACATAACAACAAAATATATCAACAACAATAGGATGGTTTATATTAATGTAGGACAGATCTTAACTAGGCTAAGTGTTCATATAACTCGCTACAGCACATATCATTATTCTACAAGGTGCCCCTGGCTAGAGATGGCAGAACAGGTTCTTTATGGGTCAGAGCTGGAGGAGGTGACCTTGAGGACACTGTTCTCTTTTTAGAGGAGGTGTCTTGTGTTTGGCAAGGTTTTGTAAGGTGTCTCTGAGCTGAAAAGATGGTGTTAAACTGACGTGTGGGAACAAGGGGCCCTGTACAACCCCCCGCCCACCCCATCCCCCTGCCCCCAACACAGACAGACAGACACACACACACACACACAAACACATATTCAATTCACAAACACACACACACACATATGTACACGCATCTATGTGGTGACGCTCCACTCGCCCGCAGCTGCTGGTGGAGAACCGGTGGCAAATACTGAGTCTAAGTGAGAACTGGGCTCCTTCAACCACCCTCTGCTTGGCAGGGCACGTTGGCGGACCTCGGGGCAAAACATGGAAAAAGACCTTTCAGACCTGCGGGAAATCCACCTCTCACGAAACCCACCTTCCCAATGCGGTTCTCACAAAAACTGGGGCAGGTGTAGCAACAGGCAGCCTTGGGACTGTAATGCTGGTGTGATTTTGCTTGTGTGCAAATGAGAGGTGATCCGAAAAACAGGGTTGGTGTATATATTCAAGTCTGAATTACAGCTAAACACACACTCAATATCTCCTGGTGTAATGCCAAACCTGAACCATCTGGTTGTTACACAGTGAAAAACAGGCAAACTGTCACAAATTCGAAACATAGAACATCTGATGGTTTCACAGACAAACTATCACATATGCTGACAGCATGTGCTGCTGAAAGATAATACTGATTGGGCTTGCTTCTCAGCATCTCACACACACAAGACATACAGAGAGAGAGAGAGAGGCGGGGGTAGGACATCAGAGCAGTGTGGAATGTTGACAGACAGGCCGGTCCAGAGATAGCGCCTGCACATCAACAGCGCTCTAGGCCGTGGTGACGCACGGTCCACACCCACCGCCTTCCTCCTTAACCCACATTCAACTGCATTCAATTTCAGGTAACACTTTACATTACAGATCGGTAATAAGTGGGTGATGTTATGGTAATATGTATGCAATTTCATGGTCCATTTTATTTTACCCTTAAATCCAAGTTATTTGCATTGTTGCTGTATGGTAAATGCACAGTAACTGTCTAGAAATTACACATTAATTATTTGTAATATCTGTTTAAAAATATAATTACCATGAAATTGCATACATATTACCATAACATTACCCACTTATTACTGATCTGTAATGTAAAATGTTACCCAATTTCAATTCTCTTATTTTTCTCCTCTTTCTCTCCCTCTCTTTCTCCTGTTTCACTTTTGCTCTCCTGTTCCC
>JAGFZM010001534.1:406144-494742 GCA_017657215.1 Limnothrissa miodon | reverse complement strand
CTGTTCCCTCCACCACTCCTTGTTCAGTACACTGAAATCTCATTTCTGAGGACTACACTGAGATTACTAGGTAGCAGGTGATGTGTTACAGTACAGTCAACAAGTCCGCAACCATTTACAGAACATGACGGGTACATCGTACCAAATACTCAGTGAGAACTTCCTTGTTTTGCCAGTGAAGGTGAATTACCCTGTGTACAGGTCTATAAATAAAGTAATTTACTTGCATGATTTAATTCTGAGCCAGGAAAGGGTGTCACTGAAATAAAGACTGCTAAGATTTGATGTGCTTCACAGTCATGTCTGCTTTAGCTATGAAATCTTCGGTGATCAGGGGCTAAAACTGTCCTTAGGTGTCAGGTCACTATTATAGTTATTACTTAGATAAGTGTTCAGAAAAACATCTATGAGTAACTGATGTAAAGCTTTTGATTTCCAGCCCCAGTATGCCCAGATATAAACATATATAAAAACACATTAAAACACATATAGGTCCGTGTAACGCTTTGCAGTGCTTTGTTCTATTTGTATATTTCACAGGAAAATAATAAAAAATTGACTTAAAACTTCAATTATTCATTTCTCGGAATCTTAGTAAATTGATAACTGCTACTAGATTTATATTTTGAATTGAGCAGACTGGTGGTGTTCAGTTCAGAAGTTCAAAAGTCAAACACTGACTCAATATTTTAATTTTCCATTTTTGCTCTTGGAGTAGGACCAAACCATGATCGGCGGGGGTTGGCATACAGTGGACACTTAAGCCCAGAAGTTTCGTCCGGATTAGGCTATGCCTTTGCTTGTGAAGACGTCATTGATAACTTTTCTCACGTCTCTGTGAATTCACAGACGTCTGCATCTTTGCAGTTGTAGTTGGCAAAGCTGGGAGCTTTGTGAGAAGTATGGATCATGTGTAAAGGCATGTTTGTAGCTTTTGTTCATTCAGAGTGGGTGGGGGTTACGTCTCCATCCAAACCATCAACCGTATAACCAAAATATAATTTATAAACTCATTCATTTCATTACTGTCTCAGACCATCTACAATCCTGAAATGATTGTGCTGAGACGTTTCAACAATAGCCTATTATATAACCATGTGAAGCCTAGGGTGTAACAATTCGCAAGTGGGAGCCCAGGTCAGGTTACAGGTGGGACTGAAAAACCTGATCGCCTCCAGGCAGTCTGTTAAGCATATAGGCCTAGGAAAGCAGTCCCACCTGAACCAGGATACCCACCCCCGCCGTGAATGGTTCCGTCCAAACACGATGCAGGAATGGAAAATTAGAATTTTGGCTAATTTTTAATCAGTTTCAATATTTCAGTATTCATTGTTTCAAGAATCACATTCAGAAATCGATACAATTTAAAAAATAACCTAATTTATCCATTTGTTGAGTAGCCTGAAAAACTGATAATGCATTTTATGAGTCAATTTTTCATTTTCTTCAAGTGAATTCTGCAAATGGAACAAAGCACTGCAAAGCGTTACACGGACCCATATAGAGACATATAAAAAAATATTGCAAAACAATATTTTGCAACACAACTGGAATTTTCAGAAGTATAGAACATCTCGTACATGTTTGCTCAATGTCTGTTTAGATGGTACCTCTATGTGTTAACCCCCCCCCCCCCCCCCCCATCAAAGGGTTGGTCATGGGGCAAGTGTCTGGCATCATTGCTTGTGTGTGTGTGTGTGTAAAGTACCCTCCTTTTTTCTTTCCTTTTCCTTCCTGTCTCCTTCCAACTCCATTTATTTTGCTTTGGTTGTGGAAGAAGCCAATAAAAGGTTGAGATTGCGCCAGAGTGTTTTCTTCGAGATCGGGACATTTTGTTTCAGTTTCTCGCTCTCATTTCCCATCACTCCCACCCCTGACGAGAGGCTCTTTCCCCCTCCCAAGGCCCACTTCCTACAGGAAGAGAGAGTGGGAGAGAGAGGAAGGAAAAGAGCTTAAAGGAAACAAAGGGAGGGAGAGGGGGAGGAGAAACGGATGGGGGAGGAAGAGTGGGCGTAGTGACTTACGAGTGAGACAGTATCACTCCTACACCCACAAACACACACACACACACACACAAATACACTCACACTCATACACATATATGTAGCAGTGCTTCCAGTTAAGGTTTATAAAAGTGACTTTGGGAATCAAAAACTAGAAGTAGAGAAGTTCTACTGGGTAAATGTATATGTGTGCTTCTGTGTGTGTGTCGGTGTGTGTGCGTGCTTGGTACGTATGTATGTGAACACTCAGATGGACACAATTTGGGTTACTGTAGATCACTCACCAGCTCCTCCCTGAGTTAAATCTCAGCTCAGAAATCAAACAGACACCTCTGGAAGTGCTTTCCATACTTTCCACTTGGCATTGCAGAGGAGAACCTAAACAGTCATTATAGAAGTGTGAGTGTGTGTGTGTGTGTCTGCTATGCTGCACTTGCCCACACATGCAATCAATGTCCCAGGCATCTCTGCCACTGTAATAATATGTAGTGACTACTTCTGCTTCCAGGAGGACTGCCTAGGCATAGGCTCTATTTACAAACATGTGATTTGAAGTACTACACTGCATGGCCCAGATGTTTACAACGTATGCGTGGGATCTAAAAGATACAGCCATGTCACAAACAAACAAATGTTCCCTAAGGCTGTGGAAGTTCTGTCATAAGTGGAAGCAAGTTATAAGTGACTTCAGAAGCCGCTTTGTAACTTCTCTAAACACGTTCATCCTCCAAGTTCTGCAATTTTTACCAGCTGGAGGTGGATTTCAATAAAGGTTATGATCTGTAGCCAGACTAATGGACACAGGCAGACTGGTAGATAGAGTGAGAGAGAGAGAGAGAGAAAGAGACGATCAGACAGGGCCAACAACAAGAGAGAGAAAAGCTGTAAGACAAATGGTATTAAATAATAGATATCCTTACATACCCATACACAGATGCACACACACACACACACACACACACACACACAAACGATAATCAATAATACATTCCAAAGAATAAAGCCAGTAGGGCTGTAACGATACACCAAATCCACGATTCGGTTCATATCACAGTATTTGACCCACGATTCGGTTCGCAAACAGAACAAATAACATTAAATTGAACACCAAAGAACAATAGGCACTGACTATGCAAATTATTAACTATATACTGTCCTATATTTCTGACAAACCGTCGCTTGTATGGCTCTCATACACTGCACGTGTTTGGAGGACGTTAGAAGTAATTTTGGTAGCACATTTTGATAATGTAATGTAAATACTTGAACCTCTCCTTTTCAACAATCGAAAAGAGGCGCATATCCATTGCCATAATAATTCTAATTAGTCATTTTTGTGTTCAATCTGAATTGGCTGAAAACGTTGCTTAAAATAAGCTAGATAGTGTATGCTGCTACTGTTGGGTTGTGAGCTAAATTGGTTTCGGGGGTACGTTTCCCAAAAGCATCGTTGCTAACCAAGTAAGCAACTTTATTGGTTGCAATGCAATTGCACTGGTTAGCAACGATGCTTTTGGGAAACGCACCCCGGGATAGTGCCGTAGAATGTGCATCCGCATGTTTGTTTGTTTTGCCGGTCACTTGGGTAAGCTTCTTAAAACACTTACGGCAATTTGAGAGGGTCTTGTCGACTACACAAGTGCAGTCCTCGTTTACCAATGGGTAGCCACAGTGTTGCCATACTACTGACTAAAATGTATAAGGAGGGTCTACATACAATCTCTGGGTTAGTTGGCGTTTCCTTGGGGGAGGCTTACGGGTAACTTCAAATAATGCTAATAATAATTTAAAGATGTGGTAGCATTGGATCTGGACGGGAAGGATAACTCTAGTTGGAAGGGGTGTGTCGCGATTCTACCTTCTCACACCGTGAAACAGGTTTGTGGTTCTGAGTTTTGCGATTTCGGTTTCATATGGCATATCGTTACAGCCCTAATAGACAGGCATAGATACAGACAGGCAGGTCATTTGCGAGACAGGAGGCCAAATCCATAGACACACAGACACATGGCCCAAGAGCACACTGCACCGTGCTGTGAAAGACTTTCACAAAGACACCAACAGGCAGACAGACAGCAAAACAAACAGCCAGACACACAGCCGCGTGGCCTGAGAGCAGCCCTCTTCGCTGGGAGAGACTTGCACAGCTGAGTTAAACGGTTCAGATCACCCTCAGCTGGCAGATTCTGCACCCTGCCTTCACTACCATACCACACTCGTTTGTGAGCTCACCACTCGTCCGTTCCCACACACGCCTCCACTCAGGGATGGCCCACTGGGCTCTGCCCTCAAGGGCCCTTACACAAACCCGTCAACAACATCATTTACAATAATATTATTCATTTTCAACTGTAGTATTAAGTGTTGTATCCACAATGGTCAGCAATGCATTCACAATATTCAGTGGTTCATTGACAAAATTCACTGTTAGTCTATGTTTGCACATTTCTGTTTTATCCTCAAAATACACAGTTTTTATCTAAGTTATTTTGAATTGTAACAAGGCCATGAACAAGTGAAAGTGCATGATATGCAGACAACTGCAAAGCAGTGGTGGTTTAGGATCGCATTTTTAGATTGTTAGATCAGTTCATCCATCCTCCACTCCAAGGAAATAGTTTTAGTTTGAGTCATGGTACCTCATGTTTCCAAGCTGTACAACAGCCAAAATGCCAAAGTTGTTTAGTGAAAGAGGCGAATACTTATAATTTTATTACATTTAATAATTTGTTTGGGCCAATTTTGTTTGTCAACAATGTCTATGACATGCTAAATTAATCCGCAGCAGCTGGTTGAACCAGTGGAGTGGGAAAGTTTGGTGTAAGTCCCATTGCATTGAAACTTGTTTTCTCCTAACCTTCGTTCTATTTCAGTTGCATTGTAGTTACTGGCTATTAGATCATATTATTGTTGCAAATAATGACGTCATTCTTGTCAACCCATATCACTGTTTGATGATATTGGAAGCAAGTTACATAACCCTGTGTGTCCTTGGTGTATATTCTGAAATGTAACAACTTTATTTCTTTGCTGTATAAAGTAAAATTACACTTGAATTTAAAATACAGATGTTATTTTATTGAATTAGTGTTTCATTGTTTTATATTCAATATTTCGGTTCAGGTTTTCCTTTGGAGTTAAACAATTGTCTTGACGTTATTAGATCCCTGCTACATCATTTATCAATGAAAAAAAATAGTTTTAATGGATTTTTACTGACCAAAATGTACTTTACACATGGGTTAGTTTCATTCCGTTATTTCTTTTTAACTTTCAAAAAAAGGACATTTACTATGTACACTAGTAGTAAAATTGTTGTGGAATTTTCACTTGCATGGCCAGAAACTTCACCCTTCAGACATGCTCGGCAATCTTTTTCCAGGTCAGGCATCTGTGCAATCTCAAAGCATCTGTGGGAACAAAATACCTGTGCTATCTCCTGCATCGCACCCAGCTATCTGGCGCTGCTATCTGCCGCCGTGTGCGTCACCATCCGCTTTTATTTCAAAGGCAGCTGGAGTGTGTGGAATGTGCTCATGATTCATTGATAACGGGTCTCCTTAGAGAACTGTTCTGCGGTGACCAGCGAATCTGCAGCAGTTCAGTTCTGCAGGCTCCAAGCCAAGTCTTAGTCCAGTATATCCATGTCAGGCCAGGGGCCCAATATAGACGATAGTATACTGCGGATTGCTTTATAAAAGCTGCCACTATGCATCTACACACTGAAACAGTTGATATTCATTCACTGGGCGGTGAGAGTTGTTTTGCATGTTCTAGAATATTCTTATTCTTCAATGGAGTGTGTTGGCCGACTGTGTGTTTGAAAAGGGTCTTGGTGTGTATGTGTGTCTATGGAAGGCAGGGGTAAGTGGCGCGGCAGCGAACAGAAGCAACAGTGTGTGAGGCAAAGAGTGTGAGGCATCTGGTGGAAAAGGATAAGTTTGTTCCCCTAGGGACATTTCACACTGAGAAAATGTGTTTCAGAGGGAAGTGTAAAATCTGCAGCTCCACGGCAAAAACAAAGTTGAAGAGAGAGAGAGAGAGAGTGTGGTACAAAAACAGAGGTTGTTGCCACTCAACGCCCATATTGACAAAAACCGCCATGTCCCGTTTATTGAATTTTTTATTTTTATTTGTACCCAAATGAGCCAGCTTAAAATTGGGAGGCTGTAGCCTCTAATTTATATTCTCATCTGACTTTTAAGACAATCCAGAGAGCCATGTTGATCCTCCTACTGTAGTTGTGTGGAGGCCCTGACATAGTAAAAAGACAGCTGCTGGCCCATAAAACACTCCTGGGAAAGAAAGCCATAAAAGAAGAGTGCAAAAAACAATATGAGGAAATGGAAGCTATCACAGTATGACCATATTTGGATGTTCTAATATCTAGGTTAACAAAAAAAGTTTCTGTTTAAAAACATTCCTTTTTTCTTATATGTATGGAGATCACTTTATTGGTAGTATTATAAATAACTGTGAAATGCATTTATAAAAAGAATGCAGCCATTCAGTCAGATTTTACTGCTCTGCTCCTCCTGCAACTGCCCTGACCCAAAAGCCTTTCCTCGAAAAATCCAGAAGGCGTTGTTCCCTCTCTGGCTTCCATGGTGATGTGGAAACATTGCTGCACAGATGAGGGTCTGCCCAGAAATCACACACTTGAGAAAGTAGCGAGAAGGATTCTTATCCTTAACGCTGGGCAAACAACATCTATAAAGCCATTGAATTTACATCATATTCTTTGTGAATGTGCAAGCAGCAGAGGTAGAATTAAAGGTACTTTCCCCCCCTCATGTGTGTGTGTATACATAGCCTGAGGGTCAAATATCCACCACACTGCTGAGTCAGATATCTCAGGCGATGACTGATGAGGTCATCAACCCGTGACACCTTATTAAACACAGCAACGTGCAGGTTGATGCCAGTGAAGAGACACTGAAGGTGGGCCAAGGAAAAGCAGATGGCTGTGTGCAAAGCTGGACAGTCCGTCTGGGTCTCTAAGATCTGGTGTAAACTAAACACACACACACACATATAGATAAGAAAATTCATATAATAGATCTCTACTGGTACATGATGACCATATTAAAAAATATGAAAAGACTGTAGATATCTTTGTCTCCCAAAAACTCCCACAAGTCATTGCGAACCAACACAATTTCTGACATTCAGTATTCCCGTATTCAAATTGAGAGCATCACAATGATTAACTTCCAACAGCTTGCTTTTGAGCAGATTTAGGTTTAAATACATGAATATTTTTATTTTTACCTGATAATTCCTCACTTCCCCTGCTGCAATTTTCCTGCTGCCATTGCTTCCTCACAGTTTAGAGAAGTTTTGTCACGCTTGAAGAGGGGGTTGCTATAAACGACTTCATTGGCTAAAGGAATCCCCACCAATCAAAAGCAACAATTTCACTGCTTTGCATTTAAGGATGTTTTTAAAGAAGTACTTGTAAAGACGATTTTATTACAGATTACAGATATAACAGAATTAATGCCATGTGAAAATTTGTGGTATTTTTGTGGTAGTTTTGTCCTGCCGTAGATAGTTAGAAGTCCACATTGTGTGATTTAGAGAGCATGGGTTATAATCTAATAAAATTTGTTGAACCTCAGGGGACAACTCCATATCCAGACACACATATTACATACACACAATCAAATAAATATAAATATATAATTTTTAGGAGTTTTTGCAGAACTGTTTATTTATAACACAGGTCCAAATCAAAATATAATTTCCAACAGCAGTCAGAATGAAATTCAAATTTTTATCACTAGCCTATACAATACAGCCTCCTTGTTATCATACTTCCATGATCTAGCTTTTTGCCCCTCCTCGCCCAATGTGCTCCTCTCTGAGTTTCTGCTGGGTCACCTGTTTATCAACACTAAGAAGTCACAGTCAAGACTCTTTCCTTTCTTGCTGGTAGAATGATTAATCCTAGTTCATTAGGATAATGATAGATATAGGGCACTCCGTGTCTGTGTGAATGCTTTGTCTATTGTTAGATAGACAAAGAATACCGAATAGCATTTCGGTAAAGTCGGTATATGATCACTTCAATGACTTTCTTTATTGCAATCATTATACAATCTTATCACTTTGGAAAGTTTGTTCACCTGTTATAGTTCAAAGAACTATAAACAAGTGATCATGGTTTACGCAGTGTAATCTAGTCTTACTTAAAGAAAATGTACCCACCATCAATCCATTGCTGACGCATTCATGAGCATGTTCTATGAAGCATGGTCTATGAAGCATGTTCTATGAAGCATGTTCTAGAAGAGCCTTATAATCGTGACTAAGCAAACACTGATGGCCTGAATGTGGACATATATGACACAGAGAGGGAAAAAACCCTCTAATGCAAGGACAAGAAAATCACAGCTGATTTACAGAATATCCCCGAAGACACAGTCTTCTTTCTGTGTGTGTGTGTGTGTGCGTATGTTTTCGTGTGTGTGTGTGCGTGTGTTTGTGTGTTGAAGTGGCAGAGTGTGAGTGAGCACGTGTGCATGAGTAAGCAAGCCCCACCCCTCTCCATTCCCCAGGTTTCCATGTGTACAGCCAGAAAGGAAACTAAGGGTAAGTACTACAAAACCTCTAAAAATCTAATACCACCACTTTTTGCATATGAAAAAGAAAGAAATCAAAGAATAAGGGTAAAAAAACAGATGGTTTGGAAAGGGGGAAGAGGATGACTGTAGGGCCATTTTCCATTTCTCATCAGCCATTTTTAAATGCACAACTTCTAGCCAAATTAGACAACTGTGTTTTGGGAGTAGGGGTTATTTTTAACTGGACATGAGTGAGCATGCCTGTTTTACAGGCTGCATGGGCCCAATGACTGCTGCAACCCAGTGAAATAGAAGCTCACAGGATGGAGAGGCACAGCACAGAACTGGAGACCGGGGTACAGTACCTATAGCAGGGGATGTTGGGAAAAACAGTACAAACAGAGGTGGATCTTTGTGGCCCTCTAGATTCGAAAGGAATAATCATAAATGGGAAAGAGACAAAAAAAGAGCAAGAATGTCTATTTTTTTGCCCTTTACAGAAAAATGTCTAGCTGATTAAAAGACTGCATTTGCGCATATGAGTCTGTGTGTGACCTGTGTTTCAGTGTGTCAGCCAGGTCATACTGGACATGCTGGAGCTGCAACAACCTACAATATAACAGGACTATCTATTCACAAACTATAAACTATACCGTGTGAGTGTATTTATGTGTGCGTGCGCATGCGTGTGTGTGTGTGTGTGTGTGTGTGAGACAAAAAACACATACATGCACTGAAGTAGCCTGACATTTCTTTTATTCATATGCATTATAATATATGTCTAAGCAATGTCAGTGGGTTGTTATCTAAATATATAAATAATTCATAAAAAAAAACAAATACAAAACAAATACAAAACTTTTTTTTTCTTTAAAAGGCTAGTGGTGCCTAAATTTTGACAGTATCTATGAAAGTTGTAAGAAAACAAAACAACTATGTGTCATGTGGTGTGGTTAGTCCAACTGGAGAGGCAGGAACAACTTGTGGTAATGGTGGTAAAAATGTGAAATGTGAAAATGTGAAAATCCTTCCATACAAAAAGTACTAATATTGGTAAGGGTATGGCTTCATTACTGATTCAAATAAACAAAACAAAACAAGTGACCTGCCACCATATCCCTAAGAGAAACGAATGAAACATCAATGCCCTGCAGGTAAAAGAAGAAGAAAAAACAGAAGACCTTACAGAATGTTACGTCGTCTGACAGCATACGAAACCATGGGAGTGGCATCCGGGAAGAGCTAAGTCCCACCCATCTCGTCTATAAATACGCAACGGGTTCACTAACTTTACGCGAGCACAGCCAAAAATCTGGCTTCCATAGATAATAGGAAAACACAACAGTTTGAAGACAACACTTTTCAGAATGTCCGACGTATTGGGCAACATTTTTCTGAAGGTAAGCTGTTGAACTGTTATATCTCTGTTGACATTTTGTAATATTATGATCTAATATGATATACGATATAGCAATATGTAAGCGTAAACTTGGGATAAAGATTGAAAACTAATTTGTATTCTCACTTTTTCAGAACCTCAACTTTAGCTTGGATGAAGCCTACAACGACGAACCTGCGAAACCGATGGTACCTCGTCTTAATCGTTCCACTTCATTCTTCACAACAACTCCCAAGACCCTCAGCGTGAGTTCCGAGCAACTGTCTGAGAACAGTCCTGACTGGACTTTTGACATCTGGAGCGGTGCACCGCCCAGCAAACCTCAGAATCTTTACCGACCTGACCGTTCCATGAGTCTCACTGAGAACAGTATCCCTACTTTTGGTAAGCCGAAACCTCTTGATGTGCCACCACCTCCTGGGTTTCCTCCCCTAAGCAGTCCAGCACCTGTACCGTCCAACCGTTACAAGACCGAGCTTTGTCGAAGCTTTCAGGAAAATGGCAGCTGCAAGTATGGAAATAAGTGTCAGTTTGCGCACGGTGAAGCTGAGCTTCGCTGTATGTACAGGCATCCCAAATACAAGACGGAGGCGTGCCGCACTTTCTACAACTTTGGGTACTGTCCGTACGGGACGAGGTGCCACTTTATTCACGAAGAGAAGCTGTCTTCATCGATGATGAATCAGAAGACGGGTGTTGGTCTCAACCCACGTCTCCTCCGCCAGAGTGTCAGCTTTGCGGGCTTTATGGGGTCTCGCAGTTCTCCCCCTCCTGCTATCCAGGAGCCACTAGCTTTCACTCGTGCGCCCTCTGTCTCGCCACCGCCATCAGATCTCCTGTCTCCAGTTTTCAACGACACATTTCAGTACGGACAGAACCGTGCAAGTGTTGGAGACATACACAACATTCCTCTGATCCTGGAGCCTCAGAAGTCCCGCTGTGTGTGTGGCCACGGAAATAATCTCCCATCAGCCTTAAACAAAACCTTTAGCATGGACGACCGTAACAGTGCCTATTTTACCCAGCCAAATTTACAGCGATTCTCTTCCGAGGATTCCCTGTCAGACAGGGAGAGTTACTCGAGCTCCAGTAGCAACAGTGGTTCTACCTCTCCTACGTTTGATGCTTCGGGAAGCAAACGTCTGACAGTTTTTGCCAGGTTGTCTGTGTCAGATTAGTCCTGTTCACAAACACATGGACTGTTTTTCTGAGAATTGTGATGTGTCAGACAACAATGACAGCAGAAAAGCCATGACTGGTTTTACTGTTTATTTATATTTAGTAATTTACCTGATAAAAAAAATATTTTGGTGCACATCTTAATCTAAAGCTACATATTTTTGTAATTATATATCCTTTATGCATCCTGCATAGTCTTCCAATAGCCTTGTGACATGACAATGGCCTTGTCTAGTGCCTTTCAATTGTCTAAAGTCAACAGAAGTTGGTAGCCAGGTTTGTCACTGTTTGGAAAAAAAGTCCATTCCACTTGTCAGCAAACTGCAATAGTCCACCAGTGTACACTTCTAGAGATGTCAATTTTTAATGTAAATGCATAACCGTCAATGTGACAAACTTGAAAGAGGGATATCTAGACATTCTGTGATATGCACTTTAAAATTGGTTATGGGAGAGTGAAAACACGCTCCCCATGTAGCAGAATACCAAAGCATTACACTTTTTTATACTTTATAGTTTTGTAAGCAGGACAGTTTTCACACTGTTTCTGCCAGATTTCTATGTCAAACAAAATGTGGGCAATTTTATGAAACTGTCCTATATAGCAGAAGAAAAGAAACAAATTGTACAACTGTTCATCCCACTTATTGAGTTGTAGAATTGACAACCCTAGCTGGTTCTTAGCTGGAACCCTAGCTGGTAACTAAGAGTCATCGTTTCTCATCAGCAGGGACTGTAGCCTAACAGTACAGTATTCCATTGAGGTTGCCTTCATTTTTTGTTTATTTTGTAATTGTACAGACTTATTTATTATGTATTTATTAAACTTAATAACAACATATTTTGTACTTATTTATCTGCCAGTTCCAGGGTTGTGAAAATGTGATAAATATTTCTGTAAAGAGAGAAAAAACAGTAAAACATGCCTTTATTTTAATTATTTTTGAAATGGAAAAACAATAAATGCAAAATCACAATGGAAACAGTGCACTTGTGTTTTGTGGCTTGACATAAGGGAAGTGTGGTAAATTATGGTGTGTGTGCAACACTGACACAGTAAACTGTAATGCCATTCCACGGTATGGCAGCAAATCAGGCTCTAAGCCAGTGTGTTGTGTAAACAGAAGAGCGTGGATGCCACCCAAGAAAGTCCGCATGGCCAAACAACAGCTGCCCTGTAAGTGACAAACTCACAAATGACAGTAGCCTTTGCAGCCTCACTGCAAGTGATCTAACAGGACAGGTGGCATTCAGTGACAACTCACAATGTGGAAGAATAACCAGGTTTGGGTGAGACCATGCCATACATACCCAATTATTATTTGCAATAACTTCCTGAACTTTCTTGAACTTAATCTTCAAGTAATTTCTGATACAACAGGGCTAAGTTATTTCTGACACAAAAGGACATGATTTCTTTTTTAACTAGGTTTTGAAGTAAACAATCTAATGCCTTCTTACTCTCTGTTATGTCTTTGCACCTAGATAGTGGTCACCCAGCCTGCCCTACTCATTGTGACAGGGAGCTCAAATATTTACACTGAGGTGCAGTGATGTGATCATTCACTATCTGGCCGACAGCTTTTGCACTATACTGACAAAGTACACTCAGATTTGCCTCTGAGAGCCCTGCAGTTTACAATCACAGAGAAACATTGTGAACAAAGGAGTAAGGCCACTCGTGGATGTACAGTCAATGAAAGAGAGGATAGATGTTCACACTATTGGAGAATTGCTGTATATTGTAGGCTACTTTTTGAAATATTTACATTTTTCCTTTGGATATTTTAAGCTCTAATGTTATCGCAGCACAAGACAACAATTCTTTTTTTTTCCAAACCTTTCACATTCAGAACCTGTTCCATAGCACAGAAGATTCCATAATGAGCATTATCAACTACAATCTAGAACACTACACTTTGCTGGCGAATATTTTGTTTAGTTTTTCACGTTCGCAAGCTGCACAGTAATCAACAGCCTGTAAAATCAGGGAGAGCAGCTATATTGCTTAAGTATACACATGCCTGCTTGCTTGATTGTATGTCAAATGACAAGCTCCATATTTACACAGCTCCAGTAAGACATTTTCTGTGGAGAGAACTGCCAAACACGATATGAAAATCACTGCTCTCGCTCTGAGTTGTAAAGAGCGGTGAGGAGTCATATATCTAGAAATATAGGATATCCTCTGACCTGCAGGGGGAGAGGGGGTATAGACTGTATTGTAGCTATATGTTTTAACCATAGATATTTATAGAATGGCACATCTAGCCATTCTATATCTATCTATGGTTTTAACAATGTGCAAAAGAAGTATTGTATTTCAGCAACACAGTCTCTCCACTCAATGTCACTTTTGAACTCCAATATGCCTGAGATGCTGCTTATTGACAGAAAAGGAAAATTAAATTAGGCTAAGTGAGGAAGAAATCTGAACACAGAAGCATTAGCACTGTCCTGGTTATAAAAGACAAGGAAATGTACATTCTCAACAATCATAAGTATTCATGCTTTCTGGCCTGTGATAAAAGGAGTTTGACACTGGCCAAAAATGGTATGTTACATTAGTAAAATGAAAAATGAAAGGGGACATAGAAGGAATGAATGGACTATTAATCTCTGATTTAAAAATAGAATATGTTCAACTTTAGTTGTTGCTGTTGTTGTTGTTGTTATTCTGAAATGTTTAGTATTAGCATGCCATCATTAGTTGTTTTTTTCCCCCCGCCATCTAGTATGGTACCTTTTCTTTAAGCCACATTTTTAGAGCATCAGTTCAAAGCAACAAATCTTCCTATTCTCATCATGTATTTGAACACTGCAAATTTAAATAGTAAAACTATTAGAAATAGTGCTGTTGATCAATTAAAATCTTTAGTCAGATTAATCACAGGGTTGCTGTGGATTAATTTTGATTAATCACGATTAAATGTCCTTCATTTTTAATCTATATTAATCACATTTATTTTGCATTAGCAAACAGGCTTGTGGAAATTGGGAAAAAAATATGCGCTTAGCATGTTTATTGAACATCCTGAAGATTGATGGCAACAACAACAACAAAAAAAAACAATCTAAACATATATCCACATTAATGTGTCCAATACTTCTCTTTCAGGCAATTATTAAGCCACACTAACTTGTTGCCAGCAGTGCCCGTGCTCTGTGAGAGTTTTTTGTCATAAGCTGGGCGCCACGTAAGCCAGAGTACTAGCAGCATCGCAGACTAACATATGCTTCGCATTGATGTGTTGAATTCATATAGATATTGCAGGGATGCACTGTAGATGGGTTAATTGCGCTAAATTTTTAAATCAGATTAATCATGATGATAGATTAATCCGCGTTAATACATTTATTTTGACAGCCCTAATTAGAAATTAAATAGAAAAAACTACATAATTTCTTTCTAAATGTGCTGGACACAGAAACTACATGCAGTATATTCCACAAATGTATATGGGCCCATCATATTTGAACAATAACAGGTAAATAAGATTTTGTGTAGCAGGGCACCTATACCCAAATCACCTGGGTAAGTGATCTTATATCTTATGTCTTCTCTTATATCACTAACCATGTTATGAAACTAACACATAACCGACTAATTTCAAGTTTTACATGTCTAGGGTTCATTTAAGATTTGAACTTCACAAGCTAAATTATAAGAGTCTAATATCTGCTTAAAGGCAATATCATCAGTTTTGACAAGACTATGAGAAATATAATGTCAATCAGAGCGCATCACAATATGACACAGAAAAAATAAATGACAGTTTCTCACAATTTCTGAAAAATATATTTCCCCTTTTATATCCCATACAGTCATACATGATTTTATGGTGAACTTTACTGTTTGGATAGATCTCAAAATACAGGGGTATATAATTTAAATAAAGTGGCTGGATGTAGTGTGTGTGTGTGTGTGTGTGTGAGTGTATACAGTATGTGACTAATGCTGTTGGTGTGGACCTTTTGTGTGAAGGGGGTCTGTGTAAGTGAAACTGATTGATTTAGAACAAAATTGAGAAATGAGTGAAAACTTGGGAGGATGAATCAAAGTGTGAAAGATAATTGGTGTGAAAATATCTACGGAAATCTCATAGGAAATGGTTGTAGTCTCTGCTTCAAGGCTAACTACTAACACATCTCTAAGAGGTCAATTTAGACCAAAGATTCACAGCATGATGAGAATGGACACATTGTTTTAGAGAGGAGTTGTGGTGCAGCAAATGTGACTGTGCAACCAGTTTCCTGCCGTCGCTAGACATTCAACAAACCACTATTTCAAGGTTTTAGAGCATTTTACATTTTCTCACAGCTTCTATGAGTCAATGTCGCTCAATCAGTCAAGCAGTCGAGCAATAATGTTGAGGCATAGGAGTCTATGGCCTTTGGAGATGGAAATGAAATGTTTATTGCTGAATCTTACTGAAACAGTGGCTGCTGAACAGTCATATGCTTCATTAAGTCACAAAAACATCATTTCAACAACAGTCATTTGCCTTCTTAGCTCTTCCGCTCAATTATCATCTCCCAAGCTTGCGATCCAGCCAGAGCCTGTTTAAAAATTATCACGTTACATTGTCTACATCATAACCAAATGTGGCAACTGAGTAAAGTCAGATCCAGCCATTTCAAACTTCAACCCACTTCCAGTAAGTAATCACTTGGCCGTCAAGATCCAGACCCAGACTAAATAAGTGTAGTAAAGGTAAGGCCAGGCCTTTTACTTTGATTGCAAACTAGCCAGTGTGCTAGATTATCTGGAGCTAAAGGTCTAGCACATCTGATATTCCTAACCTGTGTAGTAGACACATTTTCATGGAAAACAGAAAAAAACATGAACTCTACGCAAACAACTAAAACTTGCATCTAAAGAACATTGCTATAGCCACATATTTCGACCGGTTTGCTGACCAAAATCTAGCCGATTTGTCAACTGTCAAGGAAATTCGACAGTTTCTTTCCCTTATGTTATTTTCTGTGATACCAAAATATCCAATGACCTTTAAGCAGGACGACAAGTTCTTATTGTTTCTCTGTGACATACAGTGAGTTGATTTGACACTTAAGTTCTTATAAGTTGTATTAATGCCTTAGTGTCTACAGCCCTGACCCAGACCAGGACACTTTGTAACGCTTGAAAGTATTCTGCGTTTCAAACTGTTCATCGTGAATATTTTTGTCAACTTCCTGATGTAATGTGTTGCTGACTTCTTGAACGTCACAGGTTTATTTAAAGCATCACTTTCATAAAAAAAAAGTTGCAAGGTTACATCTGAGCCAAATGAAATAAAAGAGGATATGGCAAATAAGCACTGCTAGCTACAACAGTTCTTCTTTCAGGTAGGCTGGTAGGCTATGTCAAAACACATCATCAGTTTGTTTTGCCGCAGATACACTAACCCAGCACTAATTTTTCAGTTTAGCAAATAGATACTCATGGTCATACATATTAAAAACATTTTTTATCATATTTATCTTTTACTTCTATCTCTCTCTCCCTATCTCATTCTATCTCTGCCCATATCTCCATCTCTCCTTCTGTATATCATCACACACACACACACACACACACACACACACCTACTGTTTGTTGGGTACATTTAATAGCCTGTGACATCTATGGGTTGCTGGTCAGTTGTCCTTGGTGATATAGGAAAGAGTTAAGTGTGCTTTACAGTCTATTAGTTTTCTTTGTCTTAGAAGCGCTCAGAACGCACACAGGATGTGTTACCATAACAACGGTGGTTGTCCTGTGAAAACAAATAAGAACAAAAGAGGTCACAAATTGGCTTCCATCCACCCCCCGTCCACCCCCAATCCCCTGTATGAGTTGGCCCTCACCAAGACCCACTCCATGACCTGCCTCAGCTGTGCTGTGTCTTCGGGAGACATCTTTCAAGGCATCTCCAGACGAAGCTTTAACAACAGTGTGCCTAACACATGGTAATGTGTGTGTGTCTGTGTGTGTGACCATAATTAGTTGCTTTGTGTGTGTGTGTGTGTTTGAGTTAGGGTTAGTTGTGGGTTAGGGTTGTGATTGTGATATTAATATTATAATAATATAATATTATAACCAACACCATAACATCAAGTGTAGTAGCACTGTTAAAGTAAATTTGGCCTGAAATCAGTGGTGTGGCTCATGTTCCCAGTTAATATTTAACCATTATAGATGCCATACCGTTGTACTTAGACCCCTTTGCCTGCAGATGAACTTTTGTCCAAACAAAGATACACTGTAGTGATTAATTCACAGGCAAAAAAAAACGTAACGCAATGTGCTAATGAGTAACAAGGACAAGCACATAATGTCCAAGATATGGAGTGTGTCCCCTGGTAGAGCGAAGAATAACTAAATCAGAGGGAGCAATAACATGAGCCATGGAATCATTGGAGCTGCAAGGCTTTTGACCACATGTAAATTTACCGTTTCTCTTTGCACAATTGATTTGTTGTCATGGTTAGTACAGAAAGGTAGCAAAGAGGAGAAGTTCAAAGGTAATGTTGTCTTTTATTCGTATGCCACACAGGTGAAAGGTGCAGTAGGGGCGGGGACTGGGTGGGGAAGGGGGGGTTGGGGTGTACGGTGTGGTTGTGGTGCAAGGTTGCTCAATTGACAGAGTGGAGTAGAGACATTTATACGCAGCGTCATGGAAACAGGTTTGGTTTCTGTTCCGTTTGCACAAGTTGCCATCCGAATCACAGACATCCGTGCCAAAAAAAACAACCACCAAATTCAGTGCAAACTCATGTCTTAACAAACGGGGTTCAACATGCAAGGAAAAAGAGGAACAAAAACAAATAGACAGAAAGAAAAACACCGTGATTGCTCAAGAAGGGCGTAAGAAATGCTAGCATAGCATGTGGTCAGGCCTTCTCCCTGTTGGCAAACAGTGCTGCCCTGATACGACAGACACACACACAAAGCCTTGCAGCACCTAGTGGAATTTGACTCAGTTAAGAGCTTTGCAGCCCCCAATGCAAATGGGAAAATGATCGGGCGTGATTGTATGCACATTCTCCTCTGTCACTGTGTGATCTCATCCCTCGTTCTTGCATGCACAATGAGCGCCAGGACACAAAAGCCTTCTTATGCCATCTATTGTTTACTTTGGATGGGACAGCTATTGTCTGGCACTGGCAACATGCGCTATTCAGATAGGTAAACACAAGTTCTCAGATTGCTGATAATCACACTCCAAGGGACTACCACGTCCAAAAAGTAAATTGTTATTCTTCGGAATGTGCGAGTAGGTATTTCTCGAGAATCGTTGACATCTGTCTGAACTGCAGATCTAGCCAAGGATATTTTGTGTGGAAAGGGAAGGAAGGAAGGTGCACGCGTGCACACACACACACACACACACACACACACACACACACACACACACACATTTTTGGGGCAGGTCCATGGCCTTTACCACTATTAAAAGTAAAAGTTTGAAGAGGAATTTTCCCTCTCTCTTGCACCTCCCCTTTGCTGCTCTCAACTTCAAGTTTGTGTGTGTGTGTGTGTGTGTGAGTGTGTGTGTGTGTATGTGTGTGTGTGTGCCTGCGTCACTTCACTGGTCCACCCCCTTCAACCCCTCCAGCCTCTCTGCAGCTCTGCAGGGACACTGTGCTCTTGTCAGGAATGTGCTGCTGAGTGAATGTGCCTATAAAAGGCAAGCACTTCCACTTGGGCCGTTGACGTCAGCCACCAGATATTTCCCTCTTCCTTGCCTAACCCTTGGCCCGCAGCTCACACTTATGAGGAAAAGCAACGACGCGTTCGAGCCTTTTTCTGCTACGTCCAGCAGCAAAAATGGACCTGTATTGTACACAATAACAACAACTCACAGGGACGATTTCTTGAACAATTAATAGGTTAAGACAGAGGGAGTCAATCACTCTATTCTGATGTGTTTAAAGTCACTAAAGTGGTACTGAAGTGTACAGAAAAGGATGGCATTTCAGCACTGTAGAACTGGCAAACCTTGTGTCAGTGCATTCAAAACACGGGCAGTCTCTATCCATCATAACTTAAAACACTTATAATCAGAGTGTTTAGTATAAAAGCTTTTGAAAGCCTTGTTTCAGCCTACTTACTTAAACACCTTGGTTCTGTGATATCAGATATCACAACAGACATCCTGCATCATCAAAGGATTCTGTGCTACAGCAAACCGAAGATGCTAATTCAAATGCCAATTTCCATGTTTTAAGCTCTTCTCTATAAATCTCCTGGGGTTTCACACATTGGCATCAGAGCTACACACTTTCAGTGCAACGCAATCTCCCACCAACGCTTATTGTTTAGCTTGCTAAATTAAAACCAAATGGCTTTTAACCCGCAGATGGTTAACAGAGTTTGGTGCTGGTATGTTGACTTTTAAATGTCACCCACAGAATCATTTAATCGAGTCAACAATCAGACTGCTACACCAAGGCCTATTGAAGCTAGACCAGAGCTGCCATGGGGCTGAACCAGATTCATACTGTTGAGTGACCCAAATATAATTTCTTGGAAAATCTCATCCTCTAAGCCAAAAGTTGCATCATACCCTTTCCTAAGGTTGAGCCTTGTGTACCTGTTTGTTTAGACTGCCTAAACGTTGTTACACATTGTTTGCCAGACTAAACATGGGCCAGCATCTAAGCTCTGGGTCCATGCTTAAAGACTTCCCATTTTTGAGATCCCTTTTACCTCTTTAGCACATATAACCATATATATTTTCTATACCTATTATTTGTTTCTCTCAGTTTTTGAAGTTCTGTATATGTCTTTAACATTAAGGTTTAATCTCATATCTGACACAGGAAGATCCCACCAGAAACAGCAGTGGTACTGGTTCTTAAGTATTTCGGTAGAGACAACACTGATAGTAATGGAAGGATCAGTCAGTAACCATACACTGCCAGTGAGCACCACAGCAGAAGTGAAAGGAGACAGGAGTCAGTGGAAAAAGTAAAAGTTAAAGTGCACAGTTAAAAGTAAAAGTAAAACGGTTCATTGTCAGCAGTGAAAAAAAAAGTGGTCAGGTTCAAAATTCCCCTTCCATTCCCCACCTAGGTTGTGAGTGCCAAGTAACAGTGGTTACTGGTTGCCAGGCACCAATGGTTGTGTATAATACAAAAAAAACTATTTAACATTCATACAGCAACAATGTTGTTCATCAAATTAAGCCAAGGATGGGTACACAACTCATACATCTGCTAACAAAAGGAGTTGTGCAATATCAGAAACAGTGATCTTTCTTGGTATTGGATCTGTAACAGTCACTCTGTGTGTGTGTGTGTGTGTGTGTGTGTGTGATTACTGCCAGTGAGAACTTTCGCATTGAGCCCAGTTAGTGTTAGTGTTTGGCAATTTAGTCATTGGCAATTTGGCAATTTGGTCTTTGGTTGGTGGTCTATAGATTTCACATAAGTTTTTATTACATAAAACCATAACACCAACAGTGATGCTTGTATTCTTTCTATTTAAAAAAACAACAGCATTTTTCTGTGTGATTACTGCCAATGAGAACTTACTCATTGAGCCAACTCATTGTCATAGTGTTTGGCAGTTTAGGCCATTGGTTTAAGCTCTAACAGAAGGGGAGGACAGAGAACAGAGGTTTGCCTCCGTGCCTGAAATATGGATGCAGTAAATATTAACGCATGGTCCATCTGAGCAGTGTTTCTGGTCCTTTTGCACGTGCCTTGACTTCCTGTTTTTAGCCTGGTTCCATGTGCGATGGATGCTTTCTGCTTTTTTGGTCAGAGCACCACCATACCATCATCACCTGACGCATGTAGCATAATCACCCAATTGCGACAAGAATTTGTCTTTGTTAATAGCTTGGCTGATGTTCTTTATTCCTGTTTTTGAAGCTCTGTTCTCCAAAAGAAAAACCCAGTAAGTTTGTTTCACATCACCATATTTAGCAAAAGACGCTATGCAACAGAGTTTGAGGAACTGCAAATAGCACAAATTCTGCTGCTCGTTCCTCTTTAGAGTTCCTCAAAACAAAGTCAGAGCAGGCACTAAAAAACAAAATCATAATGCTTGACCAGCAACTCCAAATTTCAAACAAGAGCAACCATCCCCTAGGCCCCGCACTCTAGAATAAACATTTACCAGTCACCAAAAACAGTCTCAGCTAGATATGACTCAGTGCCACAAAAACATGCCTAAGTGAATGTGCATAGCTCTCTCTCTTACTCTTCCAATAAACACATGGCACTTATGGATTCTGAAACTCTGCAGATTTTAAGGCGGGGGGAGAACAAGAAACATATTTGAGTGAACTTGGAATCAAACCGCAAGCTTCCTAATGCAAATTCCTGGCCTGAGGGGGCACAGAGCAAAGAGCTCTCAGTCGTTCAGTGGCCCTACACAGCATAAACATCAGCCGTGAGGCCCAGGGAGCTCGAAAATTAAAACATACATCTGAGACAGAGGGGGCCGGAGCCTGACAGACCGCCTAGATTTTGTTTCTTCTTCTTGTTTTTTGAAGGATGGACACGGCTGCTGCTGAAGGTGCAGTCTCTGGCGGCTGCAGGCCACGAGCGAGGGAGCGAACGAATGAAAACACACCCCATCCCCGGCACCCCACCAGATGTTTCACGACTTCAAAAAGAGCAATGGCAATTGAGTGTTTTTGTTGAGTCTAAAATAAGTGCCCGCTGGGGTGTTTTTGGAGAAGGTGAAAAAAAAGAAGAAGAAAAATAGCACATGACACTGCAAGTGTACGATGGCGACGGACAATTCCCCTTTATGGGCGCAGCGGTCTGTCTGGGCTGTTTGACCAGGTGTGCGAATTTCACGAGGGAAGTATGAAAGCGAGTGTGGTTTGAACAGCACACCCTTTGGAGACCTTCACGGGCCTACCAGGGGGAGAGGGGGTGATCAAGCTGCCTAGGGCAGCAACATTCCTGCCGTCCACTCTGCACAGAAAAATAACACCATCATGGAAAAAAAGAGAAGAAAAGAAAAGAAAAAAAAACATACAAGTCTGAAATGGGGCTGAAACATACGGGTCTGAAATGGGGCTGAAAGAATCTGATGCTTTGGCATACCAGGCTGCCTGTTGACGTGACTGTGCACCACACAGTCCTGGACCAGCCAACATCTTTTTGTCACTTGCTCAAAACAGCTAAAAGCAGTTGTCAACAAAAGGTTTTACTATTATGCTTGTCTTTAACTGAGAAGAGTCCTTGTGTGAATTGTATTGATTCTGTAACATGTTAGATGCAGTTCCTCGGGCTTGGCTATTCCAGTGTCATAAAGGGACATAAAGAGACATACAGATAAATGTGAAAGGTCACTTGACAGTGTTTCCTAAATTCTCAGACAAGACACAAGATTTTGCTGTAATGTCTGACAGGGCAGCTGTGGTGGGGGTTTTTCAGGCAAAAAATGGAGAAGTATGCTTGATGTCAGACTTTTTTCCAGATACGATGATGATTGATTTTATATTTATTTTTATGTGTGTGTGAGAGAAAGAGTTCAGTTCAGTAGGCAAATAAAGACAAGCTTGAAACATACCTCAGATTTTAACAATGATTTCTTGATATTTCTGTTGTTTGTGACCAGTATGTCATAGCTGCCATGTTTCTGCTTTTTGACTGCTGATATGATATTGAAAGCTGTGCTCAAGGAATGCTACAAGAGAAATCTTAGGTATTTTAAAAGCAAATACTCATTTACAGAATCTCATCATAGACATTCCACGTGTTTCTCTGAAGTGGTCGAATGTAGATGGAATGCTTGATTTTCTAATCCTTTCTGTATTTTTTAAGATTAACAAAACAGATAGTTATTTTGCCACAGCATACCAGTCACCAACTGTAATTTCTTGGTCCTTGCTATATAAAAATGGCCATCTTGCAAATGAAACAATGAGCAAGAAGCGGCATGGAACACTTTTGCAAATCCCCAGATATGGATTTGTGGCTGCCGCACCCAGACTGATGAGACAAAGGAACATCTCTAAACTAACTTTAGCCTGGACCAGAGCACACTTCATTTCTCCATATACCGGGTGGGTCTGTGTGAGAGGGCAGGACTCACACGCATCTTTAACTCACTATCTATCAGCGTGCCCATCTATCATCCATCCATCCATCCATCCCATATTGCAAGTTTGTATCTATCTGTCTGTGTGTGTGTGTGCGTGAGAGTGAGTATGTGAGAGATAGAGAGAGACTATGGCAATGCTGGACTGCACACTAAGTCAGTTTCTGAGATCAAATGGTCCCAGGTGAAGAGATGTGAAAAAGTGTGTGTTGTTCTTTTTCTCACTTTCTCCAATGACTCCATGAGGATTTATGACTGATGAGATTCAGGCCAGTGTCACATTCCTCTTCCAGCTAAGACACTATCATCACAGTAATAACCATCCTCAGACATGTTCAACATTTGGCTATATCATGACACCAAACTAATTACTAATATTAACAAAGTTTGTGGACAGTTGTTCCCCATAAGATTTTGGTCGGAATGAATTACTCATGACCATGTCATACACTAACCCATAAAAACAGACCTTAAGTTATGGGAAAATCTTCTCCAGACCTTTCTGATCACAAGCACTGGAAAGTGGTGACACTCAGACACAAAGGGAACTAAATATTTAAAATGTGAAGTTGCTGGATTGGTACGTTATGACAGTTTATTCTCTAGACTCACCAAATGTACTGTTATGTCGTGTTGTCCACTATGTAGACAATTGACTCAACAAACCCCATTCATCCCCCCCCCCTTTCTTTTTTTCCAAAACTCCGAGATCGTCAAGTCAGCGATTTGTCTTAAAGTCGGTTCCTCCCCAAGCATACCTCTCTGTAAGCCTCTACTGACGCATGCCGTAGATTGGCCAATCTCCCAGCGCTCTGAGCCTAACCAAACACTCTATTGAAATGGCCTTAGAGAACAGATTACGAGTGTTTCCATGACGAGTCCCTGGAAACTCTTCAAACAGACTCTGTCTGATATATCCACTGAGATTTGCCACCATTAGGCCTTGGTATTGTGCAAACTGTGCAAATATGGTACTTCCATTCCTAAAATAACACTTTTATTAAAATCATTTAAGGACACCTGCAATAGAATTAGTTTTAGGGCTGGTACTGAGTAAGAATAGCAGACATAGAATGCTTGAGAAAGCAAACATGTTGGGGAAATGTATGTGTAACAGTGTAAATTTGTGTAACAGTGTGAGTGTGGTAAGTGTATAAGGGTAGTATACTCATTGTGTGAAGCTGTAAACATTCTTGTTTCTTTGGTATGGAATCACTTCAGTAGGGAAGACAAGGGACAACAATATGTGCTACACAACCAGGTCAATCAGATGCTGAAGAGGGTATTCTTTGTTGTGATCTTCAGAGCAATGAACATTTAATCACTTTAGGGAAGTATTTCCCCCAAAATAAACCACAGGCAGGTTTTATTATGCTAAACTGTGTAGCCTATTAATTGTAACCTTACTTATGTATTAAAGGTACCGGTCTAAAACCATCTTGTCTGAAAAATAATTATTATTAGCTGAATGGGGCATAGCATAATAATACTGAAAGTTAATTTCTGTATTCAATTTGTGAAAGCTGTCAGTTAGCCTATATATCTATTGGGTGTACCTTGCACAAACATTTCTCTTTCTTTTTATTAAGTTAAACGAAGAAAATAACTGAGTACAATGTAAGACTGCAATTTGAATTCAGACAACACACAAGAGTTTAATCTCTCATTAAAAAAAAATATAAAAAGTGTCTCCAATAGATCCAGATTTGACCATTAAAGAAACAGAAATGTGCCATTGCCAGTAATTTATCTACCCCAGGGATGTGACTTAGTTCAAACCAGAACTGCTCAAATAATTGGCAAGGGGGAAAGACACATTTTGACTATTCTTGTTTAAAATAAAAACAAGTATGTGGTGCTTTTATGATGATTTGAGGTTTGACACCAGCATCCTACAGTTTTTTTATTCTTAATGTAGGCCTATTTCGGATTTTTTTATATTATGTATTTTAATATATTTCTGAGTGCTTATCATGCTATTTAGCATTGGACTCCCATGTTGTTAAAAAATGCCATTTCACCCTGTTATTTTGCCTCAGCCGTTTATTTGCATTGCACAAAGAATGGAAATGGAAAGGAATAGTGTGAGCTTCACACAGTGAGCCATAGCTAGTAGATGTGCTTTAGATTTCAAGTTTATACTAGACCAGCTTTTATGGGATCTACCGACTGCTGTTCACACACATTTTCCCGTAGCAGCATTTGTGAACTCTCTCCAATTTCAGTCGACGTTGTAGATCGCCCGTTTATGAGAGATGGTAAGCATTGTCACAACAAACCAATTTGGTATGTTACAGTAAGCGACGCACATAGTGATAAAAGCTCTTAACATTTTCATCTGACGCAGACAGAGAACATCCCCTTTTGGAGTAAATTAAACATGTGTCAGAGCCTAATTAACTGTGAAAATGTCTTTCTTTCTTTCTTTCATCCCTGTGTGTGCATGTGTGTGTGTGTGTGTGTGTGTAAAAGCCAGTATTTGTATATCCAAACAATAATGATCCATTTTTTTTTCGTCTTAGGGGTTTTCAGCGCTCTGTGAAGAGCCGTTTACGCTTGAGACATTTCTAGGTTTATGCAGTGACACCCTCCCATTCAAACAAAACGTCAGTGCTATTACCATTGCTAGGCAGCAGAAGAGGGCTTGCATCACAGGCTTACACAACATCTCAGAAAAACCAGGCCAGCCTTGCCGTAAGTCTGGTGGTTTTCCTGGGGAACACTGTCAACTGGGAGTTGCTCCTCATTTGAATCTCATTGTCCTCCACCCACAAACCTCTCGGCTGTAACCTCAGAATGGCCAGCGATACCATGTTTCTTTGACGTCCATCGCTTTAGCAATGTAGTCATGACAGTTATACATTATTCTTATTCATTTATTTATCTGGTTCAACTGTTGTGGTCTTTCTGGTCTTATACAGAAAAGTAGCTTTTTGAAGGCCTCCAGAGATGGCCCTGTTCTGATTGTTTTTGGAGGTCATTCCACCAGCGTGGGACGACACATGAGAAGAGTCTGGATTGCCTTGGGCGAGGTGCCGGGACTGCCAGTCGACAGTCGTTGGAGGACCGTAGTTGTCGGGGGGTAGCATGAGCCTTTATGAGAGCGCAGCTAAAGGGGCAGACCCTCTAAGCACTTTGTAAGTCAGCATCAGTGATTTGAATTTGAGCCGCCAGAGGCAACCAGTGGAGCTCGATTAGCAGAGGGGTGACATGCGTCCTCTTCGGCTGATTGAAGATGAGACGCGCGCAGCATTTTGGATCATCTGAAGTGGCTTGACGGCACAGGCAGGAAGTCCTGCCAGAAGGGCATTGCAGTAGTCAAGGCGTGAGAGGACCATAGTTTGAACCAGCAATTGGGAGGCTTGTTGAGTTAGGTATGGTCTGATCTTTTTGATATTGAATAGTGCAAAACAGTAGGCCCAGGCAACAGAGGCAACATGGTCATTGAAGGTTAGCTGGTCATCAATTATAACACCTAGGTTCCTGGCTACCCGTGAGGGAGCAAGAGACAAGGAGCCAGAGTTGAGATCTGTGTCAGATCACAATCTGAGATTCGTGTTGGGATGGTTAGGTCATCGGGTGAGAATGACAGATAGAGCTGGGTATTATCGGCATAGCAGTGGTAAGAGATGGTAAGAGTGCTGGCGAATGATTTGGCCCAAAGAAGTGGTATAGATGGAGAAAAGAAGGGGGCCCAACACAGATCCTTGGGGCACTCCAGTAGCAAGGTGGTAAGGCGCAGACGTGTGTCCTAGCCAGGATACTTTGAACAGTCGCCCAGTGAGGTAGGATTTGAACCAGCAGTATGCATCACCCTTGCTGCCCATGTTTGACAGTATAGATTAAAGAATACTGTGGTTTACCATATCAAATGCAGCTGACAGGTCAAGCAGGATGAGTACAGATGACTATGATTCCGCTCTGGCTTCTTTTAAGGCTTCAACCACAGATAGTAGAGCTGTTTCAGTGGAGTGGCCACTCTTAAAGCCAGATTGGTTGTGGTTGAGTAGATTCTGTTGGCTCAAGAATTCGGTAACCTGTTTGAATACCGCCCTTTCAATAGCTTTTGCAAGAAACAGAAGAAGAGAGACCGGCCTGTAGTTTCCCAGGTTTTTTTGAGTAGAGGTGTTACCTGAGCATGCTTGAATGCAGTAGGGAAGATTCCTGTTGATAGTGAAGCGTTGATCACTGTGTGATAGCTGGTGTGATAGTTGGAGCTATGGATTGCAAAAGGTTGGTTGGAATCGGGTCCAGAGGGCACGTTGTAGGATGGCTGCAAGTGAGAAGTTTAGAGACATCTATTTCGGTGAGAGGTTTGAATGAAGCAAATGTCGCAGCAGGACTATTGCAATCGGAGGTGCTGCCGCTAGTATATGGTCCAGTTGTAGCCTTTGCAGTTGGTTCAGAAAACTGCCTACTGATGGCAGCTACTTTGTCGTTGAAGAAAGAAGCAAAAGTACATTAACTGTCGGACAACCTTGCTAATGGAATATTTCAGCATATTTTATTTAGTTAATATATAAAAATAGTAAAAAAAATAGTTTAGGATACATTGTTTATGTTTATTTCTATCTGTGTAACAAATAGAGTATCCATCAGTCTTATTCCAGGCACACACCCTTTGGCATGGAGTATTTGGGGAGATAGATGGTATTTGCCTTAAGCGTGTGTTCCCACCCCTATCATCTGAATTGGGTTAAAACTCAAATGGGGCATGTTTACAAATTCCTTTGTCACTGGATGTCTCTGGTGTGTTTGTATGTGTGTGTGTGTGTGCAATTTCTATTCTGTCTGAATGTCCTAGTCAGTATCTGTCTCATCAAACAAACATTGTCGCATGCGCACACACACACACACACACACACACACACAAACACACTGTGAGTGTGTTTATCAACATAAACTGGGTGAAAAACCACCAATGTGGTTGTTTGTGGTGTGAGTGTCTGGGTGTTCTTACGTGAATATCCAAGTGACAGATGTGGACTGTGGATCATGCAAAACACAACACGTTTTCTTGTGCATTTGAGAAATAGTGAAATTGTGTAATTCCACAGTGGAAAGGTGCCTAAGGGAGGCCTGGGACAGATCCACACATGCTGCTGCGCACAGGAATGAGCACTGTGAAAACATACACACACACACACACACTCACACACACACAGATACACATACACAAGTCATATTTCTCTCACAGAAACATACTTAACATTTTTTTCTACTTCACATTTACACACTCTCATTCTGTCTCTCTCTCTCTCACACACACACACACACACATAGATAGAATTCTTGTATAACTAATAAAAAGTCTTTATTCCCATTTTCACTGCAACGATTTCTTCCCACCATTATGGAGAGAGAGTGAGAGAAAGAGAGACAGCGTGAGAGAAAGAGATGGGGTGAGAGAAAGCAGGGAGAAACTGCTGCTGTGAAACGTGTGTGGGTAGAGAGACTGGTTGAGAGAGCCACAAAGGCAGCCATTCAGCACATAAAAAACTGCAAGTCTAACAGCCCACTGGACTGATTCTCTTCCCTTTCCTCTCTCTCTCTCTCTCTCTCTCACACACACACACACACACACACACACACACATACGCACACAGACACATACAACACTCCACCCAAGCTTTGGCCAGTAAACGCACTTCCTCTGAATCCACCCTTTCACCTGGAGAATTTGCTTTTTTTTTTTAATACAGCAAAAAGTCCTTGTGTGTGTGTGTGTGTGTGTCTGTTGATGTTTCTCCAATCTCCCCCCATCCCACCCTCCACCCCTTCACCCCAAAAAAGTGCTCCAGCACTTGACTTCCCTACCATATTAAAAGCACTGAGTCAGTGTGTGTACCCTGCGATTAGAGTCATTTTCAGTCATGATGTGGCTCGCCCTGTGGCACTCGACTCCGCGTACACACGAGGCACCGGGTGGGGGGGGTTGTGCTGTGGGGGAAGCCTATTGGCTGGCTGCGTGGGCTGCTTTTACGGCCGTTCACAGGAACATTATGTGCGAACCCTGGCGTGTTAGTAATGTTTGACAGTAAACAAGCCCTTGCGTGGAATGCAGAGCGTTTTGCGCCGATGCTGCGTGCAAACAGTGGGAACGATGGGCAAAAGAGAACCAGTTTCGACCCCTATACGCCATCCTGATAGAACGTCACATTTGGTCCAGAGCCAAGAAAAGAGACTTTAGCACATATGACATAATATGGTAGGCCTATAAATGGATGATTGGGTCAATGTTGATACGGGGTGGAGGGAGGGGGTTGGGGAGAGGGGAGGCGATCATCAAAGAGATCCTCCTTAAATTAAAGCTGAGTGCGATGTCTTCGGAGACCCAGAGATGGTGAGTCAGTGTGGTTTTGAGTAGGGTGCAATAACCCAGGCCTTTTTCCAACCACACTGGGTGGATGTGCTGCACTCTGGCTTATGGGAAGTCGTGAGCCGATGCTAGCTTGTCCTCCAGATGCACTGCATTTCTTAACACTTAACGACTCTCAGTGGGGGAGATGTTGCCGGACATGATGAACGCAGGACGCCTGCTCGCCATGTCTTCCTTAAAAGACAGTAAACAAAATAACAGGAAACAGTAACAATCAATGAACTCTTCTGTCTTGACAAATTATGTAGGGCAAGAAAATTGGCACACATTGGCGATGATGGACATGCTAGATGGGTTTAGCCGTGCATGTTCAATATAAGAAAAAGGAAGTCTATCAACATAGTTGTCAAAGTATTCTAGGTATTCTAAGAAGGTGTTTAAGAGGCTCTACTAGCAGGTTTAACTAAGTTAACATGGCCAGTTTTATTAATTAAACACCTATTTAAAATCCTCCCCGATATCCTCTGTTTGTAATCTGAAACACACAACCAGGCAGACTAGGTAGGGCAAGGCAAGTATAGCGCACAAAGGAGGCACTTCAATGTGCTTTACAACGATAAAGGCAAAGAGCAGTGAGGATGAAAGTTTGTGTGTGGATGTGCTCAGACAATGGCCTATGGGCCAACACCACAGTATAGATGTATTTCTAAGAAGTGTTATTAATGCTCTCCAGTCAGAATCTGATTCTGCTACAAGGTGCCCCCCCCCTCCCAGGACAAGGGTAGGTGGCACCTTAATAACAACAAAAGCACCAACCAAAAATACTTCTCATTACCCACATCCTTTTCCACAGAGGCAGACAGTGGTTCAGCTTCAGCCCTGGCTTCCATACACTTGGCTTGAGGCTGAGCTAGCGTGAGTGAGCTACAAAATTAGCTGTGAGATCCCTGGAGAGACGGATTCCTTTGTAAGGGGGAAATTACCGAGGAGGACGGGGGGGGGGACCTTGGGGGCTCCCTGTGGCAGCCTCAGGCCTGCTGTCGTGTCCTCCGTATAATGCGCACAGGAAGTGCTGTGGTGTGCGCTCGCCTCAGCCAGGAAACTGGAACTCTTTCAGCAGGAAGGGGAAGTGGGAGTCAGGATGGAGTCCCAGGGCAAGATGACTGGGAGCAAGGGAGGGAAAGAGAGAGAGAAAGAGAGACAGAGAGAGAGAGAAGTGTGAGAGAGAGGGGAGGAGTGACAAGGAGGAAGAGGGAGAGGGAAGAAAACATGGTTAGTTTAACGCTTTATTTTTATAGTACATTTAACACAATAGAGTTGACCTGAAGTGCTTTTCAGAAATACAAAACAACAATACTCAGGCCTACAACTCCCAGCCCAGAATTACGAGTATGTGAAGAAGACAGAGTCAAAGGGAGAATTAGGGTAAGGGCGTGAAGGGGTAAGGGGGACATCAGACACACACCGCGTCACACTGAGCTACGCCACGCCAGTGCACGCCACGGTGTCGCCAGCCGCAGACGTGAGACTCTCATCTGTCCGCAGATGAGAGAGGGGACAGCGGCGTGAAGATTACTGTCCGCCCATGGAAACAGATGTTTGACGTCGCCACAGAGACTGGAGTGCGTGTGCTTCGGGCCAGGTCCACCCATCAAGGCGCGCAAGCCAGGCCGTTAATCAGACTGCATGCGTGCGTGTATGAGCACGTATGTGTGTTTGTGTACGTGTGTGTGTGTGTTTGAGAGAGAGAGTACGGCACATAAACAGGCCAACCACAGAAGTCTTTCTCAGTCACCTGTGTGAATGGCTCACAAGATACTGACCCATTATTGGCTTTTCCCCATTGCCTTTACATTATACATATACAGTAGTATATACCATCGCAGTGATGGCTAGCAACTGTTCATCGTTTCCCACAGTTTTTACTGTTTGTACATTTACAGGAGAACAATTATATTAGCAAAAACTGTGTTAGAGTAACTAGTCATAAAGACATTAAGAAATGCTCAGAGCACAGAAATGAAATGGTAAAACAAATTCTGCTGTGGTTGGGCCTGGGGACATTTCTGAGAGAAAGAGCAAGAGAGAGAGAGACAGCGACCCCAGTGCTTAATATAAGTACTTACCAGCACACTACAGGTTGAGATACTACACTTTATGGTTTCCAGCACACATAGGCAAGAAGAAAACGTTGGGGGTTTCTAAAGGTCAGATTTAAAATTTCGCTATGTTATTAAACACTGTGAGTAAACAGGTTCCAGAAAATTGCTATAAACATACATTCTTCTTATTTGGTATGTCAATAATGTAGCCTGACAACACATGACACAGTGTGGCAAAATATAGAAATATAAACAAGAAATATATGAAAAATAAATGTATATTTGGTTGTTATTCAAATTACCATTGCATAATAACACATGAGGTCACGACTTGTGGACATAGCAAACAGTTACCAAACTTCTGAAAATAACACAGTATGGCCAAGTTAGGAAAGCTGTACTTAGGCATGTAATGACAGAGCTCACTGTGCCTTGGCCTAAACATCTATGACAGGGAGGCTATTCATACAGTATAGTCTTTGAATTGAAAATTGTTTGTGTGTAGTGCCACCTGCTGGACTTATGGTGGAATGACAACACTGTTACACAGGCTCAGTGGAAAGACCTTACTGGAAAACTCCAAGTGTTACCAAAAGCAGGTATTGGGTTAAGTACAGATCATATTCTCTGAGTTTCTCCTTCCAGGAACACCCACACACAACTTTTAACCAAACTCATTTTTTTTTAATTTACTTTGCTTTCCATTCTATCGTGAGAACTTTTTGTTTTTTCTTTTGTCCACCCCCCTCCCCTTCCCCTCTTTATTCAACTCCTTTTTAATTCTTTCCATTCTACCCATTTGCCCATACAGTACAGAGAAACTCAGACAAACACTTCCCCACTCTCAACCCCTCCCATCCCTCTCTTTCCCTCCTTTTTGGAGGGATTCCTTTCTGTGAAGCAACATATGTGTGACCCGTAGCTCTGGTGAATGCAGCCATCTGCCCAAGATTCCTCCAGATCTGGGCTCTGTGTGAGAATGCAGGCTGCCTTTGTGCGAGCTCACTGGGCGATGTGGGAGAAAGCCACCTTACAAAGAGCGACAGTAAGACAAGTTTAACCCTTTCTCTCCCGCCGCAAGCTCAATGGCCACCCTCACCCACCGGCATTGTTGCCAGGCTGACAAGTGAAGGATGAACTGTATCGGATCCCCCTATTCACCACACTGTTGTCCGCCGCACAAAAGAGCAGAGGGAGGAAAAATCTGATTTGACCACAGCAATCTACATTCACCTAACCCCTCCACCCTAGCCCAGCCCATCTCCCTTTCAACTCCTACACTGACCCACTTGTATAATTATTGAGGGATCAGGTCATCAACAACACCCGAGAAAAAATGGCTAACTCACAGACTACATGAAAATCATGAAGTGGGGAACTTGCTCTGCAGATTGTTTTTGTTTTTTTTTCTTTTTAAAGGGGTGAACAACAAAGTATTCCTGGTTAAACAAAGATAATCATTATATTAAATTTTCTGATACATAAGTTAATATGAAAGTGAGGGCTGGTGAGAACCTTAGCTGTCAGGAGCAAGAGTGGGTTGGTTGCTTGTGTCAAAAACAATGTGAAACAAAGGCCACCACATTAGCATACAAGATCAGAACTGCTCAACACCCCCTCTCCCTCCACACTGAATGACAAAAGGCAGAATCAAGGCTTTTTGGCCTAAGATGAGTCTGAGTCTTGCTCAGATAAAACAGAACTCACACAGGAATGTGAGATTGTGTTTCCAATCAGCAATTTAAGTTGCTTGTTTTAATAGGCCGTGGAGTATAGGAAATAAGATGGATAACTTAACGCCCAAATTCCAATGCATTGGCCCTCATCCTATGGTAACAGTAAAGATCCTTCTCCATTTTGAAGAGATGTAATTTAAATTAAACACAAAATGCATGGAGCAAAGACGGGAAAAGATCACCCGTCTTACGCAGAGCACAACTTTTATCAAAGCATCATAAAGATGGTTCTACTCAGGAAAGTTGGACAGGACAGGGCAAATGTACACAACTACTAGAAGTTTTGAGACAGTGGTTTAAAAAAAAAAAAAAAAAGCAGTCAAGACTAAAAACACAAATGTGTGCTTAGAAAAGGGTTTATTTTTCGGTACAAAAAGAAAACCAATATATTAAACTTAAACATTAAGGAAACAATGCATGTTCTCTATAAATACAATAAAATAAATAAAAATTAATTTACTAAAGATTCTCCTTAAACACTACGATGTGTAACATGACAGCCACTATGGGCATTTCATACAATCAAAAGGAATATGGGACCCATCATTGTGAACAGCTATATATATATAAAAAAATGTTCAGAAACAAACCAAATGCACTACTTCCTTTCTAAAAGTCTGAAAAGATACTAAAATATACAAAATACAATTCACTACAACAAGGGCTTAAGTGAGCCAAACAAACAAACAAAACAAAAGCCAGTCTCAGACATTTAGCCAGAGAACCATGAAGCATTGATCAGTACAAAATGAGACAAGAAAAAAAAAAAAAAAAAGAAAAAAGGTCCCTTCAACACAATGATATTGCAGCTTAACAAAAAACCTGTTAAAACTTACAGGCACTTTAGTATTCTAAAACTGCAGTGAGTTTGGAAGAGGTCTGCTTTTAGGCAAGTAAGGAACACTGTATGCATTGGGAAAAAGCGCCTTTATCCAAAAATATAAAACGACACAAACACTGAATTCATTTAACAAACTTGACAACTTTTGTTGAGACAACCCTGGTCTTTGGCTTTTCACATTGAAATTTCTAGTTTGAGAACAATAACATTTGTATACTCAAATGTTTCATTTTATTGTGTATTTTTTTTCAACGATACTGCATGTAATTTTTACTGCCCGTTTCTTAAAGGCCACACTATTAGAGATGGTCAACAAAACAAAAAGTACAATATGCTTATTCCGACTGATTCTTTCGACCCTGTCGATTGTATCTCCTCCACTCACTGAGCTTACACAAAAACAAATAAAAGTGTTAAGGCATCTGCCTATACAATACAGTAGATATACCACAGTATATGCTAGAGCTTTCGAATTGAAAAACAGGTTTGGGGTTTGGAGTAAAAGGCCACAATCCCTCACACCTACAAGAAGAAGCCCGTGCTACTGGCCTCGCTGCAGAAACAGTCGTCTGGCACCGACAACTGACTGAAGATGGGCAGCCGCCGGCCAACACCCTCAAACCCCGAGGCGCAGGAATCCGAGCCACTCAAGCTGCTGGCGGAGCTGCCACACCCGCCCTCGTGGTCGGAGAGTGATGTGTGGGAGAGGGACCGGACCCCCATGGCGGTGGTAGAGGCCAGCATGGCCCCAGGGCCTCCAGTGGGGCTCCGCTGCAGGCACCTCTCGGCTGGCTCCAGCAAGCTGTGAGGGGGGGAGGGTAGTGCCGAGGAGGTGGAGGTCAGGCTGCAGGAGGAGCAGCCAGAATCGGGCGAGGGTAAGAACTGAGGCTGGGGATCACGGGCGCCTGCCTCAAGGGCCGCAGCGGTCGCCACAGCCACCAGGGAAGCGGACGCCGGGTCCACATCGGGGAAGGCGAGTGAGAGAAGTTCAGTGAGGTCGGACGAGGCCGGTGGCGAGACCGAAGGGGCACGGAGGAAGGCGTGAGGCAAGGTAGGGTCCATCACTGGCGGTGGTGGAGGATTGGAAGGGAAGCCGGCGAAGCTAAAGCTCTGTTTGAGGAGAGGGGGGCGCTGAGACAGGGCACGGCCCGTTGAAGACGAAAAGGACGAAGCCTTTGGCCGAGCATGCGCGTGGTCATCCTCGTTGTTGTGAACAAAGTGGCAACGGATGCCATAGGGACAGAAGCCCACAGAGTGGAATGTGCGGCAGGGCTCCGTCTTGTACTTTGGGTGCCGGTTGAGATCACGCAGCTCCTCAGGGCCGTGGGCGAACTGGCACTTGTTGCCATACTTGCACATGCCGCGTTCGGCATATGTACGGCAGAGCTCTGTCTTGTAGCGGGACGAAGTGGTCTGCGTTGTTGTGGAACTTGACGTTGACACAGATGGCAGCGATGTGCACGAGCTGGCTGAAGCTGGCTTGCAGCTAATGGGCTCTGTGGGGGCCCATCCCAGGCTGCTGGTGCTACCTTCGACCATGCTGACTGAACGCTCAGTCCAGAATGACATCTTGTTCCAGTTTGAGGAAAGGGGCATGTCGGCAGGCTGCCCCCAATGACTGGTGGTCCCAGCAGCTCTGACTTTGGACTCGCTCATGCATGATGAGAAGGAACAGGGGGGTTTTTTGTGGCCTACTGGTGAAACTGGCAAGGCAGACATCTTTGGAGGTTCCCGCAGGTCAAGACTGAGAAGCTGCTGCAAAAGAGAGGGGTGTACTCTTAATATACAGCATTTACTCATCCAATCCTGCTCTATGCCATGTGGCTTATGAGGCAGCAAAAAGGCCTTGTACGATAAGGCATTACAGTCTAGCACCTAAACTTTATTTACAAGTTGTGGAAACCACAGTTCAATAGTCGTCAGATAAGCACGTGTTGACAATGAAATACAAACGTGTTTAGATAGAACTTGTTCTTTGCGATCCGCAATTTAATATTGCTATAAACGTAATGCTAATTAATTTGTGTAAAGCCGGTGTTGGCTTGATAAACATTACAACCCCCCCCCCCCAACGCCAACTGTGGCACAAGCTTGAAACGTGCTTCTATGGTCACACAGCAACGGGCCACAACGCGGTGCTCGTGTTGTCCTGAACCTTGTCCAAAATGCTATTATAAACATGGATGCAACATGATTATTTTTTACTAAAACTTAATGCAAACAACTGGCCAACTAATGTTCTCTACAACACTGCTAAAGGCACTAATTGCATGTTCCAAGAATTAACTTTCTGCCCGTCATTTCTAGCGTTGGCTAATAAGCTAGGACATAAGTCAGCATACATTACTGTAACGTTACCTCGTTTCATACAAAACTATCAAACTATACAGACACTAAAGCAAACAAGCAAAAAAAATCTAATAGTTACACTACACGGCTCGTTTAGATGTCAATTTGCAGTAACATATGTCACATTACCTTCGAAAACAAACTTCGACAACAGGTTGTAAATGTGCCGTGTGTCAGTGCGCTAGCCAACTAGCTAGCTACGTTAGAATTTCTTACTTGGCATAACCCACTTGTTTACGTTCAAAATGGGGCACAGAGAATCGTGTCACAGGCGTTTGCTTTATCACTAAAATAAAACTGATGCAACGCCTGGCGAAAAGACACTGAAAAATTATAAGCACGGCAAAACAAATATAAGCGTCAACTTGATCAGCTAACGTTACCCAAAATGTTGCAACATCATGCAAAACAAAAGGCGCAATCGTGCATGCAACTGGCTAACGTTAGCACACAGCAGGCCATCCTTTCGGTATAAGTTGGGCAAACTGTGAAACATTTTACATTGGGACATTTTACGGATTAAAGTTGTAGCGTTATGCCGTGTGTAATCAGACCATTAACGACAGTCTACAAATCAACAATATACCCCATTAATAGTAGCACACTTGTAGAGCAATAACGTCGTTAACGGCCCTACCTAGCTTATAATGCCTATCGAGAACTTTCAGAAAGTTTTGCAAACTAAGCTATTCACTTTAACATAATTCCATCAGATATCTCTTCAAGAATATTCTAAGATGCACTCTAAATTGCATTGACGTGTAATTTGGTGTGGCCAACTAACTTCATCACAATGACCATGATTCACCGTAAACTCAATTTACCTTGCACAAAACTTCATCCAAATCAATAAACTGATTTAGAGCGTACGACGGCATTTCCCCTTCTTGCAAAGGCGTAGATCGTATAGTTTCGACACACAACCTCTTCTTTGATGAAACTCGATAACGTCTCTGTGTTGGACTTCACAACTTTTCCGTCGACCCACGTGTGGTTTTAAAGCTGCACTGTAACATAGCCACACCTCCTCCTCGCAACAAAAGTTGAGTAGTTGTTTGCAGCGCTTGCACCGCCTACGTGACTCAACTGTGAATGTGCAACAGTGACTGCCCTATAAATACATGTCAGTGCATCATTTGTTGCAAGTTTACGCTGTTAGTGAATCTACCGTGCCAAACTGCAGTTTGTAGCATCGAACAGCCACATTTGGTGGAGTACTGCCTTTCTACCTTGCCGTGTTTGACATGTTTTTTCCCCCCCCAAGAGCCTGTTATCAAATGTCAAATATAAGAGTCGCATACTCTCGCACGAGCGTATGGGCTCCTCTGATAGGGTGACATGTACACGAGCTCCCACGGTTCAAGATCTTTAAATCGAATGTTTAACCTAGAACGTTCACCTTAAGTCGACGTGGGAATAGGCCTAAACATTGCATGTGAACAACATTGCTACTTTACTATGACATGACCACTGTCAGTCATTTATCGTTTTGCACAGCATTGCTGGTTACTTTTGTTAAATCTCTTCGTTGACTCAACTCAAAAACGTCAACTTGTAAGCAACTCGAGACAACGAAGATTTTGTATGACACTTGCCTACAGCAGGTTTACTAGTTGGTCAAAATAGCTGTCATCGGGATTCATGCATTCATGCATATCGGCAGATTATGTTAAAGTGTAGAATGTTAATGTAAAGCAAGTTAGTACTACTGCTATTATCCGTCTACTATTGCTGCTAATAATAACAGCAGCAATAATAACACAACATGGCAAGTCAAACCCCATCTAAACACCTTTAATTTAAGCAGGCCAAATAATGGGGCTTTCACTCAGAAGTTCAAATGCAGACATTAAAGTGTTTCTGACAGCCCCCCTCCTTGCTGGTACCAGAAAGCTGGGACAACCTGTGGTTACACTTGGAGAGCAGTCTGCCTTGATGATGTTCCGTCTCGCAAGGCACAGTATGGAGACAGTGCTGTGGAGACAGAGGACGTGAAATAACTGCTGTTTTAACAGATCACAGGAGAGACCCATGTGGTTTTTGGATAACAGAAGTGTGGAAAATTGACATGAAGGCCCATGCAACAATGAAATGCTGCAACCTTCTAAAAATTGACATAGGCCGACATCGTTTATTAAAAAGCGCCACACTTCTGAGCCTTAGTGTAGTCAGTAAAACAATCTTTTTGACTTGGCCAAAATGGTTAGTCACTGTTGTCCCAAACTATTTCACTTTAAATTTTTGTCTCACATTGTGTAACAATTAAAACTCCAATATAGAAACAAAAAGTGTTAATAGCTGTTCCATTTGTGGTAAGTGGACTATATAAAAGCAGTGTCAAGTCATTAGAGATAGCCTACACACTTAAGTGGGCCAGAAGTGGCCCACATTCCAGCAGTGTCAGCTGCTGCTGCTTCCTCTTCCCAGGATCCCATCAGTTACTGGGGGAGCTATCTTGTTAGTGGATTTTTTTAAGCCAGCGGATTTTACTTTGCCGGTCATCACGTTGAGCTGTGCACTAACAAGGTTTTTCTGCCTTTGTCCGAGTGAAAAAAAAGACCAAGAGGGACAAGAATGAGGAGGAGAAGTAGAGGGGGAGGGGCCTTGGCCCAAGCAAGACCAAAATGTCAGCCTGCTAAGGGGGGCTTGTTCAGACACAAGGGTTCTTGTGAGCTAGCTGACTTAAAGGCTCACGTCCGTGCTCTTCAACTTTCAGGAGCGACGTAACCTCAGCTTTACGCAAAGCCAGGAAGAAAAGCTACTCCTGGACTAAGCCCATTGTCCAGGAGGCTGAGCACCCACAACATGGAAAGAGTAGAATTAAAAATGCACCATTGTGAGGTCACCAGGAAAGCTTTTCTAGGGGAGGAAAGAGATTTACTGGCTTTTTTCATTTTCTCCCCCTGTATTGCACTTCAATCCCAAACATATTGGAATTGGTTGAATTAGCTGGTCTGTCCAGCTTCTGTCAAGTGAATTGGAGTGGAACTTAATTAGTAGATACCAACAAGGGGAAAAAATCAAGACAAAGTGTGCCTGCACTTTGAATGATGAGGGCTAAAGACTGGAAAATGTAAAATTCCTTAAAATTATGGCTAACATAGTGTTATAGACTCCAGTCAATGTAAGAATGATTCACTGTGTTATTTTTAGTAGGCCCTAAAAGTTGTTTACGACTGTATTGTAATGGCACTAGTTTATTAAACACAGAGAGCATTAATACATTGTAGTGATTGGGACGAGACCGTGTCGAGTTTGTTCTCATTAATTTAGTATTAATAGCTTATATTTATTAGCCACAAAGTTCTATAAGCTAGACTGTGGACTGTTTATATAATGTATTTTTTACTGATAGCCTAGAAATATCCCCCTCAAGATTTAGGGTGTCTCTTTGTAAAAAAAAAAGATCTTGAGAAAGAAATTAATGTTTCTAGAAATGCTCTAGAAACATTAATACTTATGCTCAAGCAGTTAAATGAATTAAATGAAATGAAACAAATGTTTAACTTTTGTAACACTACAGTGATGACGGTGTGTAAAGCTAACAGGTTGCTCTGGAGTCCTGGAGAGGAGCTGCCATCAGACCTTTGAGACTGGGGACAAAAGCTAAGGCCTGTCACAGCCCACACCTCAAGAAGAGTTTATTTTGAGGCCATTAGGGAGTTGCAAACAAGATATCTGAGCGTTTGTTTTGGGTTTGTGAAGGGGAGCATCAACCAACTTCTAACTTTTGATACAATGCCATCTCAGGTAGGAGGGGCAAAGATAAGATGTGAGTGTGTGGTTTGGAGGGGGGAAAATATTTGTGTCTAGTGTGTGTGTGTGTGTATTTGTGAAGGGAGTGTGTTTGAGTGTGAGTGTGTGTTTTGTAGGCTGCTGAAGGGGAGGGGATGGAGGGTGAATACTGAGTAAAAAGTAGTGGGACTAACAATGGTCTCTTCCCCCATTCATGAGGCAGTGTGGAAGGAGTGGACATAAATGGGGGATGGGAAGGACTGAGAAGAAAGAAGAACAAGGAACAAGTAGAGAGAGAGAGAGAGAGAGAGAGAGAGAGAGAGAGAATGTGTTGAGGGCAACCTTTAATCCTTAATCAAAACAGTGTCAGGATTCAGAAGGCACTGGGAAGTGCTCTTCAGAAGGACACTCACTGGCCCACTCACAATCACGCACACTCATCACACTCTGTCTCTCCCGCTTTCCTTCTCACACACACACACACACACACACAAACACACATATTTGTGCATTATCTGCCTATAATGATACACACCATGCCAGGAACCTATGGATGCAAAATTTCTTGCCAAAAGAAAATAGATCAGGAATGGAAAAAACTCCAACCAAAAACTCACACAACCATTATCACAGCATATTTAGCATCTGTTCATGTGTAACAATGACAAGCGAGAAAGCTAACATAAAACAAACGTAATTTCAGTTTGTTTGAGGTAACATCATTAACTAGCAAGGATCATGTGAGTAACAAGACTGTAGCTTGGGCTAAAAGTAACCATGTTATCTGTTTATATTTCTTTATTTCATATGGTGCCAGATTAAAACTGTACCTGAGAAACATCACTTTCTCTGAGTGATAAAGTCTCAGACATTATTTTGAGTATGCGTGCACAAATATGAACACAAAATTACACACACGTTATAACACATAACACATGCAAAATATAGGTGTTTACGTATTTTAACATGCTCTACATGTTTTTTTTTTTTACATACTTTGACTGTTTCAATCAGAAGTAATTCCCTGAAATGAGTCCCTGAACACTAAACCCATAGCAGCGACATGCAAAAACAAATGTCCCCATCTTTCCATCTGATGTCACGCAGTCTTGGGGGTTTTGAGGCAGGGCTAATGGCCACAGCATAGTGATGAGTGACAGCGAGGACTCCCTGGTCTGTGGAAAGAAAAAGAAGCAGGGCCACAATGGCAAACAATAACTATGGTCCTGAGCTGACAGGGATTTGCGTTCTTGTGCATCGCCTGAAAAGCCCATTTCACACCCTCACAGCGAGCCCTTCGCATACGTATGCTAATACAGGGGGCGTGGGGAGATGGGTGCACACACACATGGGAAACAAGGCCTGGCTACGATGACAGACCTGTCAGGAGCCAGCACATGTGTATGTATGTATGTGTGTGTGTGTGTGTCACTGCTCTTGAGCACAGATAAATGTCAAACTGGCTGTCACAGTCTTACCTGTTCCAGATAATAGGTTAGGCCGGAAACCGCATGTCAGCTACTCAATAGTAAATCTGTAAAAAGAATTGCGATGCAGGAAATGCACATTTGTTCTAGTAGTGATGGGGGAAAAGTCTTTAAAGGGTCAAGGCCGAGTCTTTGAGTTTAGACCAGGTTCATAAAAAGTATTTTTTTCAAAACCATGACTTAGTACCAGCCCTACAAATATTTGGGTCATAGTTCTCTTGGCTATACTGGGGACTGTTTATAATGGCTACTTTTAACATTTTAACATACAAAAAATAATTGGAAAATGAAAAATAAAGGTCACAATGACTTCCACAGTCACATTCTGTTCCCCACAAACAAGTTCCCTTGACTAAATGATTGTATACTCACTAACTTACCTCTGGTACGTCGCCCAAAATTATAATTGCTAACCAACAACTTGTTTGGCTTGACAATGTGCAATTGCACTGCATATAACAAACCTATGTAGCAAACACAGATGAGTGCTGCTAGGAAGGGGAATGGGCCTGGCACTGACACGGGTCACTTGAAAACATTTTAATATTATAATCAATCAAAGGTTACTTAGTGGCAGTAATTACTTACTGCCATAGGGCCCAAAATGTCTAGGGGCACCCCTGCAAATGGGTCAGCTGCCTAAGCATACTTTCAGCTTTTAATTGTGTGATCTGTGATTGTTTGCTTTTGAGACTGATAGCATTTTAGTCAGTAGCTAACTATCCAAAGATTGTTCTACTGCCTAGAAATGACGCTCTACAATTCACAATACACTTTGATTAAAAATGGCTATTCTATATCTAATAATGTCAGTCAAAATGTCCAAAGGCTGTCAAATTGACCAAGATGAAAGAAGGAGTCCCATCTGTCTTTGCAACAAAACAAGACTATACAGAAATGTCCAAATGGACAGAGATAAAAGAAAGAGTACCATGACAAACTGCTGGAGATGGCAACTCGGCTTTGACAGAGAAGTAGGCTTAGGGGAAAGTTGAAGAAAAAGAACATTGAGTACAAATCCCTCTGGGGGTGAGGACAACATACGTTTCTGGGTTTGGGTTGTGTAACCCAGGCCTCCATGGTATGAGAAGGTCCCTTGCAGTGAACTGCAGACTCATTCATCATGTCAGACAGAGGTTGATTCTTGAAGAGCAGGAGAGTTTAAGGGTCAGAGGTTGGATTCTACAGTAGTGCCATCAACCATTTGCGCTTGGGGCCCAACTAGGAGCATAGAGGGCGGGTAAGGACCCTGCTAACTTCTGTTTGGCCTCTCTGCAGCGAGGCTGTTTTGATTTCATTTCCAGGTGATGAGGTACGTAGCCTTTTGTGATTGTCCACGGCAGGGAATAGGGTTGGGGGGCAGGGCATGTCGAAGGGTGGGGGCAGTGGTGAGGCACTCAATGGTTGGAAATAGGCTTAAAAAATCTCTCCCCCTTCTCTAGCAAATGCTCAGATTCAAATTATACAGCCTCTTAGTCTGTGACGTTAGGGACTTTTTCTGGAGTCCAGTGTATGTGTGAAACCTGCTTTATAATAGAAAAAGCCAGCAAAACACACTTGCTTAAAACTGCAATAGAATGTAACTGTATACAAAACCAAAAATAAATCAGACAGTTCTACAGTTTCACTTTCAACTTCATTAAAACAAATAGGATTTTTGTTGGTTGGTTTTAGGTAAGTTTAGGTGACTAAACTCTGGACAAGTATTGATCACTTTAAAAAAAGGCAGCCTCAGGCGGGGGTGTATAATACTGTAAATTAAGGGCCTGAAACACCAGTTTATCCTGAGGCACACTACTGATCAGGTGTCTTGGAAAGTTTATGAATCAAGTGAGTTATAGTCAAAAAAACTTAAGTCTTTCTTCCAATAAAAGTGCTCTTCCTAGAAGTTTACCTCTTTTCTTATCATTTTCTTTTGAAGTGGTCCAACCACTGTTAAGTGTATATTTCCCCAAGCACACCTTTGCACACATGCACACGCTCACACACACCTTAACGCCCTACCCACACCCCAAGCCTTCTGACACCAGCATGTGGTAAGTGAATGGCCCGCAGAAATATGGTTTCCTGAGGTGGAGCCTGTGGCAGGTGATGGAGATCCAGTCACTCTGGACAAGCCAAAACAACCCAGCTCTCAACACACACATTCATTCTGTCGGAGGAAGACGGAAAGCTATACACACACACTCCGTTCCGTCCCCTCACCCTGGGTTACGGGTGACCTGCAGATGAGGGTGTGTGTGTGTGTGTGTGTGTAAGGGAATGTGTTCTTGTGTGTGTGTGTGTGTGTGTGTGTATGTTGGATGGGGGGTGGATTGGTATTGGTGTTTGGTTTCCAGTATGTCACTGTAGATGGAGCTCTGATATGTGTTTGCAATACAATGGATGAATTATTATAAGGGTATCAAGTATCTGAATGTCCATTGTATACAGGATATACATTGTGCACATTCCCTTGTGTGTGTAAGCTGATGTATGTGTGTTTCTGTATGCCAGAGAGCTTGAGTTTGTGTGTGTGTGTGTGTGTGTGTGTGTGTGTTTTAAGGGGGTTATATGGGGGAGTATTTCTCTTAAGCACAATCCCCAGGGGTGGAAGAGGTGTCCGATTACCCAAAAGAAAAACAAACTGACCGATCTCCAGGACAAGAACGGGCGAGAGAGAAATAGTGGGAGAGAGAGAGAGAGAGAAAGACAGAATGAAGCCACAACAGTGCTGGCCACACGAAGGAAACAGAGTGACAAAAGGAAGCACTTAGGGACTGTCAGAGCGTTACGGATGGCTTGCAGAGTGAGTGTTAGCAAAACCTGTCTGTCCGTCCGTCCGTCTTTCTGCACGTCCATCTTTCTGTTGTCAACAAAAGACGCACAAACACGTCCCTCCACCCTCCTCCTCGCAGGTACACAACAAACAGGGCTGATGTGGTCAGGCACAGGTACAGGAACAGTGGTGACGGCTGCTTGGATTTATAAAGAATCTGAGGTCTCAAGATGTTTGGCTGATGGTCAAACCACATGGCCACAACGTTGGGTGCTTTAAGTTTAGGGCCCTATGATTTCCGCGATGCGGTAAACACGGACGGAATCACGGAATCTAGTCATAAAAATGGAATTTACTGATAAACACGGAATTTGGGCATTTCCGCGTTCAAAAAATAAATGCGATCACCCACTTACAAGACAAACACGGTTTCTGCCCGCTTTTGTCACAACTTTTAATTTCAATGAGTCTCCGAGGTTGCCTAGAGACCATATCTTGCTACCGTGAGTTAGTTTCCAATCCTCACAGATACAAGGGATATGTCTAAACGTAGCCAGCCTCTGCTGCAAAACCAGCAGCTTCTAAAAAGTTGTGAAATACGCGATTAACCAAAGATTTTAGAGCGGAATGCTCTAGAATCTTTGCGATTGACTGCCAGATTTCAGGCAGAGCTATATCCAAACAATTATTATGCATCTGGCCAACAACAAGTTGTAGCCTATTAAGTTTGAAGTTGAGCTGTATAATGAAAAAAAGCTATGGCAGAATTCTCTGGAAGGATTTTAGGTTATTGTTTAAAAGTGACGTATCTATAATGTTAAACTCTCAAAAATCGTTTTTCCTCAAGTGATCAATTAATTAAAACTGACATCCATTTTACTGTCATTTAGAAATACTAAGAGATTTACTGTACTTTCTTTCCAGTAATACTGCAGACTATTAAAAAAAATTTATGGATGCATCTGTTCCAAGAATCACCCACCCCACACCTACAGAATGGCTGCATATTTTCAGAGGTGCAATTTAACCTAAAATGCATTAAACTTTTGTAAATATCTGATCTGAAGTGGTAAATGGTGTTACAAAAACAGAAATAAGCTTCCATTGTTTGCAGCTCTGCACCTATGTAGCCATTTTGTAGGGGTTACAACAGAGGTCAGAACAGAGGCATATTTAAAAATTTGAATCTCAACTCATTGCAAACGTTTAGAAAGTAGGGCTTCAAGTGTGAAAAAAGACCTGGCAAAAACTTACAATGACCCAACCAGGCTAACTGCTACAACTTCCTCTAACTTGTCCTGGCCATCTGTCAACTGGGGAACTCATACATCACTAGGCCAATCCCAGAGTGCAGTCCTGGGGAAAAGATAGCATGGGGAGTGAGTGAATATGTGTGTGTGTGTGTGTGTGTGTGTGTGTGTGTGTATGTGCATGAGCAAAAAAAGGGGCCTCTGCTTGCGGTGACGCTGAACAGCTCAAGTCACTTGAAGTCGTAACCCAGGCCCAAGGGTCAATTGCATAGTTAGGGGATTGTGTGAACCCCAGGCGCAGGGTATACGTGAATACTATGGGAGGTCAGAAGAAGCATCACTCTCTGCACAGCTTTCCTGCCTTATCAATGCAAGCATCTCAATCTGCCCTAGTCAGTGCTGGAAAAGGTGCCTTTTATGGTAGTTTGGGCCCTTGCACCTGGGGTCATATGCACACACAGGCCAGTGTTTGTTTTCACACACATCATTTCTACATAGAGAGGACGCTCTTTATAGATAAGTAACCCAAATTCAATTGCATTGCATTGAAACGGATTACATTCCTTACAGACTCAAAGCTAGAAAATTAAAAATAGTATATAATATTTTATTATTACTAATGGTTACAGTATTTTTAAGGGGCAGAAACTGGCTATAAGTCCAGGTTAGAAAGGCTAAAAACACACACAGCTATTTCTGGCTATCTAGCCAATGTGCTGTGCACATGCAAAGTAACTTGAAGGGAAATCAGACTGTGTAGAAACATCAGTGGTGGAATAACAGCACCCTAGGAGCCCAAAGGCTTTTGCTTCATTCTGGAAGCACTTGCTTTTGATGGCTTTTGAATGGCTCCAAAAAGTTCACATGACAATAATGCTTGGCTTGTTGTTTTTATTATTTTTACATCTTTAAGTCTTTGATCATATTTGGACTGTGATGTTTATCCTGTTTCATATAAATGGGTAGGCTATTTGATAGTGACAATGAATCAAAGCTTGGATTCACAAAGAATTTTAAGGCTTAATGTAGCTCCTTGCTGGGCAATTCAAGTTGCTGTAAAACAAGTACTTCCTGAAGCACTAATATTAGCTGATATGTACACATAAGTTTAGAGGTAGTTAGGAAACTTGTAATTTCATGACAGAGTATTACAGAGGAAAGAAATGCATTCCTATGCATAGCCCTCACCTATGTATTAACCTAAATTAAATTTGGTTTTACAAAATCAAAATATTAGTTTTGGTTAACAATGTGGTCTGGTTACGAAGATTTTATAACTTTTTATTGGTAGGATAAAATGTATGGAGCAAAATCATAAACTACGTGCTGAGATAAACTCTATCCCTCCCCTATTCCCCTGGAGTTCAAAACATGCCATCAGTTCATACTAGAGGCCTGAAGCACCTGGCAGGAATACGTACGGAGCATAGTGATCAGACAGTGACAAAGAAAATAGAGGCCATCTATTCTGTCCGTCTATGATGTATGGAGAGAAAAAACCCTATGACAACACTTAGGAGAGTTTAAAGGGGCGGTGGTAGTGGGGTGCACGTTCCTTTTCTTCCTTCTATTCCGTGAGGCTATTTTTTTCTCTTTTTTCCCCCCTTTCTTTCTTTTTTTTTTTCATTTTCCGGCTCTGGCCCCACAGGAAGCCTCTGCTGGCGGCATATTGTGCAGCGCACTGCGCTCCGCTCCCCGCAGTCCAGCCTATCTGCCTTCCTATCAGCCAGATTCGCTTTCAAAGCCTTCCCCTGCTGCCCCCACCCCACCACCACTGCCATACCCAAACCCCACTCTACCCTCCTCTTCTCTCAATCCCCCCCCCCCCCCCCCCCCCAAAAAAAAAAGCCTTTATGGTTCCTCATTAATGGCCATTCATGAGCATGGAAATGTGTGCTGAGAAAGGAGGAGGAGGAGGAGGAAGGAGAGAGTGTGAGGGGGAAAAACATGACAGGATAAATAATACACACACACACATGCACACAGTCCCCTGATGGCCAAAAGCCCATGGAGAGAGGGAGAGAAGGTAGAGCAGGGAAGTTAGGACGCCAGGCTGGGCCAAGGTTAGTTTTGCCCCTCACTGAAAGCCAGGAGATGTTTTGGACAGAGACAAAACATCTGCTCCCCAACCCCTCAACTACTCAACCCTTCCCCCACCAACTCTTTAAAAACACACACACACACACACACACACACCACCTCCTCCTCTTCTTTCCAAAAACCACTACCCCAACCCCTATCCCCCTTCACCCCTCTTCTCGTCCCCCACAGCTCTGGCCTCCTTCCCTCTCCCCTCCTTTTCTTTGCGCTGGGGTTGTCCAATCATAATAAACTTCAGAGAGGCTTCTAATGAGATTCAACCCCTGTGCAGTCTTTCACCCACAGCATGCCTGAGCAACACTACTGGGATTTAACCACCCCCAAACACCAACCCATTCCACTCCACCCCCGCCCTCAGCAGCCCCCGGGCATCCTAGAGAGAAGCTAACTCTGGTGAGAACCTGACCTAACTCATTCGCAGGTCCTGGATCAGAACCATCCCAAACTGACTCACCCAAATACTGCGGTTGGTTATGGACGGCCCAGAGGATGCAGCCTCTACTTTTAACCAGGAAACCTGATCAGACGTGGGCCCTGGGGCCCACTGAAGTCAGCAGCTGTGCACTTCAGAGCAGAGAGGAAAAGAAAGACAGACAGAAAGAAAGGTAGAAAGAAAAACTAAAAGAAAGGTAGAAAGAAAAGGGAAAGAGATAAAGAAAATGTATACAATAAAATGACTCTGAACACTGAAATAGAAGTTTTCAAATGACTATTTCTACTAAGACATCGAAACATGCATGTACATTCTACAACATTTCACAATCACATTACATTACTATGATTTCCTCTCTGCTGCTGGAATCACTTATGTGTGCTGCTATTTAAAGTTTTCAGAATGATTAGAAGAAACTGGAATGCATGACATCACTTGGCAAAGAGTGATGACCAAAAATATCAACACTGGGACACAGTTTCTTTTCATTATTAAATTGCACTGAAAGGCAGAACATATTTAATTACTAAGAAAGAGAGAGAGAGAGAGAGAGAGAGAGAGAGAGAAAGCAGATGTAGAGGAGAGCAAGTTGGGGTTGGGAGAAATTGTATCTTCCTTGTTCTCCCCTCAGGTTAAGGCTGAGAGAAGGAATCAAATTTCCCCGTCATGGAAGATAAAAACTTTTCTGTCAGAGAGGCAACAGGCGGACAGAGAGACATGGGGGAGAGGGGCAATGGCAAATCTTGAGAAAGATCACCATTAATGCAGAGACAGCTGTCTAAAAGCCCACCAGCGCTCGTCACTGATCCCGTTTTCTCTCCATCGATTTGTCATCATAGAGTCTGGCTCGAGAGATTTGCTTGTGAGCGTAGCTATTTCTACAGATTAAGTGTCCATGTGTTAGAGGGGTCATAAAACACCCAACTGTTGATTATGATTAGTTGCTTTAAATTGTCAAATTGTAAAAAAAAAAAAACTCAGTTGATGACTTCTCTAAATAGTTTAGTTTCAACATCCATGTTGGTTCCAGAAGAGTGCACTGAGTGCAGAGATAACTGAAAAACAAACAAATAAATAAAATAACACAGACACAGCATCACTAAAGCTAAAGTGAAAGTGCTTAAAATGGTCCAGTGTGGCTGCCCAGCCCCCAGAGAGCAACGAACCCTCAACCCTTCCCCCCAACCACCATTTGGACTAGGCTGCCTTTTAAACAGCTCCACAACCCAAAACAGACTTGCATTATAGAGGGCTGTCCCGAGGGCCTGTTGTTTTCTCCTGGCCAAGAACACTTGACAAATAATCTGGTTATTGCTGATTTGTGTTTCCTCAGGGTATGGGGGGATGGACGCACCACACCCAAAACACCACCCCCATTATCCATCTACACTCCCCCACACACACATACACGCACACTTTTGCGCTTTCACATGCAATCACTTTGACTCTCTCACACATACATGAGCACGCAAATACAAATGTATACAGTACACAGTTAAGCATTGTCTCAGACACATGCTGTACAAATACAAATACATAAACAACCTTCCTTGGTTGCGCTCAAAGACACACACGCACGCACGCGCACACACACACAGACACACACACACACACACACACACAATCTCTCTTTCTCTCTCTTCCTTGGATTTTCATGGACAGATGGACGGACAAACACAAACACACTCACTTACACACAAACACACACACACACACGCACAGTTTTCCTTGGGTGCTCATTGACAGACACAGTCACACACACATACACGCACACACGTAGTCCCCCTCCTCATCCTTACAGTGCAAAGCCAGAGGCTACAGAGATGAGCCTACAATGATGACATGTGGCAATGATTATGCGCTAACTTGCAGTCCGCATACCATTCCCCTCCTCCTCCCCACTCCCCCACCCACCCGTCTCTCCTCTCTGCTCCCCTGCTTGTTCATACAGCATATGTTGAAAAGATGAAGCAGGCCTAGTGTTCTGGGTCTAAAGTTTTGTTTTTGTTTGCTGGCACACTCTCCTATAGTTTGTCCTTGGATGGAACAAGCTTACGCTGGTTTGAAGATGGTCTTTCTCTCTAACACTCTCTCTCTCTCTCTCTCTCTCTCTTTATGCTTACTGTTGCTAAGCGTTTTGACCAGACAACTTCTGTCGAACATAAATATTCAAAGGTCTTTCTGCATTTGTTTTCTTTGCGATCATGTGTTCTAGAGGAAATTCTCACACATGTTGATTTGCTATGTATTAGTTTGGTCAATTTTATCTCCAGCAGACGTAGATCAAAATTCTTCTGCAGGCCCTGGACAACCAATGCCGACAACCAATCAGACCCATCTTTGAAGATGAAAGAGAGCGGGATGCATCACAATTTGAACACGTGTTAAATCTGATTCCATCCAGCTTTTGATTGGTTGCCTCAGATTATCTCAGGTGAATGGGAAGAAGCAGAGACTTGCTGAGGTTTGAGTGAACCACATACCCGAGCATCATAACAACATCCAGCATGCAACATTTAAAAAACATGTTGCATTTTCTCCAAGGACTCGTATTAGTAAAATTGTTGTTTCTGTGATTTGAAATAATGAACACTAATAACTATATAAAGATATCCAATGCCAAAGAGTGAATTAGTCTCACATGATTTAGACTACATTCAAATTGTGAGATAGAGTTTGTGTTATCCTGCATGCAAAGACACTAAAAGACAGCCAAACTTCTCCAATGCCACTGCATGAAAAATATGTAAGATTTAACAATTAAAGATGCATCTTCAATACAACTGATGAATTGATCAAGTTAACCCGGAAAACAGCCTTCGAATCTAAATTCACATGATATGAGTCTGTAATTACAAATGGTGTGTTCGCGCTCATCAAGTGTTATTGGGCAGTGAGAACAATAATGATAATAATAAAGCTGGACACAATGGAGTGGGCCTGAGTCATTGGTCTTTCCCTTCCTGTCTGCACTCTTAAGCTTCAGCCATGCTTGGCTCAACCTGTGCTCGGCCTCTGCCAGTTAACCCCGAGCACCCACAGAGACAGAGTGAGAGAGAGAGAGAGAGAGAGAGAGAGAGAGAGAGAAGAAAAAGAGAGAGAGGGAGAGCCCAGCTGGGCCTCATTATCCACACAAGGCAAATTCATCCTCCTGCCCGCCGCTTCACGCCCATTGGGTCTGCCCAGCAGGTACTGCTTGGGGGGTCAAAGGTCGAGACCTCCCCTTTGGCCCTGGCGGACAACCCCGACCCCCCAACCCCCCCCTCCCCCCACCACACACACACACACCTCACCCCCCGCATCCCTGCATTGCAGCAGTCCAGCTCCGATCCTGCTGATTCAATTAGAGGCAGGGAGAATGCGGTACTATGGAGACTCTGACATAACAAGGGTCTTTGCCATAACCCTGCTAGAAAGACAGCACAAAAGATTACGCAAGAGATGGAAAGAACGACATGAGAAAATGATAGAGAACAACTGTAGTTGGATGAAAGACCAAATGAGCTGGGGAGAAATGAGACAGGACAAGAGTAGATGAGAATAGAGGAAAAAGGGAAGTGGACAGAAGTCAGAATAAATGAGGTGACAAGAGACAAACCTAAGGCAGCTGAAAATTGACTAAAAGATTTGGAGAGAAGAGAGTGGATGTGTAACATATGGAAAAGAATATCAGAGGGGTGGAGAGAGAGGCATGGAGAGATGGTAAAAAAATACATTTAAAAGGACAGAAACTACAAAAGAAGATTAATGGGCAACCAAATCCACAGACAAGCAGAGGGGTCGCAAAAAAGGACTGTCTCCAATAGCCGGACAAAATGCACAAATGTGCTGCTATTTGGGAAAAGCCAAATGGGAGAGATGGGGGAGGGAGACGGTGCGGTGAGAAGGAGAAAAAAGAAAAGAGCGAGGGGAAGGGAAGGGAGGAGGGAGAGACAACAGGATCTTTCTTTTCTCCTTCTTCTTCTTCTTATTCTCCTCTCTCGCTCCTTCATTGTCTTTCCTTTCAGCATGACTCCTGAATGGCGGAGTCACGCTGAATAATAACGGTGACACAGGCCAGAACAGTCAGCTGGGAGGGTCTCGGTGAGCTCCACTGATCGCCAATAGCCAGATTAGTAGTGATACAGCATTTCATTGGGTAAACACTGAAGGATGAGCAAGAGTTACTAATGCTCCCCTTTTGGAGCAGGGGTCGTGGCATCCCATTCAAAACGATGACCGACTCTCTTAAAAAGATTGTGTGTGTGTGTGTGTGTGTTGTGCTGTGTGTTGTGAGGGGGGGGGGGGGGGGGGGGGGATATTTTGTATTCGTTCCCAAACATTCCCAGCTGCAATGACATAATATTGAAGCGTGGTATGTTGTGTTTCTTTTCAAAGTGTAAATTCCTTCAATTTAACCCTGTGTGCTCTCCGGGTTGTTCCTTTTTAGAATGATCCCAGCTGACATTTAGAAAGGCCATGGGAATTAGAGCAAACTACTGTACTCACTGAAAACTAATACCAACTGCTTTGAAGATCAGCATAAAGATCAGAGCAACACTGTAGTGCTGGACGCTATTGTGCTGTAGTGTATGGTAGAGAACATGTAGCCCCAGACCATTTAAATATTATCACAGACTAATAAGAACGTGGAATGGAACTTACTGGAAGATAAACACATACCAAACTACGTCTGAATACCCCTTGAAGACATCACACAGTATCTGACCTGTGATCTAGTCAACAGATGAAACACACACACACACACACACATTACCTGCAGCTACTTGGCCCATTGTTTGGTTGTGTACAGAAAACAAGTTTGGACGGCTGAGTCCTGATAACAACTCGGACTAAGCGGGCTGAGCCATGCAATCCAACACTATAAGCCCCCCCAAATTACCCAGCAGGCCGCGGAAGAGAGGCAGAGGACGAGAGGCAAAGCAAGCGCAGGGTGACCACACAGAAGACAAACTAAATAGCATGGGCCTGACTGATTAGAGTGAACTGTCTGCGCTCCTTCCTAATCCACGGCTGCACCTGGATAAGAGAGCTAAGAGAAAAGAAAAACACTTGGGCTCACAGACTTTCTACACAGACTATAGACATGCGTCTATAGAGTGCTGGGTCTTCTGAGCCTGTGTCCTTTTCGAGTCTATAGGGTGGTGGTTTTAGAGTCAGTGAGTTGATTTCCTGTTTTCTACAAGATGTTGGACTAGTATGCTCGCTCAGCATCCAAACAGCTGAGGATGAATCTGCTTAAGGACAAACAGTCACACACCACATGCTTTTGAAGGATGAAGGAGAGTGAATACTTCTACCTGAACGGAATGCACCTTAAAATCGATTGCATCCAAACCAATAAACATTTCCGAAACTTTGAAGGGTTACGCTGTTTCTCATTATCCTAGCCTACGTGTCTGGCAAAACACGACTGAAATATCTTCCACTTCATCCTATCAAATCAGAGCGTATAGTTACTGGCAGGCCAGCTCGCGAGTCCTGGAGTGGCCCATTCTTCGAGTTGTGTTTGGAAAGCATTATGGCAGTCCACAGGTGATGAGTGCTAGACTATGATTGCAGCTTGGCAACAGTACATGGCTCTGGTTGTTTATCCTTCAGCAAAACATTTCAGCCTTCTTAATATTAATCTATCCAGGGAAACAACACAGCAGTTGTATGATCTATCGTGCAAAGCTTTAACCAGCCAGGAAAATAGTTTTCTTTCATCCTTTCATTTAAACATTAATTTAGGTCATTCATATATTTTCCAAGATATTTTTTTGGTCATTTTCTACAATCACTTTATTTCAGATCACACAAATTTGTTTCAGTACATTTCTGCATATAATTAAAATCATTCCTCCAAAGAGAAGATGAAATTTGATGAGTTTCCGTGAACAAATTATAACTCACAACCTTTAACCCTGGAGTGCTTAGGCTAGACGCTTGGCAACACTGATAAAAACTATCTTTGATTGGCCAACCCATTTGGCAAACTTCCTTTGATTGGCCAAGCCATTCGCTAAAGTAACTTGACGTTTTTTATCCTCCCTTCCCCCTTCAGGGTCTCTAAAGCCGTCTTCAGGTACCCACCCCCTCCCCTTCTCTCCCACTCACTCTCTCTCTCTCTCTTTCTCTCTCTCTCACACACACACACACCTAACTCTCCTGTCCCCTCTTGGACATTATTGGACCCCCTCCCTCTTTTAATCAAGAGGGGGCCTTACGAGGGAAGTGATTAGGTACTGGGCTTCAGGTTTTTTTTTCCTCCCTCCCTATTCTCCATCTTAATCCTTTCACTAACCACACACACACAAAAAAAGAGAAGAAGAAAAAGGGAGCCGCACAGATGTCTGCGCATTGTAGTCCCACTTCCCTTTTAGTCACAAAGAAACTGTCATATTTAGTTTATTGCTGGGGTCTAGGTGAGGCAAATGAAAGGTTATTGTTACTTTCTTTGAAGGCGGGAGGACACACCCTTAGACCCCCCCCCGACACACACACCCAGCCCAACCTTTACCTCCGCCAGATCTGTATCGCTGGCGTCAAACAAGGGTTAGGACTGGGCCATAGAAAAACAATGAGAGGAAAGTTTGGTTTCCCATCCACTATTTTACAGAGTTTATGGAAAATGTCAGAGCGGTCGGACCGGGGCCGACACAATTGGGCAATCACAACAGGAAAACACGCTCGCACTGCGTGGAGACGTAAATCTCCGCTGCTTGACGGCACAACCACAACAAAGAAAGAGTGGGGGGGGGGGAAGACAAAAAAAGAGGCCAGAATCGACTACAAAACACACCAAATAGGAAATACCTACTTAAGGAGGCCCGTAAATTCAAACACATTTACCAGAAGGGTCCGTGAGGAAACACACCTACACAGCACTGAATCAGTGTTTAAATATCGGCCCGGAACATTTCAGGAACCGGGACCCTCCAGAGCCTCACACCCTTGGTCTGAACGTTTGACAGAGATAAAGATGACAAAGGCAAGCGGAGCCCATATTAGCTGGTCCTTCGAGGGGGGCTATTAGCCATTAACTAGTCATTATCAGGCTGGGTTCACAACCCTTCTCCCCACCCACACAAACAAACGGCTCTTTATTGATGGCTTTTTGATGCAAGGCAGACCTGGGCCAGGACTGGCTGAGCACCAACAGCTGGGACGCTGCCTGTTCTCCCTCTCTTTTTTTTAACCTCCTTTCTTCCTTTCCTCTCTTTCTCTTCCCCAGCTTTACACACCTCTCTAACTCTTTCACAACCCACATTTTCCTCCTTCTGAATAACTTTAGTTTTCTTTCCTAAACCTACATTTTCTGTCTTGCAGTCACTCTTTCTTTATACCTCCACTGTGCTCAGCGTATCCCTCCTTACTTTCCCACATTTCCTTTGACAGAAGCACAGCACATCATGCATAGCTCCTCTTCTATGCTCCACGGGTAACACGACACTCTCCTCTTCCCTCACGGCCGTGGTTAATACAAACCCCACGCTCAACCTGTACTACACATTCACAGGCTAAATGGCAGCAGACACACAAAACAAGGTCCAACCTTGTACCATCTCTTTTTTAAAATTGACACCAACAACGGACAAGATGTCAGTTGTTAGATTGGACCCCATTCACAACAGACCTAAATAACATACAGGGTTGCCTGGGCGCCTGCATGTCATAAAACCTTGCAAATATATAACAATCTACACAGCTTAACCATTTAAAATTGGTTGCAGATTTTTCATTTTCTGTTGTGTGCATGGCCATTTACAAAATTGTGATTTCACAGTGACAGAGTTGCCTTTTGCTCAGTGACAGCCAGCCAACTAATTTATAAGTTATTCCACTACGTGTGTGTGTGTGTATTCACCAGGTCTTTAACAGTGCTGCTATGTTAAATGTTTTAAGCTTCAGAGGACTTTTTTTGCAGATCACTGCTTCCTAAAAAGTTTGTTACTAATTGTGTCAATGTGTTTTCACCACACACTTTGCAGGATGAAACAGTTTCCATTTAAAACAACTTTCTATACAAACAAGAGAGCAAATAATACATTTAACAGATTTTGTTGGTTAACACCAGAGGTGCTCACATTGTTTTTTTCCCCCATTTTTATTTTTTAAAAGAGAAACATTTCACAAAACTGACACATTCAATCATCTTACTGTCACAATCGCTCCATTTGACAAACTTTGAGTGCTGTGGATATCAAAACTGCATAGCTTAATCTTAGTTAAAAAAAAAAAAAAAAGGAGCGAGAGAAAGCACCAGAGGAAAAAAGCCCACTAGACACCAAGAGCTCACACTAGGAACCAACCTTGAGAGAGAAGAGGGCTTTTGGAAAGCACACAATTAGCTGGTTAAGGAGCCCCGGCCCTCCTCTGAGACGATGGTTGTTAACGAAACAGAACAGAATAGAGAATGAGGAAAGAAGGGAGGAAGAAAGGGGGGGGGGGGGTAACTCAATAAAAAGAAAAATCTGAGTAGAAGACAAAAAGTTGGTTGAATGTACAGCCTGGTGGAGAGAGAGAGAGAGAGAAAGAGAGGTATATGTGTGGAGGGGCAAAGGGGCTACACTGAGTGAGGGTGTAGTGAAAGGGGGGGGGGTAGCTTTGGGATAAAGCGTTTGATGTTCGCCATAGTTCACTCTCAGCTGCAGACAGCCCTGCCTGGTCCATTCCAGCACTTCTCTTTTATGGCCGCCCATCCAGCCAGCCAGCCAGCCAGCCAGCCAGCCAGCGGGCCGAGCAATATAGGAGTGGGCCAGCTGGGGATCAGGCCAGGCAGCCGAGCTGCTATTTAGCCCCACAAAGGACCAGGCAGTGCTGAATAGGAACTGCATACAGGGACTCTAACACCCTCACTTAATCACCAACACCCCTCACACCACCACCACCACCACAGACACACACACAAACATATTTAAACACCACCTCTAGTATCTCCGTATTGCATCCCTCCCCCTGCCAACTCAACATGTCCCCCCCCCCCCCCCCTCAATTTCTTCTCGTGGCACCTTTGTTAAGAGTGGCAAAACAGCAGGCCACTGGAGTGGTGACCTCCAGACTTTCTTCCCAGCCAGGAAGGGGACTCTCTTCCCATGAGAGAGCAGCTGTTTTGGCACTGCCTGGATTCAACTACATGACTACACGGCACACTATGGGTATTAAAACTAATCTGACCCCCCCCCCCCCCCAAAAAAAAAAAAATAGATTCAAGTGTTGTTCCGTTGGGAAGAGCTTATTTTTTCTGCTTAGAATATGTTGCCAATATATATTTACTATAGGTCTGTAAGTGAAAAACAGTTTACTTAAGACTTCCACTGTGCAGTGCTACACATGGTTCAACATATTGAATAGACTGGGTGATACTTTAAACTATCTGTAAACAACTGCACTGTTCATAAGCTGAAATTGAAGGAGTTAATTTGGTGAGGAAATTGACATAGTGGTAGGAGCTCCAAATATCTGAGTACGTTCTCTTAGCATGGGGCCTACATATAGCACCCTCTGGTGACTACACAGGAGTTGTTTTTTTTTTTTTAATACCTACCATTTAAAATAAGTTGTCCCAAATGTGTTAACAAATCAATACAAAAGAATCTGTTAAATAAAAACATGAGGTAGAGGGGGAATGTTTTCAAATATAAATAAACAGATTATAGGTACACATCTCCCATCAAACAACTTTACACATCATCTCACAGACTCAATTTTACCTACTAATGACATTAGTTTTGATTGTACAGGATTTTACAATAGCTTCATAGACTACAATAACAAGAAAAATGTTCATCTATGTCCATCTTTCATCACCACCATCAAAAAAAAAAAAGTGCCATGGCTCACTGATTTAAAATAGTCTCTAGGGGTGAGGTGAGATGAGCACCTTAGGTGTGTTTTAGTTATCAAAAATAAAAGATGTGTTGTAAACTACCTTGGGGGGTGTAAACATTCACGAAACATTCATGAAGACATTCATATTGTAGGGAGATGGCGAGGGAGTGGGGGAACTTGAGGTGGGAGAGGGATCCGACATCTCACAGCTGTCAATCGTCTAGGCCTTCTGGATCACCACCTGGAATTTACCTGGAATGACAAACAAACCAGGGCAGAGTGAGGGGGCGACACAAACACAGACGTCTCACAGTATACACCGAGCTTACTCAAGTCTGCTGATTGGCTGGTTTGACAACTCAAGGGGACTTATATACGACATGAGCTGCTTTTCAACTATCAGTACTTGGGTATGGCACTTACAGGCAGGCATGAGGGACACCTCTGCTGTCACCACACTTTCCAGCCCAAGGTTGGACAAAGCCCCCCGCAGCAGACCACAGGAGAAGGCTAGGTACTGCAGCACACAAAAAAAAAAACAAGGGTCACTAGTATTTATATTCACAAATACAGGGCTTAGCAATAGAGTAAACAGAAGGCCACATACTTTAGGGGAATCCTCCATATATTGTTTTCCACAGGACAGCTGGGTTAACAGTGCAAAGCGGTTATCTTGTAAGACGTATGTGCCCTGTGAAGACAGACAACAAGTTATGAGTCATGTGATGCACATTCTACCAACATTAGCTGGCAGCTGCAGCTATATTTAGCTCACCTGGTGATTTGTTCTCAGGTTGTCAATTTGCTTGCGGAAAATGTTTGTCCAGAAGTCCTTACAAAGAAATTTCATGACATCAAGCTCATCCTTGAAGCTAGGGGAATCCTTAGTGAACCTTTATAAAGTAACAAGGAACATCAGAAATTTAATTAATGCTTTGAATATGACATGCATGAAAACAGACAAACATCTGATTTAGAGGGACTTGCCGTTTCAGAAATCAGTTCGTCAACCATACTGAAGCACCAGAGCATTTTTCTTACCTCTCAATTAGTCCTTGGCCTACCCTGAATCCCATGCACTCAAGAATGGAGACACAGGTACCTCTCTCCTTAGGAGACAATATTTAAAGTTAGCATCAAAACTAACATCACATATTAAACTCTCAACGCAATACCAGTAGATCTACATGCAATGTTTGTAACGGGCCAACGGCGAGAAGGCTCCTCTCACACCCAACACAACGTTACATTTAGCAGGGTAATTCAGCAATAGTCTATTTAGGAAGGAATGACATTATAGTGCACATTCTATCTTTCAGGTAGTACCAGCTAACGTTACCTTATCATTATCTCCCCGGGACTCATGTTCCTTATAAACATGCGATACTATTTCCATGTGAAGAAATTCAAAGAGCGAGTCATCCGCCATATCTAGAGGAAAAACAGTAACAACTGAAATGCTGCGCAGGCAAGAATGACCAGGGAATGTTAAAAATATGGTGTTACTCAGGAAATGCTAAGAAAGCTTCTCAAGACCACGTTTAAATTAAGAATCGCTGTGACTTTAGCATGCTAGAACACTACTAACTGAGCTAACGTTATCTAGAATGCATTACGACGAGATTATCCTAACAACGTTGATGTCAACAAAAAATCAATAGGGGAAATATGAACGAGAATGCATTAGTCGATCCTTAAGAACGTCTTTCTGTCAAGCAAACGTATTCCCTTCCGATCGATTGCTAAATTAGCATAACGTTGGTTAAGTAACGTTAGCGCTTTGCTACACCTGGGTAGAAACAAAAATCTTTGGGCTTGACTAGGTTGGGATTTACAACAATAGACAGGGGAGACACATTTATACTTCGTACTGATATGACAAAGACGAACTAGTCATACACACATATATCGCACGGTTTTCCAACAATACTGTAAACCTTGTAATCTTGCTATCGACTTCAAGAGCTTGAACTATCCCAAGAGCACAGTGGCTAAACGTCACTCACAACAAACCACACAGAATATCCTTTAATTTAATTTCGCCGCCTACTGATTTGGAGTATGAAGTAGCATGTTCCTGTCCATGTATCGCCACCTACCGGGAAATAACCTTCCAGGCAAGTGAGGATATATTTATCTTATGAGTCATAACATACAAGTCAAACTCAAGCACACATTGTATGTAGATAGAAAAATAATGACATTTATTAAGTACATTTTCTGATAAACAAACTGCAGAACACAATGTGTTAAATAGTCACTAGATAAATAGCATACATCCAATGACTATTTAGGAAATATCTGCTATTACAGTAAAGCACATGCTCTTCCTGCTGCACTGTAAAATGTATATATATTTATATAGTTGTTTGTATTTACGCAATTCAATCAAATGTAGACTATCCTCAAAATCTAATGCTCGACAGTCAACATGCATTTCACTTTTTGTAGGTGAGATTTAAGCCCTCATATTTCCCTCCTGTATTTCTTTCCAACACTAAAGGATGAATTTGATTCATGAACAGAGAAAACACTTGCAATATTTTTATACCAGTCAAAAGCATGGGGCCATTTAACTGCAACATTTACCCAACAATTAATGAAATGAAAATCATGATACCAATTTAGCACCTTATGATAGTTCAGAGATAATACATCCATATTGCTTCAAGCTAAATTTTTAAATCAGTTACATGGCAAATAGGAAAGCCAGAAAAGTACATACATGTTAACACATTGAAAACAGCCATCTCTCATCATGACGGAACAAACCTGTAACCATACAATTTGATCATTCAAATCTGTCTGTCTGGAGGGGAAAGTAAAGTACACACACATCTGGCCTAGTTAATATCAACAACTATAATTTATAATAATAATAATAATAATAATAATAAAACCCTTGTAACACTTTTTGCACCCTTTCTACACACACACCCCGAAAAAAAGGAAAAAAGGAAAAAGAAAAATAAGAGGCGTATGGTCTGATCCAGACCAACATAAGTAAAGTACAGTCAAAGTTAATTTATATTTATATTTATATTCAGGTCTACTTGTTTCATCAATCCCAGTTCAGCATTGCATTTAAAATGACAAAAACAACAACATTATTAATACAATAATAATAATAATAATACATTGTTGCACAGCTGTGCTTCTGGAGAACATCATACCATGACCTGAAAAGCAACTGCATAACACATACCATGGTTTCTCTTTTTCATTATTGTTAGTAAACAAATTAATAAAAATGTGCAAAATCTCTTAACTTCAAAGGAATGTGGGTAGCTTGATCCACCCATAGTTAGTCCTCATCTCTTCATTAAAAAGTTAATGTAGATAAGCCTCATTAAAACAAATCCTCAGATCACCTCTTCCCATTAAATTTTCAACATCCACAAGACAGCAGGATGCCGCTGACTAAAACATCAGGGCTTATCAAAAACGTATTAAAAGCAAAGAATTGTTACAAACACTGTTTTCTAAAAACTAAGTTAAGAAGCATCTCATTTTCATTTCTATAGTTTAATTAACTCAACCTAACAGCACAAGATCACTTTGGAAAAATAAATGGAGAAAAACTTGATTCTCTACAAAGTAATAAACACCATTATGCTGTTATGTCTATACACAGAGTAAGTTGTAGGATCACAGATGCAGCAAGTCCTCAGCTCACTGGTCCAGACAGCTGTCCAGAAGGCCATTAACCAAGGCACCTTCTCTGGGGGAGGAGGGGGATAGATAGCCCTCTGGCTGGGTATCCTTGGCTGGACCAGGTGGGTCCACATCTGCGCTGGTGACCAGAGCCACCTTTCTATCTCTGGCTCCAGAGTCCACAGCATCAGTCCCAGATGGACTCAAACACAGCTCCTGTTTGATTGCAGTCTCTGGAAGTGTCATGGTCCATGGTGGCCGCCCCGGCACGGGCTCCAACTCCTCTGGTTTGGACAAACACGCCACTGGAGGAAGCGGTGGCGTTTGTGATGTTGTTAATGTCTCTCGTGGCGGGGACTGAATGGCGTATCTCCTCTGCATGTGCGTAAGAACTTCCTGGACCCTTCTGTTCAGCCAGTCGTCAGTCATGTCAGAGACATTGGTGCTGGGGCCAGCAGCGACAGTGGCCTTAGCCCTAGTAATGGTAGCCTTGGCCTCCTGCTGGCTCCGAGTGAAGCTGGACAGCTGCTCCAGCACCTCGATCTGCCGGTCCATCATACCCAGCATGCTGCAGTGGAAGGCCCGCTGCTCAGCCAACTGCTCGCTCAGCTGGTGGTTCAGGATGGTCAGCTGCTGAAGGATCAGGCTGCTGGTGTCTTCACAAGTGCCTGAGGAAAAAAGGCCACACAAGGAGAACCATTATGAAAAAAATACATAATAATTCACATCATACAAATGCTGTGGTATTTACTAGCCCTACAAGACTGTATGCTTTTTATTAGTATGTCAGACAGCGATACAGTTTGATCAAAAACACTTAAATCATGGTGTGTTTAAACTGCACAAGCTCCAAAATGTATTACTAGATATTAAAAAAGGCCTCATTTAAATGAAAACAAAAAAACAAAACAAAACAAAAACAAATAATGTTTAAGGTGTAACAGAATAGGCACCACAAGCAAAACCATAATAACAGGTTCCGTCTCTCACCTTGAAACTCCTCAGAGCTACAGCTTGTTGGTTCTCTGGCGCCCTCAAGGCTGTGCATGGCGGAGGAGGTAATGGGTTCTGCCTTCACTGAGCCCAGGTACTCTCCAGACAGTCCCAAGGTCATCACCTCGTCCGTCCCATTCACTGTCCAGCTCGCTTGGTCCAGATCCTGGGCCTCATCTGGATCAGGCTTCACCTCCTCTCCACCCTCCAGTTTTGGGATGAGAGGGTCCTGCCAGGGGTCAGCAGTGCAGGCCTGAGGGACATCGCCTGACAGACAGGAAATTAAGTCAGCTAATAGGGCAGTTTCTTCAAAATAAAAGCAAATCTATGCAAGCTCTAAACTAATAAAGCAAGCCCTTGGAATGGTCTTCAGTTAGTCAATAACCGCACTGCACAAAGCATTGTCATGAAAAATATTAGAGTGAAAAAAGAAAGCTAAAATAGATAGGGGTACACATAATTGAGACCCTATTGGTTGATTGGCAAAATGAGTTAAGAGACGTTACTTCATGCATGGAGCACAATGACAGACAAAGAGTTGGCACCAGTACTGTCAGTGTGGTCCTCCAGGTCAGAGGGTGTGAGCACCAGATCGTGCCCCACCGTTGGGCCCTCGTCTGGGGCTCCCACCCTGGGCTTGTGGGCCAACATGCGGTCCAACATGCGGAAGTAGCGGAAGCTCTCCATGGCAGAGAGGCGTGCGGCGGGGCTGCGATAACTGGCCGTCTTGATCTTGCGGTACTTGTGCTTGAGGCTTTTCCAGCGGTTCCGGATCTGGTTTACGGTGAAGTGGATGTGGCGCTTAGCCAGGCTGTGGCGCAGCCTGCGGAAGTGCGAGTCATTGCGCTGGCGCTTCTTGTCCAGTTCGTGCACCAGGTCTAGCTGCTCGATCAGCGCCAGCATGGCGAACGTGTCTGTCTCCGTCCACCACTTGTTAGGCCGACGTTCGCCAAGGTTCATGGTCTGCTTACTGTGTGCCTGCTGGCTGCCTAGTAGCCCATTGGCCACAACACTACAAACAAAAGACATGAATCATCACATGAGTGACAACATAATCAGAAGTTGTGCAAGAATAGTTGTTGACAAATATGGTGCAGAATGTCTGAAGTGCAGAAAATTTTATTTTATAAATATCCAACATACAGATTTGTTATTGCAAAACCAGTAGGTGACCCTGGGCAGATTATCCCGTGTACCACATTTCTAATCAATGCCACACTATGAGAATACTATGTACACATGCATTAATATATGTAATCCCTAATTTTTCTTTTTCAACATGGTTAGCTGGTTTTATAATTGTACAAATGTTGCAAAAGATAACATTGGGTGCCTCAGGACATACTTAAGACAATAACACAATCATGTTATGTGAATGGCACCAAACAGTTTTGCAATAATTAAATTCTCTCTCAAAACTACCAACAAAGACATCAAAGCATCAGCGGTTCTGATAAGAGTGAGCGAATGCGACAGGAGCATCCTCAGGGTAACGTTACTTTATTGATCTGTGTCTCGCTTGCACTGCAGACATTTTCACTAGTTTCAAAGAGGTATCTCTCGATTGGCATTTACGATATGGCTCAACGGAAAAGGCAGCTAACATTCTCAAAAGGTAGCTAACAGTGTTCCAACAGGTTTCAGGCGTTATTTCATATTTATGAGGACGCACTTAGAATTGTGCTCTGCCACTGAACTGAACAGGTCGGGGCTGTCTGGCTAGCTAGCAGTTGCTAACTGCTTCAAGTTCTGCAACAATGACACTGTGCCTGCTTGTTATATTGGTAGCAAGAAAGGAATCCTGGTTATGCTCTGACTTTGGTCAAATAATGAAATGGCTTACTGTAAAATATTACAATCATCTCTCTTCACCGCGTTTCATGCAGCATTTGGTGGTGGCCTCTGCCTGTCTGGGAGCTCATGTTTACGTGTTGATCACATGACTGTCACTGTTCTTATTTCTGGTCACAAGGTATATCAGCCAAGCGGCCATTGGTTACATTTCCTGCTACAACAGGAAATGTATTGCCATTCACATGACTCGAGTTAAGTGAAGTTGTGATCCAGTCTTCCTGAGTGGGTAGGCTAACTGACGACGTTATTACTATAGCATTATATTAGTAGTCAGTTATTCTTTTCTTTGATTAATTATTGTTGCAGATGTTTTTTTAAGGCTACGGGTTGGATATATGTTTTGTCGATAAGGTTAGCTAATTTCTCACTTCAGTTAGCTGTTAGCAAGCCTATGGCCAGTGATTATCATAGAGAAGAGTTGTTACCTTAAGATTTCCCTTTTTATTGTTTGCAGGTGTGCACAATGGCAAGCAACAAATTTCAGATTGTGGTGCAGGGTGAAGCTTCTGAAACTGATTCCGATGACGAGGTTTACATTACGTCCCTGGCCCCTGTACACCCGTCTACTTCAGGGCTCAAGGTTCCCGGGGAAGCGTCAGAGACGGACAGCGAAGGAGAGGTAGAAAAAGCATGCAAGGCAGCGTATGCTGTCAGCTCCGAAAATGTGCATTCCTTACGCTCAGACTTACCACCTCTCATTGTGATGAGATCCACACCGGAGTTCGTATCAATTTCCGAGAAAAACTCTTTGATGAGGCCAGAATTGAGTGGACAAGAGAGCACCCTGCTTCAGCAAAAACTCCAAGAATGCAACGGACGTCTTTGCACCGACATGGCACAGACTGTTCGTCAAGTTTATCAGAATGCCACCAAGGACGTGCGTCTGGCCACGGCAAGCCTTAACAATTCTCAAAGTGGCATAATCAACGCTTCACACAGTATCCGTATAATTTTAGATGACCTCAAATCTGTCTCTGAAAAGATAGAAATTATTACAAGTTGTAATATTCTTCCCGATATCACAATACCAACAACCATTGCAGGACAATAGTGTATCTTTACATTACTTTACATTACATTAAAAAAACTTTTACTAGGGTTATGCCTTGCCTCAGTCTACAATTCGAACAGAACCTTTGGCCAATTCATCCAGGTATCTTGCACAGACAGACTTTCAGCTTGATGGACTGAATTTTGTGATCATCAGACTGTTGTTATATTTCATTCTCAATGTTTAACTAGCAGTCAACATAAGTAAATACATGTAAGTAAATTTGCAATCCACACCATATTCCATATTTGTTTGTCTCAAAATCGGGCAAAATATTATCAGTAAAGGTATAATGATTCACTTTTGACATTTTAACAGAATGTTTATGTAAGGGGCGGGGGGCACTGTGTTAATCTCCAAGATTTTTGATATTGGATTGGATTAGATTAGTTTAGATTAAATTTTATTGTCATTACACATGTATAAATACAGGGTAACGAAATGCAGTTTAACATGTAATCAAAAGTGCAAAGAGCAAGTAGCCACTTTTAAATATGGCAACTTTCTTCAATTACTTTATTACATGCTTATGATGACATAATGTAACTATTTCTTATATTTGTATTATTCAGCATTATCTTGTGTGTTTTATTCAATCCCATCAGATGTCCAGATGTACAGGATACTCCACTCCTGTAAGGTCATCTGAAGCACTTTTTTTTTTTTTGGTTAATATATTTTATTGCTTTCACAAAAAAAGTACACACCAAACAGCAATGCATATGGAGGGTGGGGGTGCTTGCTGAGATACTTTTTTTTTTTACAAAGAAAAAAAAACACGAAACAAAACATAGGCTACATATCATGACTTCAGAGACACATCAAATGTTTGACGAAAAGAAAGATACAGTAGCTGACCAGTTATCAATTGTTTGTGGCGTGGCTTTGTGAAATCTTGGTGTTGCACGCTCAAGAATTAAAATGTCCAAAGTATAGGAATGCCAAACCGCTACCAGCTTTATGTCAGCCTCAAATCAGCCTTTTAAAATAGCTTTTTGCGGCAGTCAAAGCCAAAGATCCTTTTCTGTTGTTAAAAATAACCTTGGACATACAGGCACATCATACATTAACAATTTTGAGAGTGCTTTGACAATATGTTTCCAAAACTTGGCTATAAACTTGGGCATTCCCAAAATGTGAAAATAGTCCCCAAAAGAGCCTGTTGTACATTTCTTACAAACTTTATCATCTAACAGTTTCATCAAGTAAGCTCTGCATGGTGTAATATAGACCCTATGGGCAAATCTGAAGCACTTAATATTTCTTCCTCATTCCTTCATTCCCGTAGGCAACTCCCATCACGTTGACTGGCTGTTAGCAATTTGACGTTTCACTGGAAGGTTCACCCACTTATCTACAAAAAATGCCTTTTCAAAGTGTATTGCATCAAAATCAAGAACACCACTATGTAGGCCTGTGTGTGAAGACTGATATTGTCATACATTCACAAGCATTAAATTAAGTGACAATTGAAGGCTGCAGGGCAAGACATCAGGTGAAAATAATGTACCCTATCAGGTAGTAGATGAAATCAACAGAAAAGTGCAAATAGTGTCATCAACCACAAGGCAATCATTTGGTGAATACATTTGGGGTCATAAAGAAATGAAATAATATACATCTGAGAAACATACCTCTTTGAAGATGTCTTCTAGTCATGTTTGCAATTTGTTCTATATGAAGATGGGACTTTTTGGTGGAACTATTTCTCTGCCTGTTCTCTCTTAACCTGGCTAATTTCTTCTTGATGGAGTGGTCCAGATTGACAGTACATGGCATAACATTCTTCACTTCCTTGACCGCAAATCTAAAATCCACTTTCAGGAATCTCAAACAGTTCTGGGTCCCCATCTTGCTCGAAAATGCAATCGAGGCTGCTCTCACGCTCCTGTAGTTCATGGTGAGACTCGGTGAAGATCTCCCAAAGCAGTTTTGTGTTACTTGGAGCAGGGACAGTCTCGTCCATATCTGCCCTCTGCTGACAGTCCTCCACACACTGTAGAATCCAGCTTAGGCGGCACGGCCAGTTATTGACATGTAGAACCCAGGCCGCAATGTCTGACAAACTCCATAATGATGATGGAGACCCATAATTTACAATCCTCCTCATGTGTACACTATTTCCAGGTATCTGTTCAGAGGTTTGTTCTGATCATATGTAAATTCTAAGGCCTCCTTGGCTTCTTGACCTTATTCGCCCAGATCTCCCAAGTTAGTGCTATCTCAAGAGACCCTTCATCGCATTTGTGTTTACTTAAAAAAGGGTCTGTGCTCTCAAGGAAAGACAGGCGGCGTCCAAACTTGACGTCTTTGCCTTCTTGCTCTATCACGCACACTTCGAGATGACTGTTGGCGAGTGTTTTGAAAGCTGAATACTTAGACTTGATGCATGGTTCAGGTACGTTGAATGGGAGGGCAACAATCCTGGGCTGCACGATATTGTAAAAACATGCGATATGCGATATGGTTGGTGAATATTGCGATATCGATATTATTGCGATATTTGCCATTTAGGTTATAAATCAAAGAAATACATCTTTAAGGTGGCAAAATAAGCAGTATATAAGTTTATAATAAGAGTATAAGTTTTCAGATTTAATTTAGGGCTGCACAATATTAGGAAAACATGCGATTTGCAATAATGCCGATGCGTGTGGCAATGACGATAAGTAAGGTAATGTCTTTCTGCTTTGAATTTGCTGGTAACATTGAATCCATTATATATATATATTATATAATATAATGACTAGTCTATGCAAAAATAAAATTTAATATAAAAAATAATAGTGTGAATTAAATAGAGCAATCCTATAAATTGAACATTTAAAAAAAAATTAAATATTAATAAATATATTTAAATATAACTAAAAATACACACAATAGCATACTATAATTCAAATGAAGATAAAAATAGCAAAAGGAACAATCTAGATCAACTAAACTACAGGTGTTTGGGAAGTCACTGGGCACTATGCAGTGTAATGTCTGTGTGTGCACACTTGTGTAGGAATGCTGTATTATAGCAAGTTCTCGGCTAGGAAAACCATCGTGCTTACTTTGCTAGTCTTTAAACATGTGCATTGGCATGTTTCAATATTTCCTGATGTGCTATAAATTGTCTTTGAAGGTAAACTAGTCGCGATATATTGCAGTCTTTCGCGATATGTATATCGCGCATGTTGATAACGATAAATTTGCGATATATTGTGCAGCCCTATAACAATCTGATTCAGAAATGCGTAGCTGTTTGTGTATGACCTGGCAAAGAATGCAGAGTCCTCAATGCTCTTTAGAACAACCATTAGGTCTATAGCCAGAATGGAAATGAATGGCACATTCTCACCTGAAAGCAAGATATTTATAGCTTCCAGAGTCTGAATGACTTTGACAGGGCTGCAGCGATCCAGGTTGGTGATCTCCAGAACTATTCTGACCTTCCTCTTCTCGAAGATCTCCATAAAGTGGATGAAGTCTGTCAGGACAGCCACCTCTTTCTTCATCTTGTTCATGAACCCCAACTGGTCACTGACAGTGGTGCTGTTAATCTTCTTCAGAATATTTCTGCCCTGGCTGTAGAACAAGTTTTTGAATATAGGGAAGAAAAAGCGCATGCTTGCCAGTGCTGGAAAACCCAGGGCACCAATGGCCACAGACTCTCCAGCTGTGAACCAGGGTATCATTTCATTTTGTTTGATAATTTTGAAGCTGGACTTGTAAAGGACAATGCTTGCTCCGGTGCTATAGTTGCCGCAAACAGAACAGCAAACCAAAGGGGCATAAAGAGAAATCTTCTGTACTTACAGTACTTGCCTCTTGGCCTCTCTGGATCTTTTTCGGGTAAGGGGGCTGGGTTGCTCTGTACACGGACAGAGGGATTTCCCCGAAGTCCTTCTGGAGGGCTGATCACCAAGCCTGCCCAGAGCTAGTCGCTGCCTGCGAAATGCCAGGCACTAAACCTCACAAATCTCCACCGTATCCTCCTCCTCCTCCTCATTTCCTCTTCCTCACTGTATACAGGCCGGAGGAAGACGATGGCAAAGAGGAGGGAAAGGAAACTTCTGGAAGCTGGCATGGGCCAGTCCTTTTTGTGCTTCTCCCGCCATGCTGCCTCCCTGTTCATGTAAGCTTGGGGAGCGGGGGGAAGAGACAACCCCAAAACAGAAGAGAGGAGAACAGAGAACAGAGATGAGAAGAAAGGAATGAGGAGAGTAAGGGGGAAAAAGCAGGCTGCTGTCGCTTTAAAGCCAACACTCACTCATAGAGATCACAGAAATATGCCTACTGAAGCATGCAAGCAAGCTGAGAGAAAAGAGGAGCAAACGCCCAGATGGCATGACCATAGGCAAACAATTTATGTTGGCATATCAAAGAGGCTTGGCTAAAGAATTCCTCTAGGGGCTACAAGCAGGAGTGTTCAAACAGCATTACTCACTCCTTATTTTCTTGAGCACAGTTTCTGTCCGGCTGGGGCAGTTGAAGAACAGGCCCACTTGCCGGTGGCGCTACCTTAATCAGAGCCCTGGACAGGCCATATGCGTAGACATCATCAAGGGCAGATTCTGCTGAGTGAAGGCAGGCAGGGGGAAATTACTGGGCGCACATCACAGCTAGTTTCATCAGATCTCATTGCATCCGAGAGGGCTGCTACACACCAGCAAATGAAGTCAGTTTCAACCCGGTGAACAGATCAATTACACAGGATAAAACATTGGTTTTCTCTTTTAACATGTTCCGTTCATGCAAAATGCATTGCTTTCTTATTGAAATTTTAGATAGGCCTTCTGAACCGTATTGTCAGTGGAGGTACTGAAAAGAGTAGATGTGAACTTAGACACATACATACAGTACACACTGTACATACAGACAAAACTTTGAGAATCACACAGCATACTTATAAACATTAATATAATAGTTACCTTTCTGGTTCATTTTGGAAATCTGACGCCTTAGGGTTTGTACGCTGCCTTCTTGTAAGAGTGAAACTATGCGGAAACAGAAGTATTTATTGAATTATTGAATACATACGAAGCATTCAGGCATTTTGTGATGAAAGAGTTACACTCTTGTGTCCAATTACTGGGGAAGTGAGCAGAAAAGACTAGAGTTAGAGTGAACGCATCCAACTCTGTTCTCACTGTCTCGGGACCAATTTATTCTTTTGCATTAGGGGAATTAAAGCCACTCAGTGGCAAATGAACACTATATTATCCCAAATTTCTCTCTTCACAGAATTCCAGTCGAGGGCTTTTGAATGAGAAAGACACTATAACACACAACAGAATTTTTTTTTTTTCTGTACAAGAGAAGCTGTGATATTTATATTAGGGACACTGGAGATATCTTTCATGCTGCCTGAAGCTTAGATAAAATAATTTTCACGCTTCAAGATGAGATGAGAAGAAATTTGATGCCTAATGATCAACCTTTAATGAAGAGAACTACAATCAGAGCCAAACAGTGTTAGAGATACGGTGTAACTTAATCAATAGTCATGGTTTTTGACATTGCCATGTGCACTTGATACGTTTAAGAACAAGATCATTTGGTACAACATATAGACCAAAGAGTGGTTGTGTGTCTGATAACTATTCAGTAGTCAGTGTGTCAGGTGTCTTCACAATAGTCAGTTATTTGGCAGCTCAGCAACTCAGCAACCTATTCAGACCAACACCATTTGTAGTGTTTGCATTCACAACATTGGGTGTGTTTTACACACAACTTGTCTGATTTGTATCTTTGCAGCCTTTCTGTCAGGTTAATTTCCATCCCTTGCTATAAGGCAGTTTCACACGTTGTTTGTGGACGAAGGAGGAAGAATAGAAGAAAACTCCTGAAGTTCTAGGAGCATTGTCACTAAATTATTAAATATCTGTTTGCTGTGTGTAACATTCAGCACATACACGCCAAAACACACTCAACTGCTCATGCAATATATTTGTCCTTTCTTTTTTTCTTTTCATTTTTTGGCAAAAGAAAAAGTTAAAATAAATTCCTGTTATTAATGTCATGCATACCCAGGATCAGAGAAAGGGATAATGGTACTACCATATGCTGATTCAAGGTATTTTCAGTCTGAAATGAAAGGGCTGACAAGTGCATTAAGAGTCCAGCTCATTAAAACGGATGTGAATCATTTTTCAGGCTTTAAGCCATCTTTCCTTGGTGAATTTTTGACTGTGGAAAGTATTTGAATGTCATTTGCCTTCAATTTCACAGTATTCCATCACCATGCCTACCAGTGTGATGCCATACTGCCATGTCTTTAAAGCGTTGGCCCTGGTACTGCTACCCACCCTCTTGTTTCTGCAGAACTCAGAACGTACTGTACCTTTGCTATGAAGTGTGCAAGTCAATACAGCTACAGAGGAAAGACAACGTACCTGCAGTGATATCAAAGATTTGTTTCATTTTTTTCAAGAGCAGAACAAAGAGTTTTACTTTACAGATGTGGTCTCAACCTGAAGCACATTGTCTACAACACTCAATATTTGACTCTTGAGTAAATTTGGATAAAAGTCAAATGCTCAGAAATAACATTCCCCACCCCTAGACAGTTCACTGGATGGATCATGGGGAAGGTTATTTCTCAGGGTGTGCATGGGGCCTATTTGTACCCACCCACTCCATCACCCCATCACCCCCACTGAGCCCTGCTTCTGCAGCCAGGCCCCATATCTTTTCCTCATGTAATGTTTTCTTCCGGCATGGAGCCTGAGGGAAAAAAAACATAACAGACAAAAAAGACACAAATTATTGACAGCTGTTTAGTTTTCTGAAATAGAAACAAGTGACTTGAGAGCGTGCAGTATAACACCCCTCCCTTCACCATCACCCTCTTTATGGGACCCTCCTTCAGACAGACGAGGGAGCATCTTAGGACACAACATCCGTTTGAAGTCTCTGGGTACTGGATTTAAAAAAAACATACCCAGTAGGAATGCTCTTGATGAGAAAAAAAAGGTGAATCCCATTGGAGTGTTTTTTGAATAAACAGACTCAGACAGATCACAAACAGACAGATCAGATCAAAACTGATGAAAGGCAATATATAAACTATGCATCTGTTATACTGAAATATGCATGTGACCTTTATTTTATTTTTTTCACACAAATGTCACAAATTTGCACAGTAACCATGCTGTTATATCTGGCTGTCAGATTGTTGTGCTCAATCTTTCTTTCATGCTGTGTGTGTGCGTGTGTGTGCTTTTTGTTTGAACTTGTGTGTGTGTGTGTGTGTTTCTCTTTCTTCCATGATTCGTGTCTTACCTGCCCCCAACTACATGCATTGATGCTGTGGCGCACCACTAACTGGATGGGTTGCATGAGCGAGACACATTTTGTAATCCATTCTGAAAAAAATCTCTACCTAGATAATTTTTCCCTGTGCATGTCAAAAACATTTATTTTTGTATTCTACTTGGCCAGTTTCATGGAGATATCTGAGTCCCCATCACTGCAGGCTTGGTTAGGTAATTACTGTGATTATACTGTACTATACTTGTCTGACTAGTGCAGATGTGTGTTTATGTTCACTCAAGGTCACAGATCAATATCTGAAGATTACGTTCTTTGCATCTCTGCCTGGTGAGCACGTCCTCCACGTCACACTACACAACACAGAGATTCGTTCTGAGAGAAGACATCTTGGATTTCAAAATGGGAGACTGGAGTGCAATGGAGCAGACTTGGATCAATTTTTATTTCTTCCACTAGGGGGCACTGTGGTCTTTCTGCTGCTTCCCACATGGCTGTTGCTAGGGGGTTTCTCATCAGTCCAAGGGGAGCGTTTGTGATTTTGTGGAATAATGGGATTTTTGAGGTAAACTCTTGTCCCCCTTCCCTACCTCTGCATGTCCACAGCCCTGCTTTTACAATTTTGTATTCCACTGCCCCGGACCAGGTGAGACAGTCAAATTGAATCCCTTGAGAAGAAGTAGGCCCACACAAGCACACACACAGGTGGATGGAGTCATGGAGTTGAGTTGCTGCTGCGCGTGAGAAAAGCCTCCTGGCGGGAGTCTTTAATATGCACACGGTGCTGCTCTTAATTGGCTGTGGAGAATGTTGATGGAAAGATGGCATGAGGCTGCCTGATGAAACAGCCCTATTCTCTCTGGCACAGGACACAGATACACACACACACACACACACACACACACAGACACACACATGTATAACTCAATCAACACACACATTCATACAAACACCACACAGTCGGGGGAAACTATACGCACTATAACAATAACCTATAACAACCTATCAATAAAATAAACACCCTTAATGTGACAAACTAATAAAATACCCTTAATGTGACAAACTGTTACTATGAAAATTTTTAAATATTAAAAGGATTTCTTAATATTAAAAGGATTTTATAATTAAGAAAACGTGTGACATTTAGTACTGAGTAGTGCATGTGTTGTCATGTGTGAAATTAAGCCATGCATCTTTTTTTTTTTTTTTTTAAATTAAGCCATGAATCTTAAGGAGTGAGTAGACTTGCACTTTCTTGTATAGCTGATTTACTGTATTTGTCTTTCTATTTTTCTTCAAAACCCCAGTATAGTCATAATTAGATTTACCCAGGCAACTGGGTCTAATCAGTTGAATAATCCTGGTGTTAAACACAGTGATGGTAGTATGTCTACTCAGAGCCTGATTTGTATTATCCAACTTTTTTTTTCCCAGGATGAACAATTAGATTGGATTTACCACGAGGGGTGTGGTCCATGGGGAGGTTAGGCAGGATTTTCGGCTTTTCTCAAAAGATTACAAAAAGGTCAGATGTGCATTTTTGGAACTGGAAGTAATAGAGAGGCTTTGTATTTTAGCAAATGAACCCTACTCCTGTCTGCGCTATCCTCTATAGACACACACACGCAGAGGAATAGACTTTTAGCTTCACCAACCTATCAATGACCTATCCTTTTGACCTTCAAAAGTGTCTCTAAAAGCATAGGATGCTAAGAGCTGTGCTGTTATACACCCACATCTGCCTTTGTTACACAAAAAAACACAATGATTACAATGAAACTGGGTCTTTGCATTTCAAGGTAATATTTGGTCATTAATCTTAGTGACGTGTGCATACAGCATGTAAGCAAGAAGACTACAGCTGTGTCAGTCACAGGTGCTATGTATGTCAGTTTTAAACCTGAGCACTGCGAATGTGGAGGGTGCCAAGGTCGGGTGTTTTACCAGTCCTCTGGCCATGCTTCTATCACACAGCTTCCTGCACCGCAGTCCTCATTCACAGCCCGTGTTATTCAGCGCCTGCTGAAGAGGTTGTGGCTGGGAGCAGGGAGACTGGTGCCCAGAAGCATATTCAAGGTCAAAGGTCAATGGTTTGACTCACTAACCAACTGTGAAAAATCTGGCTTTGGGAATGTCTCGCCTTTTCAACCCCTTTTGCGAAACACCCTGGCATGGTGCACATGCCCTTGACTTGGGCAATGAATCCCCCCTTTGGCCCAGAGGAGGTCCCTGCAGATTTCATTGTATGACCACTCAGGCTATGGCTACACCACCTATTTTACAGAAATGTTAAATTCCTATTGTGTATCCTGCAACAAATACTGACTTCACCAGAAACAAAAGCACTGTGTATATTCCACTGTGTGTGAATTTCACACTTCAGTTGCTTACCTGTGTGCGCAGGCAAAGCGTCACGCAGAGCAGAGCCTAGTCCCTGGCAAAATGTATGTGGTGGGTGTGTGAACTAAAACAACGACAACATGAGAGAAGGTTTGTTGCGTTATGTTGCTGTGGTCAAGTGCATGTTAAAGGCCCACTATGCAACATTTTTAATTTAATTAATCCGTTTCGTACTGTTTAGGATGCTAAAATTAGTCATTACACGGCGAACGAACGGTGTAGAATGCGCCACCGTGGCCAATAGCGGTAGATACAGCACTTGCAATGTTCAGCAGCGCGGACCGCCTCCAATAAAATGCAGTGCAATACAATGCAATACAGCAGTCTTTAGAGGGAGCTTGTGAGAGAGAAAAACAGAATGTTGCTTAGTGCCGGTTTAAGGTACATCAAGTTTTCAATTCAATTCAATTTTATTTACATAGCGCATTTTTACAAAAGGCATGTCTCAAATCGCTTAACATAAAGAGGCACAATGAGCAACAGTGGCAACTCCCTAGCAGCGTTTTTTGTTTTTACTTGTTATGGTAAAGGAAGAAACCTTGGGCAGTTCCGACGGCTCAAGGGGCTAGCCCAACTGCCTAGGGCTTTAATGACTGCTAATGTATTAAAGTGTTTCTCCATTAGGTAGGAGAGCACTTCAACACCCTTAGGAAATCGTCTTGAGGAGCCTAACCTGCACCGCCTCTGCCCCTGCGCGCGCACACACACACACACACACACAGACAGGCGCTTCCTGCAGTGTCTCTTAAAGACTTAAGTCTATGAACCAAGGAAATAAAATAATCATCAATAACCCGAGGGCAGTTAGATTGGCCTAATTTAAGCTAAATTGGGCCGTTGAGCTGCTGCTTCAGCATAAGTACTACTCCCCCCATCCACTAGGGGTACTACTGGCCTAAACTACCACAGCCATCACTAGGCCACTTGGATATCCTGCATGGTGTCTGGTGTACACTTAAAGTGCAAGTGTAGATGATCGCCTTTGATTAGAGTTCTACTTCTACTTTAATGAGTGATTGAATATCAATTGAAGAACATCCCACTAGATATTTCATATTTTCAATGATTTCACTAATGAGAAAGCCATCCTCGCCCCCTCTTTTTATTTTTTATCTTGTAATTTTTCTTCTGAAAAAAATAAATAAATATTTTCCCAATTAGCCAAAACATCAAAGAAAGTGTAGCAGAAGTGAAGAGCAGTGGAACCAGTCCTGAGTCTTAATTTACTCAGAACATTGCATAACTTTTGCATGTATTTAAAGTTGAACCCAAAATGGAGTCATTGTCAAATTGTCAAAATGTTGAATCACAAACAGTCTAGTAATGAAAGGGGTAACCTGGGTTTTAGTCTAGTCATCGTTTCAAGTTTGTTTTGATATAGACTTTGATATAAACTCTGAAATCCTATTTTTTAATAATTATGAGAAGTGCAGTTGCACCACACAAAACCAGGATAAGGTGTTTAGAGGTTATGTTTAACTGCTTAGATCATCAATTCTTCCAAAAAGACCAGAGAGTAGAATAATAAACAAATGTTTAAGGAACACATCAAATACCAAGTTATATATTCTTTGGCAAAGGCTCCGTCCATGGTCTGGGATCTAAAATCTTGAACCTGCCTGATTAGAACTGAACAAGTGGACAGAGAAGCAGCTGGTGCTAGTTGGAGGGAGGTGGGGATTGTGTATGCCAATGCCTGGAAATGTAGTTTTCACAGCAGACTTGACGCGAGAAGCTTCCTGAGCCACTTGGGTTTTCGGTGCCAGTGCCCAGAGCAGCAAGTGCAGGAACTTTACACAGATCTTCATAATGCAGGTGAATGCATGTGATGTGGACTACTGTATGCATGGTGGAGAAACACTTGGGAGACCTTCACTGTTGGCGCAGTAACATCCTAGGGGGAGAAGAATTTTCAAAAGTGAGGATGTTGATGCGCCAGCATCGTAGGGCTGCCAGAGCAATTGAGTGCATGCACAGAGACGAGACAGGTATGTTTCAACTTGTCTAAGTTAGGGGAAGAACATATTTCAATATTGAAGCACGGTGGCATGTTGCTTTAAAGCTTCCATTTCCTGAAATGAATAATTAAAATGAATTATTATTAGCAGTTTTATTTATTTATTTGTCTTTTTTTTTAATGCACTGTTGTTATCCTCTGTACTAAAAAGTTCATTAGGTGCTTATCTTGTCTTTGTATATTATCTTTGTAGTCTCTTGACACCTACATAATGGAATGTAATGGACCAGTACATCAAGTGTCTGATGGGAGTTACCTGAGAGCTAGCAGTTAGCAGTGTGTCTAGTAGCTAAGTGAGTGAGTTCCTTACAGCAAGTGCAAATGATCTCCCCCCACCTCCCCTTCCTCCTGATGCGAATTAGGTATGGTAACCAATATGCCCCACTCAGCATTGTTCTTTTCCACAGTGATAAGCAAGCGTACATCCTGTGAGGCGTCTGAGAGGAAACAGACTTCTAACACTCAGCACTTACACACCACACTGACCCTCCTACCACAGACTCAGATAACATCTCTGGGGAGTGATGACAGACACAGCAGGCAGAAAGACAGGTGGGTGGAGGGACGGATAAGTATGGATGAATGGATGCTTCCATCAAAAAAAGGCTACCGTTACAAGCACTAGGAGACCAGAGGGAGAGTGGGACACTAAAATTCACTAGGGATATTCTGACCATGTCAGCCCACCTTCACCTCCACCTCCCACTTAAGCCACCAAGCATCTCTATGCATTTACAATACCAACTGAATTTTTAACTTTGTTAGTTAAGAGTATTGATCAAAAACTATTCCATCACTTAGCTTGACTACCAATTGTTAAGGAAAATTGAACAACGGCCACTAACAAGCGAATGGTTGGAATCCAAGAGTTAGACAAGCATTAATAATGATGAATTTGTCTGAAATATAGCAGCATTTCACTAGCTTGTGTTAATTCTTGTTCTGTTCTGTAAATTTGCACTACAGCTTGACGGTAGACTTTGGATGAAATTCATTATTTTTGAGAATTTTGATGCATCCTCCATGAACCTTTAACCGGCTGCTTTCTCTCTGTCTGAGGCTATGTCATTATCTTTAGGGTCATGGCGTTCATCGATTTCCCTATATTTCTGCAGCTGCATCATTGCTTAAACACATTTTCCATTCCCAGGAGGCTTTAGTTCATTCTATGAAAACAAAACTCAACAAAGAAGTTCAACAAACATAGCAGTTATTCGCAGAGGATTCGCTTTGTTTTTGAATAGTCATGTGTGTCAGGGACTGCATCGTTTGACTCACGGCTGTGGCAAAATATTTGGGGCCGATCTATTTGGATTTATCGGCCTGACGAATGTCCCGACGGCCACTGTGCCTTTGAATGCTACAATACACTACACTACATGGGGGTGGGTTAATCCTTAATGCACTTATGCCTAACAAGCATAATGAAAAGCTTTATTGCCATTACAATAATGTATAATAAAGCATTTGATTTTAGGGCTTTTACTTTGTTTAGTTTCACAGCATTGCCGAGGGGAGCATTTAGATACCATTCTTGCATAATGTGGGCTTAATTTCTCTCATGGGCTTCCTGTAATTATACAGAACGTACAGAATATGCCATAGGGCCTATTTAACACAGCAAACCCAACATCCTTGACAGGAGCATTTATCCGTGCCATGTGTGGGCCAGGTTTGAGGCAGACATGGCTACTCTCTTGCCTCCCCAGGGTCGTATTACCAGTGCATGTTAAACGCATGGACAACATATAGCCCGTCAGTAATCAAGACATCAAACAAGCCCAAAAGAGATTCATTTTGGGGTTACATGACGGCTTTGTGTCAAACTAGTTCTAGCCTTGTGTGCAGAAGCAGGAACAGCTTTTTTCTTTCCATGATGGCTTTATTATAGTCATTTCTTCTTAATTTCTTGCAAATTCCTAATTTCTCCTGAGACAAAAGTCGTAAGAAACAAGCGACAAGTCTGATTTTAAAATGTTTTAACTCCTGGGGCCCTTCATCAGGGTACCACATTCCCAGCTGGTCTCTATGCCTCTCACCCTTCCTTTCTGTCTCTCTCGCTCCTTCTTTCCTCCCCACATTTTCTCACACTCTCACACGGTGTGTGAGGTCCTCCACACCGTTGCACTGCAGGTCGTGTCGGCCCTTTCAAACTCCTCGCCACAGGGTCATTGACCTGTCATCTGTTCCGGATCGACTACATGTTGCAGTCAGACCACCGCAGTCTCCATGGAAACCTTACCCCACCCACCCCCTTTTTTGATACCTGTCGCTTTGCCAATGGCACCTTTGTCGATCTCTTCGCATGCAAGCTGCTTCCGGTGTCATTTAGCACAGATTGATGCTGATGGTGCTGATGTTGGTGCGAGCAAATACAAACCCTCCGGGTCGAATTCAGGTCAGTGTAGCATCATTTTCCTTTCACCCAACAGATGCAGCGTCTTTGAATAGGCTCATAAACAGGATTTGGGCCCACACACTGCCAAAGCACTGGCAGATAATGGCCCTGTCATTCACTATCAAGTGATTGCTGTGACAAGCTTCTCTGTGTACATTATGTATTGACAAAAATCCCATTACCTGAAAAATGCTTGTTTGTGCCTTTCCAAGTTTCTACGCCGGGTACTTTGCCCTCTTTTTTCAGTTTAATGAAAGAGGCATTTTAAGAACAGGGTTTTTATGCGCTCCCAAGCCACACACACTCGCATAAGCAAACCTTGTGAAGAAAAAGTGGAAAAACAAAAAGAAACCATTTGGAATATGGTTGGAATATTTTTGCACCCATTGCGGAAGCACCTTCCACCTGCCATCTGCCTGTTGTGTTATGAAACAGCGCTCACACAGTTCCAACTTCACTGGAGCATCAGGCAGAGATCACGCCACTGGTGATACATGATTGCTCTGACATTTACGACAAATTACCATATTTCTCTGACTCAGCAAATATGGCCTTCTGAGTGGCACGACAAAGCTCAGAGGAAGATGCTTAAAACAATGCTACTCAATGCATTTCTGACCCTTCTTTTTTTTCTTTTACTTTTGTATTGTTATTCTTTTACTGTTGTGTTTTTGTGTTTTTATTTTCTTTATAAAGGAAATTTAAGGTCATACAAGAAAGACAATTTTCAAAATACGTCATGACACATTATGACGCGTAGAATGTTATGTATGTATTTATGTAATGAAACACAGGCTTCCTGCATAACACGTCCAGCCATTTGGTTCTTGGGATAGCATTAACACAGATATCAATTATGACATACAAAAAAGGGACACACCATACATCTTTTTATTTTCTTTTTTTATCAAAAAATACTAAACAACCAAACCTTACCATTACTCTTCTGCAGCTATACTTAGAGTAAGCCTGTCCATTACAGCAGAGACAGATCTGACATTAATTCAGGATATATGCGCTGTCTTGTATAGAGTGCCGATTTCTCAGGGTGCCCCTGGTGGCCTAACCAGGTCCACTAGTCAGTCTGGGGGGAAGGGAAGCATTGGGCACCTACATTAGAATGGCATAGAATGAAGGTACGTTAGAATGTCAGACAGTTATTTGCATAATGGCTGAGAATGCCGAAGACAAGAGGGAGGAGAACAAAGACAGAGAGAGAGAGAGAGTGTGTGTGACAGAGAGAGAGAGATAGGTGGTATGGCGTAGTTTTGAGCAGAATTAAGAGGGGCTCCTTTTAAAGAGAGACTTTAATGGACTTCAATTGGAAGTCTTTTGAATAACCACTAAACACCTGGTCCCTGCAGGCAGAGCACAGACTGGACCGGACCGGAACCGCTCGGCAATAAACCAACACGTCTCATTTCAACCATCAACATCTTATTTGGCCCGCCGTGCGGGATTAATGACACACAACGTTGTCCTAATGAGAGGTGCAGGTCTCCCTCCGTCCGTTTCCTCTCTCCTCAGCTTGTGCTGGTGGAACTGAGCGATGGCTGCCAGCCACTCCTATTCTGCCACCCGATCTCTGAGCACCTGGCAGCAGCTTGAAGGAGAGGGAGAGAGAGAGAGAGAAAAAGAAAGGGTTGTTCTGAAAGAGATTTTTTGTCCCTTTTTTTTTTTTTTTTTTTTTTTTGGACAATCATTGACTGAAATAGTGGTGGAATTTGCGGTGTCACAGTTCAAGTGTGTTTTAGGAATTTCTGTTCTGACACTGTGTGTGTGTGTGTGTGTGTGTGTGTGTGTGTTTGAGTGCACATGCACCTGTGCACTTGTCTCTGCGTTTGTGTTACACTATAGTTGAGTTTAAACATCATATATTGGCTGACACTCTCCTCCACAGTGCACTGTCAAGAACATGGCTCTTATTGGGCTGTGTGTTACTAAGGCACAAACTAAAGACAGGTGCTGTTTCCAGGTTTTTCGGACAGATGATGAGTCCGGGGAGTCCACGTCTATGTAAATCAGCTATGATTAGGCCAGTGTGTTACTGGATTACACAGCTCCTTGTTCATATAAAACTGTCCCAATTTAAGCCATTTTAATCCAATATAAAAACACCTTGGTATTGCAGTTATGGTCACAGCCTTTAAAACGTCTGCATACGGTGGCTCCTAAGGGTCATGATGTTTGTTACGAGAAAACAGAAATGCCATCTGTTAAATGATGTAATATGTACTGCCTTTTTTTTTTTGCTACGGTGAGCAGTTACTGTGTCTATTTCTGGGCTCTTGGCATGGTACACTGTAGGCCTGCCTTCCTCAGAGAATTTAAACACAACCTGATCCAAGTCATCTTTCAGCATTTGTAAAAGAGAGAGACAGCACTAATGTTTTTTGTGGAGCTGTGTTCTCCCTGACATGCACTATTCAACATCCATTCCATTTCAATATACAAGAGGTTTCTCTTTATTATCCTTGGCACTGTATTGCTTGAGAACTAGACGAAGAGATACTCTCCTTGCAGTGACACACACACATGTACACACATACACACACACACACACACACACAGACAAACACACACACACACACACACACACACACACACGTCATTCTCTCCAAAGATTACAGGGACAAGCCTCTCTATTCTGACACATATTACAACAGACAGACCGATGATGAACCCCATATGTGATCTATATGCAGAAATAGGTACAGGAATATAGGAATGGGAATGCATATGTCTAAGAATTATGCAAATGTTTCCAGCAGCATTTGTGTTAACTAATCAGAGTTTCGTGCTCACAACTTTGTGGGAGAAGTAAAAAAGAACATATTTCTCCTATAGCTCTGAATAACTAAATGCATGCCAAGGATGTGCGGAGGCTGCCATAATAAAAAGAATGTTAATGATGAGCACAATTCTATCTTGATAAACCGTGGGTAGCATATAGAGGTGGGCCGAGTTGGTACATGGCGCACACAACCTTAGATCTACCTTAATATATCCCCTCTTACTGATCTAACAGTCTGGATTTACATTGCTGTTTTTGATTATACCAATGTTGTCATCCCATTCACCATTGTTCATTCACTGCTCCTGGTTTCATTGATCTGCCCCAAAAGATGCTCAGTAAAATATAAATAACTGTGCCAGACTAGGTGGTGGAGGAATTTTTTATATTATATTAAAGCAAACTCTCTGTGCTGCTCTGCACTGCAGCTTTAAGGACATCTGAATGGAATATTTCCCGTCATGGCTTTTTAAATAATTTCTCATTTTGTCTCATCTGCTGTTGTTTAGTCTGTAATGCAGAAAGCAGATGGTAAGAGACTGGGCTTTGTGTGTGTGTGTATGTGTGTGTGTGTGTGTTTATGGTGTGTGCACTGTGCATTGTGCGTAATGTGTTTGTGTGTGTACTGTGCATGCGTGCCTGTGTGTGATTATGTGTGTACACATGTGCTTGTGTTTGCATGTGTGTGTGTGTCTGTGTGTGTGCATGTGTGCAGGTGCACAATTGGGCTTGTGTGTGGATACATTCATTTTTTGTGTGTGCATCTGTTCTTGTGTGCATGAGTATGTGTGTATATCTGATCTGATTGGGGTGCTAGAGACTCCAGCACAAATGCCTCCCAGGTGTCTCATCTCTCTCTCCTCCTCCTCCTTCCCCCAAAATTCCCCCTTGGTATTTCAGTAGGCCAAAGAGCAAATGTTTGTAAAATAAATAAATTAATGAATGAATAGACTATCTCTGTGTGGCCCACTTCCTGGTCCAGGAGGTTCAACCAGTGGGATGCATGACATGCATCAGTGGTATGGTGTGAGATTGCTGGGTACAGTGCTCATCCCCAACAGCTGCATGATCCCTTTCATCCCATTAAGAAAATCTGGTCTCTGCATTTAACCCAATTGTACATTTTAAAAAACACACAACACACAGTGAGATGAAGCATGCACTAACGGCACATTGGGCTGCCTACTAAAGCATGTTAGAGGAGAAGTACAAGGTTAGGTGCCTTGCTCAAGGGCACTTCAGTCATGGTCGACATGTAGAGAACCGAACCGACAACCCTTTGGAATAAAGCCTTAGTCCTAACTAGTAGGCCATGGCCATAAAGGCACATTTTATGCTGTTCTGAGTCTTTATACCAGCTTTGTTGTCAATTCCATGGTTAAATGGCTCTTTACCTGGTGAAGGAAAGCGCTTTCGGCATCTGAGCCAGTGTTATGCGTAAAATGTAAGCAGAATTGAATTCATGTTTATTACCTTGACAGTCGCAATTTATTAACACAAATCATTGCTGGGTCCTATACTTTGGTTTGCAAAGAAATGGTGAAAATGTACATTTTTGTTTCTATATTTTAATTTAAGCCTATAGAGGGTGCTCTGGTGGGAAAATAAAAATGGTACTGCTTTAATAAATCATGTCTGTACATTAAAACAAAGGGTGTTTTGCTCAGGTGATCATTCTCCAGTTTTATTTAATTTTTATTTTGTTCAAATGTATCTTATCTTGTGCTGGACTCTGCTCAATAGTACAGCTGCTGCTATCATTCCAATACTTGCCACAGTCCCTGTGTGTCTGAGTGCACATGTTTATCTATGTTTTTGTGTGTGTGTGTGTTTGTGTGTGTGTGTGTTCCTGTATCTGTGTTTGAGTGTGATCCTGTATGTGTGTGTGTTTGTGTGCTCCTGTATCTGTATGTGAGTATGTTCACCTGTGTGTGTGTGCGTGTGTGTTTGAGTGTGATAGGAAGAAGAAGAATTAAATAATGGAGATGCTTGTATGAAGCCCACAGCAGGATAACGCCAGCTCTGTTCTGAGTCTCCTGGATCACAAAAGGAGGGTGAGGATCAGAGAGAGCAACCCGGACCTGTGAACTGCAAAACAAAACATCTGTCCCCTGGGGTGCTTCACACACTGGCTGCTACACATGTCATTTCTGTCGGAGCGTGATGAAAGTCAGGACATTTCTAGTTCACATTTTAAAAAGAATGTTCTGTTTCTTCTGCAGGAAAAAGGGACAAAAAAGTCCAAAATAGTGAATAACATAAAAATAAATAAAACAGCAAGGTACGCAACCGACAGACAGCAGGATTAGCGGTGTGCATCTCCGTCTCAGCCACTCATCATACATACAAGCTGCTGCTGCTGTGTGTGTGTATGTGTGTGTGTGTGTGCATCCTTTTTTCTTTTTACTTGGCTGTTTTCTCCGGCAGCTAATTTGAAGAGACCGATATGACATCTGCTCCCCCTCCCATTTTATAGTTTCTAATTTCAAAGCCTGACACTTGCAGCGCTGATTTCAATTAAAATTGCAGCCGGGGCCCTGACTGTGGGTCTTTATGGCTATGCATATTCCCAATAATAGGCCTTGATTGTGTCTATTTTAATAGAAGCGAGTTTTGCTTAAAAAGCACGGGTTGGTCACTACAAGCGCACATGAATTAGAAATGAACACAAAAAGCACAGAATGGGGTAGATTCATTCTTCCTGGGAGAAATGCTGCAAGAATAGATGCCTCCCAAAACTGGTAATTGCTCCACTGAGAGGCCAAGACGAATCTCACAAATATGTGTTATGGGCCCATTTGACCAACTAGACTGAATTATATTTCTTTTGTAATGCTTCTAGGGGCTTGGCCTCAAATGCCCGCTTTTGTTCAGAACTCCAAAGCACAAGAGTATAAAGGAGGAGGGTGGGGGGGGGGGGGGTAGAAGAGAAAGAGAGAAGGAGATGCTAGGGATAGAGAGATGCTTAAGCGAGAGAGAGAAAAAAAGCAAAAGAGTGAGAGTGTGTGGGGGGGGGTAGAAGAGAAAGAGAGAGGGAGATACTAGAGAAAGATGCTTGAGCGAGAGAGAGAGAGAGAGAGAGAGGAAGAGTGAGTGCGTGTTTTGTGGCCTTGGTCTGTGTTCTATTGGCTGGAAACTAGGTCGTCGGAGAGCATCCGCTTGTCCCTGTGTCGTGCAGCATTAGCGGCTGGGAGTCTTTCTAAGGACACATTATGCACATTACTGCTGGGACACCAGGCACACAGGAGACAGAGCTGCATGGTGAATAGAACACGCATGGACACACAGCAGCACACTCTAATGCTCACACATGTGCTGCTGACATACAGGCTAAACACACACACACACAGACACACACACACACACAAACCAAAAAATCTGACAAATACACACACACATATACACACACACACAGTGTAGCATAGTTGTACTTGAATCTGGGGGATCCTTATACTTCAAAGTTGGGAACCCCTGAAATCTGAATTTAACTGAATTTAGCCTCAAAGGTAACCTTCAAAAACCTTGCCCTCAAAATGGCAAGATGGCAAGTTTAAATATTGCTGCAATTTAATTCTAATACTGGTTACATTAGATGTACAGTGCTACAGTGCAGTGTAAATAAACACACACACACACACACACACACACACACACACACAGTATTCTAAATGTATTTTATCCTGACTAGCATTTTGGCATCCAGTTTAGTCCTAACCTAGTCCTGAGACCATAACACACTTCAGTTCAATTCAATTTTATTATTGTATTTATTGTATTTCTGTACAAAAGTATGAATTTGAATGTGCATGCCTGTGTCAGGGAGGAGGTGGGGGAGATTGAATGCTGTTGTCATGGTGCCAGAGGACTACTGTGAGAGGTGTGTGGCGACGACGGCTGCGGCTAGCTCCGAATGCTGAGACGGGCCTCCCGTGGAGGTGAGAGGGGACTGGGGAGGAGGAGACGGCCTGAAGGACACGGCCTGAGGGGCCTCGGCTGAATGAAGCCACTCTGCACTAGATGCTCAGGCACAGAGAGCAGCTTCAAATTCCCCAGCAGATTCAGGCAGTGTATCAGCAATAAGGTGTGTTAACCTCCACTGTCCATGCCACTGCCACATAATAGTGGACTACCCGCCATCTGAGAGACTGAAAACCTGCCCTAGGCAGTTGGGTTAGCCCCTTGAGCCATCGGAACTGCCGAAGGTTTCTTCCTCTACCATAACAAGTAAAAACAAAAAACGCAGCTAGGGAGTTTTTCCTTGCCCCTGTTGCTCATTGGGCCTCTTGTGTTAAGCGCTTTGTGACATGCCTTTTGTAAAAATGCGCTATATAAATAAAATTGAATTGAATGACTGAAGAGCCCTTGAGCACGGCACCATACCCCTCAATGCTCCGTGACACCCATGTAGGTGTATTTAACAGTTAAATTCACAATTGGTTTCAATTGCTGACAAAGACAAGATTGGGATAATCAGAGAATTAAATTAAGGAAGTTGATTGTTATGATTTGCAGAGTAGTTATAAATTGTCCAGTACTTACCAAACCGAAATTATCGTCTAATCTAATGTTGACACTACATGACACTAAATAGAGCTACTGCTCCTGGTTTTGACTCCATACATGGAACTTCAGTAGAGGAAATAAAACTTTGTCCATTAGCAAGGATATCATACCTGTTGGACCCTTAAACTGAGTTCTCTCCCTCTAGTTTAATGCATCACGAGCCTGTAAATTCTGGGTGGGACTTTTGAAGTGGACCTTCATTAGGAGGCTTATGGAACTGAATTATTAATTCCATAACTACTGTACTAGAGCTGATGTCCTGTACTCCTGGGTATTAGATGATTCAGGTGACCTGGATGTCAGGTGGACTTTTGGTGGTCTATACAAGATCTAATGTATGCTAATACTGTGCAATAAATAACTAACATGCACTACATTGCTAACATTGCACTACACATGCAATTATACAGAATATTATATTCTACTATACACAGTATACTTACAATTTCTCTGTCAGATTTACTCCTCTTCTCCTGTAACATAATTCTTAAAGGTCTCCTTCCAAAATAAACCATTTAAGATTTGATGTTTTTACATTACCATAGGTCAGCCCAAGTTGTACTTCTATGCTCAACTTCAAAATGCTCTCCTACCCCTGTAGTGTGTATTCGCCTGTGATAGAAAACTGCCATGAAAAACAAGCAAATCGGAAAAGCCGTACAAATGTACATCAATTTGAACATTAGCTATGCAGTTAACCCACCCTCATGAAAACGTTAGGCTGCCTGCAGACAGACCCACTAGAGGGAGTGTCACAGTGTTGTTAGCCAATCAGAGGTGATACATTTGCATATCATTAATATTCATAAGAATCCTCTCGAGCTATCCCTGTTCTCGTTTTCACCTAACTAAAATAGCTTGAAACAAGACAACCACAGCGTATTTTTTGTTGAAACCAACTCTCATGACATTATTTTAGACAAGAGACCACCACAAAATTAATGAAAATACGATGGAATGAGACCTTTAAGTTCCCTATGGACATTGAATTCCCCATCTCACAAAAAATATATGCTGAATGCATGACCTGCTTCATCTTTCCCCCCTATCTCCTTTTCTATATCTTCCTTCTCTCCCTCTCTCTTTCTCTATATCTCTGTTCTTCTCAAATCCCATAGGTCCCTCTTATGCTGTGACCTACAATCTGTACAGTAAAAACCACTTCTACTGTTACTGTTTCACAGTCTCTTCTGTGACACCAATATGGCAGTCATTTCACAAAAAAAGCATCCCCCCACTCTTTTTCCACTCCATTTCTCTCTCTCTCTCTTTCCCTTTCTCTCTCTCCTTCCATTATTTCCATCCCTTCCCTATTTTTCTCTCATTCTTGATCAGATGCAAGTGATGTATATAGACTGGGTCTTAATTATAGCCTGAACCCCCCCATCAGTGGAGGTTGAAAGTGAGAGCAGTGTAGAGATACAGGTCGAGAGAGGGAGGAAGAGAAAGAGAGAGAGAGAGAGAGAGAGAGAGAGAGAGAGAGAGAGAGAGAGAG
>JAGFZM010001534.1:395024-405744 GCA_017657215.1 Limnothrissa miodon | reverse complement strand
AAGCAGAGTGGTAAGCTGGGGCCTGAGAGGATGCACACACTTTGTCAGAGCACAGTCTTTCATTAGTCGAGCCCATTAAACATGAACAGGAGAGCAATAAGACAAAGGGGAACCCTACTGAGTGCCACTAGGAGGTAGGCAGCCATGACAGTAATGACTCATCACACACACACACGAACACACACACACACACACACACACACACCAGGAATGACGCATGAAACTGACATTACTGAAATGCCTGCTGGGGCTGCAGCAGTGCAAATGTAATGTAGTGTACAGGTAATGGGCATTTAGAGATGGGAGTGCTGGAGTACTGAGTGTATGGTAGAGTTTTGGATGGGCCTTCAGTTCCCATTCATTTGGTGTGTTAGGGTTTGACTAGCGTTGAACTGCTTGAAAGAGCCCAGGATCAGATGAATACTCTACTAAAGGGCAAGCACTAACTCTCCTCAGCAAAAAGGTCATTTTTTCCCTTGTCTTTCTTAAATAACAGTAGTGTACCCACATTTTGGAACACATAGGTACAAATTCATGACATTCCGTACATCCCAGTTTCTTTAGAAATGTCATTCCGTACATCCCAGACATGACATGACATTCCGTACATCCCAGTTTCTTTAGAAATGTCTGCTACAACTTGGGACAATCTGAATGGATATAAATGATGATCTCCCATAGGGGGCATCTGCAGACCGAGAACAATAAAATTCAAGCATCATAGCCCCATAACTGCTTGTCTTTGACAGTTATCCGAATACCAATATGACATTTGTAAGGCATCAAATATACTGTATGTGTTGGTGGAGAGAAGGAAACTGACACAAATGAGAAGAATGAGGCATTATAGAGTAAAACTGCTGACTCTACTGTAACACCAACGCCCGGAAAGCAGTGGGTCCAGACAACATCCCTGGCAGTGTGCTGAAAGACTGCGCAGAGGAGCTGAAGGATGTCTTCACAGACATCTTTAACACCTCCCTGAGGCAAGCCATTGTCCCATCATGCTTCAAGACTGCCACCATCATACCTGTGCCAAAGAAATCATCCCCAGCCTGCTTCAATGACTACCGCCCTGTGGCACTGACACCCATCATCATGAAGTGCTTTGAACGACTAGTCATGTCACACATCAAATCCACCCTGCCTACCAACCTTGACCCATACCAGTTCACATACAGAGTGAAACGATCCACAGAGGATGCAATCTGCTCTGCCCTCCACCCAGCCCTAATTCACCTGGACAAGAAAGACTCATATGTGAGAATGCTGTTCATAGACTTCAGTTCAGCATTCAACACCATAATACCACAACAACTCATCTGCAAACTGGACAAACTGGGCCTCAACACCTCCCTCTGCAACTGGCTGCTGGATTTCCTCAGCCAGAGGCCTCAAGCGGTGCATGTGGGCAACAATGTCTCTAACAGCATCACCCTGAGCACAGGAGCTCCACAAGGCTGTGTGCTCAGTCCGCTGCTCTTCACCCTGCTGACACATGACTGCACACCAACCTACAGCTCCAAACACCTTGTGAAGTTTGCGGACGACACAGCGCTGGTGAGGCTCATCACCAAGGGCGATGAGACCCACTACAGGAAAGAGGTTGAGCTCCTGATCACGTGGTGCAGAGACAACAACCTCCTGCTAAATGTTAGCAAGACCAAGGAGGTTATTGTCAACTTCCAGAGAGGCCACACCTGTCACCACCCGCTGACCACCGACGGCGCTGTGGTAGAGAGAGTGAGCAGCACCAAGTTCCTGGGGGTGCACATCAGTGAGGACCTCTCCTGGACTACCAACACCACATCACTGGCCAAGAAAGCACAACAGCGCCTCTACTTCCTGCGCAAACTCAAGCGGGCAAGCGCCCCACCACACATCCAGACCACATTCTACAGAGGAACCATTGAAAGCATCCTTTCCAGCTGCATCACTGTGTGGGGCGGTAGCTGCACTGACTACAACAGAAAAGCTCTACAACGCATTGTGAGAACAGCTGAGAACATTGTGAGAACAGCTGAGAGGATAGTTGGCGGACCACTCCCCTCCCTGCAAGACATCTACACCACCCGCCTCACCCGCAAAGCCATCACAATTGTCAAGGATGCAACCCACCCCGCACACTGGCTGTTCAGCCTCCTGCCATCTGGAAAGAGATACAGAAGTCTCAGCTCCCGCACCACCAGGCTCACCAACAGCTTCATCCACCAGGCTGTGAGACTGCTGAACTCTCTCCCCTACCGGCTCCCAGCCAGCAGAACCACCAGACTGGCAGGAGTATAGGAAGACAGATTGGACTCTACATCCCCACCCCCCCCACACACACACTCCCCAACAAGGAAAACAACACTCTGGACTGAAAATAACTACCTCTGCATTGCATATTGCACACACCTGCAGCTATATATTCTAGTATTCTTCTTACCACTATTTATACCACTTTTTACCACTATTTATATTTAATACTACTGCTGCTAAAATCTTGTGTTGCACTAAGACAACAAAACAACACTGCTAGAACACTTACTTTATGTGATGTCTTGTCTTATATATACTGTGTGTTACCTAAGTATAATGCCTTAAGCCTACTTGCACTTTTTTTACTTAACAGTACCTTATTGTTTAAAATTGTTTTTTGTTGTGCATCTGCACTTATTGTTGTCAACGTCTATGCATGGGACAAGTGTGAAACGTAATTTCGATTCCTTTGTATGTCAAGTACATGTGAAGAAATTGACAAATAAAACAGACTTGACTTGACTTGACACCAATATTGTACGTAACTGTGCCAATTAAGGTCTGGAAAATTTTTTGTTTTTATGTGCCCTGTCCATTAGTTTTACCTAAAGAAACATACAGTACATTGTCATTTTCAGGCAATGCAGGGAAAACGAATCATGTTTCCATACCTTAGCGTTTTGTTTTTGCAAAAGGTTTACAAATCATGATGTGCTGCATGAGGTTGGAGTAGTGACCCCATACAGCAAACTTGATGAGGTAATGGCATTGTTTGCCCAAAATGGAGGTGATTGACCCCAATTTTCACAAGTACTTTTCCAGGTGATGCTGCATGCCAAATTACCATTATGGACTGTATAGCTTACACAACCATGCACAGGGGGTGTGGCCTTCAAAAACCTCTGCATCAAAACCTTTTATTCCATATCATCCTGATGAGGCTACATGTCAACCAGGCTTCATGTTCACTGGTCTTTCTTTGTCCTGGAAATCTTTAACACAAGATCTGTGAAATAAGAAAAAAACCTCTGAATAAACCCTTATGACTGTGCTAATGCTACGTACGTTAGCAGCACTCAAAATAAATAAAAAGGTCTGTCATTAACGTAGTGGAACGTAGCATATGATTATATGCCAACATTATCATTTGCACAGCACCCATGACAGCTCCTGGCAGCAGGGCAAAAGGGTGAGCGTCATATTCTAAGGAGTCTGTGTCCGACATTGCATCATGTTATCTCCAACATTCATACCGCCGCACATCACCGTAGGAAATTAGTTAATTTATTATCTGTCCAGCAAGGGGCCACAACAGGAGCCAGGATCCGTTCTACAGGTTGATGCAATTCAATCCAATTCAATTATTTTATAGTATTTTTCTTTTGTTGTCATAATGGATATAAAAGACATACATTAAAGACACACCAGATGATGTTTTTGATTTAATCCGACGGCTTTGTTGTCTCTTTGTTGATTAAATGGCTTTTTACGGGCTGTCTTTAGTGTTGATGCCACGGTTACTAGATTTGTGGGATCTGAAATGGTGAAAGCAAAATTTCATTTATTACTGGCTTGTCAGTCAACATAATGGAAATTATCAATGCTGATCCTATTCTTTGGGATGATTCCTATTCAAATTCCCATGGATTGCTGAGAATGTACAATATTGATGCAATTTGTTGTTGTAAAGTAAAACGCAGGCTCGCCTTTAGCCATAGAACGTGTCAGATAGTGTTCCAGCTGTGCGCTGATGAAAAATGGAAGTGGATCTCTCCAGCCAACATGCGGAGCCATGTTGTTTGTAGCAAACAAACATGTTATTACAAGGAGAGGCTCATTTCAAATAACTCATTATAATTCTAGAGGTCAGTCAGTGAATGATTACCTTGATTGACAGGAAATCATTCCTCATAACGCAACTTGAGGAGGGCAAGCATGCAGAGCTGAATAATGCATAATGGCTGCTGGTTATACCCTCATGCTGGCAGATCAAGGCTACAGCCATCATTTCACACCGAATGGCTGGGAAAAAGTCAAGAGGCTGGTCTCATCGCCCCTCCTCAAACATTCCACTTATTGCTTCCATGAATGTCATGAAGACTATGCACACAGGTGTTGGGGAAAACGATGATGGCCGACAAGGCACCTTCATCTGGCCTTTAAACACACCGAATATTTACCCCTCCAAACTCTCATGCTTAACACACGATTAACATGGATCCCAGGGGAAGCGTCACAGATTCTCTCAAGCCATCTCTCTCCCTCTCCCTCTTCCCCCTCTCTCCCTCGCTGGCTATCCCCCCTGATATGTCTTGTCAGATTGAACTGAATGTGACTTCAAAAGAGCTGCTTTGATTCCCTGTGGAACGCGTGGCGCTCGAGCGGTGAATTCACAATACCGTGGTCGTTTTTATCAGCAGTGTTATCATCCACACAAAGGCTGACTGAAGAGCGCGGAGCCTAGTTCTGCTGAGTCCATCTAATATTAAGGCTGTTTCCATGAAAGACTCGGACAAGTGATCTATGACTCTGGTCACGCTCACTTACTTGCAGAACAGACCCGGCTAAAAATACTGCTGTGATGAGGTGTGTATGTGTGAGACATGAAAATATATCTAGGGTTTTTGAAAGGGCTCTCTCTCGCTTCCCTTCTTTCTTTCCCTCTCTCACTTTCTGTCTGTCAATTCAATTCAAAGTGCTTTATAGGCATGGCAAATAGTTAGACATGTGTATTGCCAGGCAATTACATATGTGGATTATAGAGGTACAAAATATAGACATAATAAAGCCAAGTAATCAGAATAAATAAGTGAAATCAGATACATACATACAGGCAACATATAATGCATATATAATGTAATGTGATTAGTGTTGTGATTCAGTAGGTTAATGAGGGTGTCTGTGTGCGAGAAAGGTTATATCTGTGTCTGGTGGCAGACATTGATCTACTGGGAATACTGATTTTCTCTTTCTCTCTCTCAAACACACACACAGATACACATTAGACACTGTGTGTGTCTTTTCAATGCAAAGCAAGCATGAACATGATGAATGTTGGGGCAGAGTGACACCCTTGCCACCTCACAGGAAGTCACAGAAAAAATCCCTCGACTAATTAAATCTGTTCCCCTACTAAGCATGAACTAAATGGCCAGATTAACCTTGAAAGGACTCAGGGAAGATCAATGCTATTTATTTTCCATGCACCCTCCATAATGAACTGTCAGCTCTATATAGAGATGCTTTGTTACTGGCTGAACCTTGACCCTTGCGATGATGCACATATTTAGTGATGGGATCCTTAACTGTGAAGGACATGCAGACAGAGGATTTCACAGTTTCAGTGTGGGAATGGAGAGATTATACCACTATGGGGAGGTATTTAGGCAGTTAGACGTTAGGCGCCAGTTAGAGTAGTTAAAGGCGCTACTCCCTGAATACACAATGAAAAACCCCGGTCTCAACAGACAACACAGGCAGAAAGCTGGCCAATCAAGGGGAGATGAATACCACTTAAAATAAAATTGCACTAAAATCCTGCAACAACTCATAAAGCACCTTTATTGTTCTGGAGGATGGAGAATCCAGACGGCCCTTACCACAAGATATTTGCGACTAATTTCATTAGGAAAGGAACTTTTTTAAGCAACAAGAGTCTCTGTGCCCCATTAACAGTACTTAAAGCCTCTATGTGTAAGATGTTTATGTTTGTCTTTTATTTAAAATATATGTTTTATTTTAAATATATAATCTAAAACAATAGTAATTACCTCCATCAATAAATTGTAGTGTTCCGGTAAACTTGGTAATTTCCATTTATATATACATGAAATCAGGTTGATTTTATGGAATATTTTGCGCCGCCATCTTCAAAACTACATGCTCTTGTAGGGGAATACAAATGGTACGGTTGTCTAATATTACTTTTCAGCAGTATTCAAGAGTAACTTGTTTCCATGCACACTTGGTTTTAGGTTTCTGTGTTTCTATTGTATTAAGCTTGACAAGTTTTTATTCACCAGAACAGCACATGCAACATAACACACACAATCACTGAATTCTGATGTAGACTGTTTTAACTCTTCTCCTTCTCCTGGCATTTCCCTACCATTACCACCCAGTTGACATCCCTGCCTTCCACTGCCTGATCCTGCACCACTTACCTCCTGGATGGTGTCCAACCAACTCTACGGAATATGCCACCCAGCTGAGAGTCATTCCTGTCTTCCACGGCCTGACCCTGTGCCACTAACCTCCTGCATAGTGTCCAACCAACTCTACTGAATATGCCACCCTGCTGAGGGTCATCACTGCCTCCCACTGTTCTGCGCCACTGACCTCCTGAATGACCCCAGGCAGTTTGGTTAGCCCCTTGAGCCGTGGAACGGCCCAAGGTCTCTTACTTAACCATAACCAGAAAAAAACATTCTCTTTCACATATTTATACATCTTATGTGGACTACATATACTTATCCATCTGTACACACTGTATTTATTCATATTGTTTATTCTATAGCTAGATACTTTGCCCATCTGTATTACTATAACAAATTGAAGCTGATATATGTAGAGTACCACTTAATTATCTACCTTCTTCAACTGCTCTCATTTGCACATAACTGCACACTGCTGCTCTCAACTGTACATTCTGCTCTTGCATTGCATTGTGGTACTCTTTTTATGTTGAATCTAATCTAATTAAGGTAATTACAATGAGGATCAGGGAATTTATCTCTCCTATTCCCCTGGCCTAAGGACCCATTTTGCAAAAAAAAATATAGCGGCAGTATGCTGCGTGCCTGTACTCGTGATTGTTATCCCCTGGTTCCCTTATTGTCACCTCAGCCTGGTATTGCCTGTAGATTCAGAGGTTACCCTCATTCAGACAAAACTCAGAAAAGGGGGGCAAATTGACGCAATAGGCAGGGTGTTGCCACTTTCCTCCTCCATTTTCCTAGAGACAGTCTCTACAGTCTCTACAGTGTCCACAGGTGCACCAAGGTACCCCTGGTATTCCCACTAGAGCAGGGACCCCAAGTCTGTTTTGGTGCTCCTCCAGTAAATCAAAGACGAGCCCTGGCTGTCATTCAGTAAGCCGAGTAGTTAGCCTTCTGAGGTCATCTAGGGTAATCTCCAGCAGAACTGCCTGCAGAAATCACAGTAAATGTATATTGATGTACAATTTTCTTGATGTAAGAATCAGCAAATGTAAATAACAGTAATTAGAGGTAGGCCACTGAATAAAGATACAATTACATTTACAGACTAATCATAAGTAGGTACAGTTGGTACAGTTAGAGCGCGTAGTTTCTGGGTGAATAGACCTTTCTATGATATTAATGTTATGGTTCTTATAGCGATAAACAAAAGATGTATAAAGAAGCTGGAGTGCAAGTGGCAACAAATAAATAAATCTACACTCTTACCAGGTTCAGCATGACTGAATAGTTTAATTAATCTGCCTATGCTACAGGGGCTAGCCTACAATAGCCGTTTTCTAAATAATATAGCCTACCTCTGTATGATCCTGGATGTGCCACCTCTAGTAGCAAGCAGTTTAGGGCAGAAACGCCATTTAGAAAAAGAAAGAAAGCATCTCTTATGCAGCTAACGTTGGAAATGTGGGGAAAAGTCTGAGCCCGGCTCCAAGGCTAACCCAGTTAGCCTTGGACATCCCCCACTTCTTATGGCGATGAACAAAAGATTTAGAAATACAAACCTCTGTCGCTTCTCGACGGCGCCTTTGGAGGTCCTCCACTCTCTCGTCTTCAACTAAGCGTGCCCCACGCGCTCTTCCTCGACCAGCTGCCGGTTGCCCACGGCCTCTTCCAATTTCAGCCGATCCACTGGCCCTGCCTCACTGTCCTCGTCCCCGACCTCTCCCTCCTCCCCTCCCAGTCTCCGTGATTGATTCATCAGCAGATGTCGGAGACTAAACATAAAAGAAAAAAAAAATTGGTCAAAGAGTATACAAAAGTATACATGTATTGTTTTAATAGTTATGGCTAGTGTCTTAGAATTTAGAATTGGCGTCTTCAACCTGATCTTATGTTATCACTGAAATAAACGGTAATCAGAATAACTAACGTTATGTGACAATATACTAGGCCTATGTGACAATACACTATGTGATATAATCTATATAATAATGTTTCGGACTATATGATAAATCTAGAAATGAGAAAATGCTGGCAGAAGTTGTGCTTGCAGAAGCTGTGAAAGCCATAGAAAACCACTTCGCCGATAGATGGGAGAAATTGTCACGCGACAAAATAACACTTACACATAGGGGGTTTAAAGTTAACTGCCAGTTTAAGTTTAAATGTACCAGTTCTTTACATGTATTGATTGGCAACAGGAGCTATATTTAGGTCTAAAAATCATACTTTTGGGGGTTGGATGTTTTGAAACCACTCTGAACCACTTCTTCAGCTGGGTCTTGGTGCACTCCTTTGGTCCTCACCAAAGTTCAAGTGCTTGTATTTACTTGCTTGCTTGTATCAACCCAAAAGATCTGAGGGCCAACAAGCTTAACAGGGCAGCTATTCCTACCCCCCTAAAACAACACTATAGTTCAGGGTCCAGATGTTCATTGGAAGCGTTAGACATTCTTAGTATTATAAGTTAGTCCAACATCAGAATGAGTTTTGAAACAGTTATTTTAGGGTAACTGCACTGTGTTGCCTAAAAAGTATGCCTTTTACTTTCAAGAGAGAGTGAGGTAGACACATCCTTTGATGTAATTAGAAGCCCAGGTGATAAATGCCTTGCACAGTAACTGCTTGAGGAGTGTAAGCCTTTCATGTGGTCGAACAGACAGTCAGAACAAAGGGACAGGTGAAGGGAATGAAATGTCTGGCGTCCAGGCCCCCCTGGTGTTCGGGAGTCTCTCCCTGGTTCACAGAGACTGGCTGTCACCGGGCTGAGAGGTCGGCAGAGCTGCTTGGCTCCTGGGCTTGTGGTGCTTGAAGGGTACTTGAGGGATGATTCATTGTTGCGCTATTTTTCTCTTTTCTTTTTGTCCCTGGCTACCACCAACCCCACGCTACCCCTTCCTTCCCCGTCCTCCTTCTGCAAACTTTTGCTCAGCGAGAGCCACCTCAGCAGCAGTGACAGACATATCGTATGCACTCTCACACAGGTGATGTACGATTGCACGCACACACACACACACACACACACACACAGGTTCCAGGTACACAAAATATGCAAAAATAGCCCTATACATTCATACAAATGCCTACACGCACATTTTTCCAAATACTGAATACATGTACACAGAATAAAAGACCTGCACATTCATGGATAAACTCACACATTCATCCTACATGGTGCTTTCCACATTCATTCATCACACACGCACACACACACACACATGCACACACAAGATTTCAAACATAAAAACAGGTATACAACCCTGCACAAAATATAAAAAATACCCTCATCCAAATGTCACCACACACATTTCTACTGTACAAACACAGGATACACATACACAGATAAAAAAAACAACTTTCATACAAATAACACTCATTCTATCTCTCTCTATCTCTTTCCTTCTCTCTCTCTCTCTCTCTCTCTCTCTCTCTCACACACACACACACACACATACCCAAACACACACGGACAGACCTGCCAAGGTTTTCTATGGCAGTGCTGTGTGTTCTCTGGTGCTGTGCCGGTGAGGCGACAGGTGAGTCAGCTGTTTTAGTTGTGCTCCATAAGCATCCCGCACTCGGCTGGACGAGTAGCACCTGTTCTTCCCTCATCCATCATCTTCGCGCTAGGTGGCCCCGCAAAGCCAAACCCCATCATTGGCCCATGATTTCCATAATTCAACCAAGTTATGAAAATTATGACACAGCATGCTCTTAATTAAAATGGCCCACGTTGGAATGTAAATGGGACAAAAACATATGTTGGAGTGGTCTCAAAAAAAGCCTCGTACTGAAATAAGGACTTTGTGATAAAACCCATTTTGGCAAGGGCATCCCTGCAGTCTTCTGTGGACACTGTCTTTTTGAGGGGGATCTCCTTAAGCTCAGACGCTGCTCCCAACACAAGAGTATTGATTATCGCCCACTGTAGTGCATAATCAGCTTCGAGTGGTTTGGTGTGTCTTCAGATACGTTCATTGATCTGTTTGTCACCCATCATAGCAATATGCCAAAATCCGGATTTTAGTGGATTGTATAGAGTTTACATGGAACCAAAAAGCACTGTTTTTCCTCCTGCTCTTTCTTCAGCACAATCACCCAATGCATTATCCCTCCCCTCATGCATTTGCTGTTTCCAGGCAGAAGAAAATGCATTGGCCAAATTAAACTAGGGACTGGTAATGCACTATGCTAACAGGCACACGATTCACATGATGGGTGAACTCAGACGAACCAGCCAATACATTTGAATTTGCGCTGCGAGTCTGGAATCCTGCCTCTGTTTCTGGCCTCCACCCACCACTGGCCAGTTGAAGTGTAGG
>JAGFZM010001534.1:365694-391901 GCA_017657215.1 Limnothrissa miodon | reverse complement strand
AGAGAGAGAGAGAGAGAGAGAGAGAGAGAGAGAGATAGCGAGAAATCAAGATGGACACCAAAGGTTAAGGAAAGGATGACATCTCTGCAGTGCCCGAAGCATGTTGAGGTTTAATCAACAGGCAAAGGCACCAAAGTGGCCCTGAACAAAAAAAAAAAGAAAAAAAAATGTTGAGCATTAATCAAACAGTGGATTGGTTGAATCATCTGTCAGTGCCACTTTCTTTAAGGCATGACAAACTCAAGCCAATTACTTGCCATTGCCACACACACACACTACCACCAGGCAGCTCAGTATGCCAGCAGCTATTCACTGAGTTGGTTTGTTTCTCCTTTCTCACTCTTAGGATATGTCAGAATGAGAGCACTGCCTTTAGCACTGCCTTCACTTCTGCCTCACATTCTCTTTGTTTCTCTCATTTGTCTTCATTTCTTTCTTTCTTTCTTTCCGTGACAGACTATCTACTGTAATGCTGACATGAGTGACAGCAATGGGAGTGAAATTCAGCGACTTGTTCTTAGGACACATAAAAGGCCTCAGATACACTGGAACACTCTGTATTTTTCTGTCTCCTTGAGGGCTTTATCAAAATTCAATTGACATTATGACACCTTAAATAGCTGCCAATGGGTTGTGATAGCACACTGTACGCCGAGATCAATAGCATAGCCTGAAAAAGCTTAGCGTTGTCTGGAGCACTCTGTCTCTCTTTCCCCCTCTCTCTCGCCTGCATTAGACCTCCTCAAATCACTCAAGTCAACCAGCTATAATTATGGTCAGTTGTGTCCTTGGTAATTACAAGGGCATTTCTTCACAAACACACTTTCTTCCACATTTAATTCAATGAGATTCAATCATGAAGAAAAAAAAATCTGGTGCACTTTGAATACTGATAAACTCAGCAGAAATGGTCAATAAGTCTCAAGGACTTTAGTGCTGAAAGGTTATTTTGGAGAGCAGGATTTCATAACTTTATGCAAACAAGGCGCTGTTCTCTCTCTTGGAAAGAAAAGCTAATTATTTGCATTAGGTTTGTGAGCAACAATAAAAGGCATTATCACCCCACACTGGTGCAAATTAAATATCAGCAAGACAACATGTTGTTTGCTATTATCTGTACAAAAGCATAACTGGCAGATCTCTCTTTGTTGTTTAGAAAGGCTAAGCCTGGCTGGCTTTATTTAGAAACACCTTCACACCCACCTCAAATATTCAATCATTGCCTCCAATATCTAACAACTGGTGACGTTTCTCTTAAGTATTTTGGACAGATTCACTGTGATTGGCTTTAATGAGAGTAGATTGCCTGGTTCTGAGTGTTGCGGAGTGCACTGCAGAGTCTAGTGGAGGGTCCAATGAAAGAAGGCTAGTGTTTGGTCATCCCAAGACTAATGTTGTCCATCTACAGTTTATTTTGCCACCCTTCCCCGTGTGATGCACTGGAAGATGCTCCTTCTGGGAGGAGAGGCGACATACTCCAATTCCTCACCATTGCATCACACAAACACTTGAGGCCGTCCCTCCATTTGTGCGGCAGCAATTTGCCACACACACACACACACACACACACACACGTCAGTAACATGACTTCGCAGTAAATTGACCTGATATATTTGAACTTGTGTCCCCAAACAACACTAAGCCGGCTCAAATTTGCCAAGGGCAATGGACCTGAAAAGTTTTCCTGTATCCATTTTTTTGCTCATGTTTCCTGTGCCCTTGTGAGACTTCTCACACCAAATTTTACACTGGCCCAGGGTGCCTGGGACACTCACCCTGATAACAGTGCCTTCTTACTGTCGCATAATGAGATGATTTGATTAAACCGTGGGGTAAAGTATTGTTACTCGAGAAATATTTTATGAAACTCTGAATACCTAGGCTTGGAGGGCTATCTAAGGCCCTTGAGTTGTTTTGACTTTAAATTTTATGACTGACAATACTGGAGTACTGGTTCAATACACTGGAAGGCATAGTATCAAGTGAATTTGTTCAAGTTATGACTTAGTAGAAGTTCTTGTTATTGATGATTTGCATGGTAGTAAACCAGACAGTACTTGGGGGAGGAGGGCGTTACACCAGAAAAAAAAATCTTGCTTACTTGCTTTGGTCCAAAATACCAAAACTACAATGTTTACATTTTAATTTGCTGTGGTTTGCTCTCCCCTTTTTTGTTAGTGGATTAGAATTCATAAATACAATCATAAAATAAAATGTGGTAAGGTCATTTCATTCAGTCAACAGAAATATTTTGGACAGGGGAGGAAGAAATGCCCCCAAAAAGAAGTGCATCTGTCTGCTGAGTGGGAAATAAATCCAATAGTCTAGATTGAATGGCCTATTTCACAGCAGACATCTTCCAAGAAGTCACAGGGGAAGCACAGGTATTATTAAAGACATCCAGTAAAAATCTGATTGTGCTACACTGAATCAGAATCTTATTAGCTGTCATAACAACATCCGTGCTTACGCTGCAACTTCTTGGAAAAATTGTTGCTGTTTGACAGGCCCATTAGCTGCTATCAACAACAGATTAAGTTAATAGAACATTTTTCCACGTAATGCATGACAACAGAAGATTGTTAGGTAAAAATATATAAAATATTTGCATTTGGGTTGAATTAAGATAAGGTCTTTCTCTCACAGCACCAGAGGTTGTTTGTTCAGCTGGGTCTCGTATGTTGAAGGAAAGCAATGAACTAGAGTTCATTTTCTTACTTGATATTCTCACTAAGGCAGAATGCTTTTCCTCCTATTGTGGATTTTGATATTCTAGGAATTACTAGGAGACCAGCATTCTGTGACCTTAGGGGTCTAGAAGGGTGTCTAGAAGGTGTGAATACCCATAGATAGCATTTAGATGATAGGTCTGACTAATACAGACTGATAATTACTTCATGTCTATATTAGGCGCAGACATCTAAATCAGGTGTATAGTAGTCTAACCCTAGTTATGTGGGGGGGGGGGGGGGGGGGGGCTACATGCCATCTTTATTTTGCAGATAGATGGCGTAATTCAGCAAAAAAGCATAAAAAATACCTCAGTAAAACTAATTGCATTCCTCTACCCATGCCTTCCTGACAAGTTATCCAATCACAACTTCAACTATGCTCAACCCATTATACAGACTATTGGGGTAGGTCTGCAACCAGGCCACATTGAATATGGCAACTAATTGGCAACACTTATGCCTCACAAGCATTTTTTCAGCTGACTTTTGCTTACAACAGTAAAAATTTAATCTTACCTTACACAACCTCAGCTTTGATAAAACCTTGCTGGCATGCTTTTGTCTGATTACACATCTCCATGTCATGTATCTAAATAGGCTTCGTGCTCAACCTTGCATGTAGTTGTGAGTAGCCAGCAGAATAGGTGATAGATACAGTACATAGCAGGATAAGAGACACTTTCATTTATAAGTGTCCACTATAAGATTAGCCCATGTGGCAGTTTGATGCCACCAGTGTTGGGCAAGCCAGCCGTTTTGTGCCAAAAATTGTGTTATAAATAAAGTAATATTAAAGTCCCATTGTAATCCCAGGATATAGTCCCATGTCATTAGGTGCAGTCAAGCCAGGGGTCAGGGTCGTCTTTGGAGCTGAAGGCAGCCCACCCAGAGATGCAGGATCAGGCAGTGGAAGGCAGGGGTGACCCTCAGCAGTGGCATTGAACGTGGAGTGGGTTGAGGACCATTCAGGAGTCAAACGAAAGAAGGTCCTCAGCAGGATGGCCAGTTCAGTGGAGTTGGTTGGGTACCCAGGAAGCGGTGCAGGGTCAGGCTGTAGAAGGCAGTGATGACTCATGACAGGTTGGTAATGGCATGGAAAGTCAGAGAGAAGATGAGTTAGAACAGTCTCCATCAGATTTCAGAGAATGTGAGTTATATTGCAACCATGTATAGATGTTGGCTAAGTGATGAGAGAGAAAGAAGTGGAGAGGAAAGAGAGAGGAGGAGAAAGACAGAGTGAAAATTGTACGGCTTAACAGATGGGAGGTTTGTGGCGGCATTAATCTATAGCAGCATAACTAAGGTATGATGTATAACAAGCCAACACCACCAAGGAATGGTCAGTGGCCACCAAGCCCTGGACGGGAGCTTACAGCTGAGGCAGTCCTTTCCAATAATACCTTGAGGAGGTGTGGCTTACCATACACCATCCCTAACTAAAGGGGTCAGTAAATAGAAAAGTTTTGAGTCTAGACTTAAAGGTGTTGAGAGTGTCCGCTTGGCAAATGTTAGAGGGGAGCTTGTTCCACAGGACAGGTGCATGATGGCAGAATGCTCTTCCTCCTATTGTGGATTTTGATCAGCATTATGTGACCTTAGGGGTCTAGAAGGGTGGTAGGGGAGAAGTAAGTCTTTAATATATGATGGAGCAAGGCCATTAAGGGCTTTGTATGTTGGGAGAAGTATTTTAAAATCAATTCGGCTTTTAACAGGAAGCCAATGTAAGGAAGCAAGGATAGGTGAGGTATGTTCATATTTTTTTTGTCCTAGTGAGTGCTCGTGCTGCAGCATTTTGTATTAGTTGAAGGTTTTTGATGCAGCTAGCACCACATCCAGAGAACAGAGCATTACAATAGTTTTTCTGCATCCTCAAAAGAAAGGATTTTTCTAACCTTAGCAATGTTGCATAAATGAAAGAATGAGGTTTTTGAGAAATGCTTTACATGACTATTTAGAGAGAGGTCCTGATCAATATATACCCCAAGGTTCTTGACCTTTGTGTTAGGTGTGAGTGAAAGGTCACTAAGTAAGCTCTGATGATGGGGTAGAGTGTTGGTCAGGTTTTTAGGTCCAATCAACATGACTTCAGTCTTGTCAGAGTTTACAGTAAGCAAAAGAAATTATTAGTCATCCAGTTTTTGATGTCACCGAGGCAGGCAACAAGTTTTGTTACTGGCATACAATCATTAGGCTTCATGGAAAAGTATAGTTGGGTGTCATCTGCGTAGGAGTGGAAGGTGATGCCATGTTTTCTAATAACATATCCCAAAGGTAGCATGTAAAGGGAGAATAGCAGAGGTCCCAGTACTGATCCTTGGGGTACACCATACTTAACTTCAGTGTGGCATGATGCTTCATTATGTGCATGTACAAACTGGTAACGTCCACTAAGGTATGACCTGAGCCAGGCTAATGCAGAATCTTTGATGCCAATCATATGCTCAAGTCTATGTAGCAAGATGCTGTGATCAATAGTGTCAAAGGCAGCACTTAGATCCAGTAGGATTAATAATGATATGCATCCATTATCAGATGAGATAAGGAGATCATTGTAGACCTTTACTAGGGGCTGATTATGTGCTATGCTCTAAAGCCAGATTGGTAGGTTTTCTGAATGTTGTTTGCGTCTAAGAAGGTACGAATTTGCTTAGACACTATTTTTTCAAGAATCTTTGATATAAATGGGAGGTTAGATATAGGCCGATAGTTAGCCAGGACATCAGGGTCAAGGTTGGGCTTTTGACTAAAGGCTTAATGACATGTCTTGAAAGGTTTGGGAACATGTCCTGCTGCAAGAGAGTGATTTATATTATTAAGTATCGGCTCAGCTAGGTTAGGGAGAGCAGCCAAGTAGACAAGTAGAGGCCTTACTTGATCAGATCAACTTAATAATTTCAGATATATTGGCCGGTGTAAACGAGTTAAGGTATGCTATAGGTCGGCTAGGACCAGCTGAATTTGAGGTTAGAATGGTGTTATTTATTTTACCTCTAACAGATTCAATTTTATCATTGAAAAAATTCATGAAGTCATTGCTGTTTAACGTTATTGGAATGGAGTGTTTCACTTCATTCCTACTTTTAGTTAGGCAAGATATTGTGTTAAAGAGGAATTTGGGGTTGTTTTTATTATCATTTATAAGTGAGGAGTAGTATACTGTGTTTGCATTATTAAGTGCTTTCTTATAGTCTTTCAGGCTGTCTTTCCTGGCAAGATGGAACACTTCAAGTTTGGTGGCATAACATTTTCTCTTAAGTTTACGTGCAGCTTGCTTCATTGAGCGCTGTCTGCGCTGTGTAGCTCTACTGGCCAACAAAGTATGTCACTCTTTACTCGATAGCAACCCGTGGCTTAATAAATCCAAGCGTTACCAAAATAGCAGACTATATCCTATTATATGATGCGTCATGAATGGAGGCATTCCAAAATTGAAATGATTCGTGTTTAGGGGAGATTAGATTACAGAGAGAATTAAACTAATAGGACAGGTGCGTGTGTCCTGTTTGTCAAATATGAACTATTGCAAAGGATAATTTTGTGGCATTAAACTGCTCCCCTTATTTCCATTTTGCTAAGATCTCACTCCATGGTCATAATATAGGGCTTCAGACTACATTAACACAATGTGAAAACAATCACAGAATAAGTAATCTTTGAATACATTTGTATAATCATTTAGTGTTATTACATTCAAACATGGCCTGATCTTTTACCAACTGTAACAAAAATGTTGTTGTTTTCTCACGTTCAGTAAATCCTCACTGATGTCTACTCCACAGCTGGCAGCAGCCTTCCTTGAGGAGGAAGACGAGGGGAGAAGGACGGGACCAGTTCCATTTTCACCCTATTCATTATGTGGGTAAAGTTTCCAACATTTTGTCAACTTGAACATTTTTTTTCTATTGGTATATACAAAAAAAAAAACTTTCCTGAAACTTTTCAATTTAGACATTATTACACCATTTTACATGGAAATTTTAGATTTAGATTTAAATTAAACTCAACAATCCATTAGGTTTAGAGGTTAGAAACTTTTAGTCAAATGAAGTCACTTAATGTTGCAGGTGAGGTGTGGTAAAGGTCCAAAATTATTTGGGGATGCACCAAATGTTTTCTCATAAGACAAGACTTTGGTTCAATGTCATGATTGGCTACATCTGTCACAGAGTACTTAACTTCTCTTCAGGGAGGTAAGCGCAGGTAAGAGAGGGTTGTCAGATATCAAGGTGACCAGATGGAGGTTCAGACCTGGCACATACCCGAGGCTCTCCCCACTGGCATGCCAAAGAAGAACTTGAAGATGATCCAAAAGAGCAAATGCCCAGCAGGACAGTGACAAATTACATTTCTGTGTGTGAGAGAGTTAGAGGCCCTTTGTTTAAATGTCCTCCCTGAGACCTAGAGTAAGCTACCTACTGTAAGCCTTCATACACATCGCTAAACACTGTCATTAGAAGTTAATGAGTTTCAATGTCATCCCTAAGTCTCACGTCTTCATAGACAGAACTAACTCATGCTGTCATTAGAAGTGAATGTGTGTCAGTGTGCTCCTAGAGACCGAAGTGCTGAGCCTTCCCAAATGTAACTAACTCATGCTGTCATTAGAACTGAATAGGTTTCAATGTCACTCCTAAGTCCCGAGTCTTGCATGTAATCTCATGCTGTTGTTACTGTGAATGCATTTCAGTGTCCTCTCACACTTAAAGGTGCTCTATGAGATATTGCAGCACGATTTTATTTTTTATCTTAAATCGTTTCACCTTGATTGACTAGCTTTCTACCCCATGAATATACTATGAAAAACTCCGATCTCCAACATCAACAAAGGGGCTGTAATACTCAAATGAACACTCAAACAAACCTTAACACAACAAACCACGGCAAATCAATCGACAATAAAGTTGGTAGAGGATGCGCATTAACTCCCACCCCATCTTGTTACCAATTGGTTTGTTGTTGTTTGTTATGTTTAAGTGCACACCCGCCTAAAACGCTAGCATTGTCACATTGCAAACAAGCCCCGCTTTTATGGTGGTTGTTTAGACACTATTTTTTTCCAGCTTCTCCAGTGTTTCATGTCCCAAATTCCTGTAGAAAACTTAATGGTGCCAACTTTAGGAAAGGGCTTACAAATGAAGTCCCTGTATGCAGACCTGACATTATTTTTTTTATCAATCATATCGATTTTTGTTGTGTCTTGGACTGTATTATTTTTATGACAGCCAAAAGTAGGTATGGTAATGCACCAACCAAACTTCTCAAAGTTTTACCTACTTGCAATACATCCAATACACCTGAAAACTTTAGTTCATGATACACACAACCACAACGAGGGACACCAGGACCAGCCTCCCACCTTCCACTTGCCTTACCTCACTCCTTATTATAATTTGAAGCTGTCGGCACAGAAATGGCATGTCCTATGGAAAGTTCAGAGTGGGACTCGCTTTAAGGTTTAAATGTAAAATATAAAGGATAAGCAAGTATCAAGCTTAATCCAACCTCACATTAAATTGCATCTATACAAAGGAGCACAATAAAATTGTAAAAAAAAAAAATGCAATTAATATTTGAAAAAGAAACAAGATGGCATGCTTGGCAGTGTGCCGTACATCAGACCTACACACAGTAGATTCCCCGCAAGACGTGAGTATAGCTTTAGAGAAGCTAACAGTATAATCCTCCTCTGATGATACACTGTTCCAATTTTTACATCTCCTATACTTTATCTCTCTCTTTCGAAGACACCATCACACAATCAGACATACGCACACCTAGGCCTACGCTTGTGTTTTAATCATGAAATGAATAGCTGTAGAACAGTAAGGGGAAAAATGCGGAGAAAAGTAGGCGTAAGTTATGTTTTTGAAGACACAGGCAGGGAAAGTGAACGAATGATGAAAGCGAAACTGCAGCATGGCATAATACCCCTCTCATTTCCCACAGCAACCCCTCTGCCTCAACATCCATGCATTTTAGCTCTAGTGTCATGCTTGTCACACATTAAAGGCTATACTTTTTCATTCTTTCAAAAGCTTTAACTTTTGCATTCTCCTAACCAAGACTCTGAAATAGCAATAGTAATTCCATATGTGTGTTGTCTCAATGAGAAGTGGAGAATTTTTGATGAGATTTTCCTCAGAAGCCTCGCACATGTTTGGGGCCAGCCGTTAGGAAGCCACTGTAGTGCAAATCCAAACAGCTACTCAAAAGATCTCTCTCTCTCTCACATGCATGCTCTCTATGTGTTCCTGTCTATCCTACCAACAAACACTCTCTCTCTCACACACACACACACACACAGACGCTTATATTAACACCGTCTCTGTTGTTGTTGTCGCTGGGGGTAATAATATATCCTTAAAATGATATCTATCTGTGTGTGTGTGTGATGTTTCATTGAAGAGTCTGATAAGTGGTGTAAATGGATCATAAATGATCCCCTGAGTGTCGCAGTGTGTGGAGTATGGGTGTGTGTCTGACATAGTTATTTGTCAGAAGCAGCTTAGTCTGCTGAAACAAAAAGGAAAAAAAATGAAAGGAAATACTGTATACCCAATGTGTAGCATAAAATATATAGAGAGATGTACAGTCAGGATAATAGCACAGGCCAGATCAGTTCCACCTAGTGCTTAAAATCCATTTCATTTACCTCCAGCAATTTAGTAAGGGAACGAGTAATGAGCTTAGGTTTACTCCGACCTTGATCGACATGGCCAATCGAGGTTGGGCTGAAAACAGTAACATTGGATTCGTATGATTCCAGTACGTAATGTCCACACTGTATGGATTGGTATAAGTATCCTATAAGTATCTGCCCAGTGTGGTTTCAGGCATTTTGCACAAAAGTGCTCTCTGAAGAGCTAGGTCTTCAAGAGCTTTCAAGGAATGAGAGGTGGCCTTATTTTGGTGCACACACTCTGCAAAGCAAACTTATGTCCATCGAGAATGTCCAGACTATTTGCACTAGGCCTAGGTAAAGCAATGGGAAAAGTACCCACAAAAACTTACATGGTTTGTCAGCACAGGGGCCAAGGCAGGGAGACAATGAGTAACACAAGGCAGAATGAGCAGAGTTTAGAGTAATGGCTTTGATCACAGGCAGCTCGTACAGTGAGCACACAGAAATGTCGAAAGTGTCTGATAATTCATTTTTTGACCTCGTTCTCAAGTACCTTATCTATATGCACGGTTCATTTGTCTTGTTAATTACAAAGCACTTTGTCAAATATGAAGAAAGCTAAACTGGCTTGTCAGAAGTGGTGTAGAACATGTAAAATATCTGATTAATGACATTTGTGGAAATGGAAAAAAGACGAGGGCAGCACAATTCAATATAGAAATGTTTACTCAATTTACAAACGGTAAATACCATGGCCTATGTAGAATCAATAATGTCCCTACACAAAGCTTTTAATGATGATGTCTGAGTCATGTGTGTATTCTAAGACTTAAAGGTAATGCTCAATCCATATCCCATATCTCTGGTCTTATTGCCCTAAAGGGCAATGCTTCTTATGAACCACCATGTGTGTTTGTGTGTGTGTGTGTTTCTTGGGGTTAGTTCAGGGCCCCATCTGACATCTTGAGCACTGCTCTCTGTCCTGTGCACCACCCTGACATAGCAGTGTATTATTCAGGCCGTTGGCAAGGACATGACGCTTGGAGGACGCTTGAATATTAACGTGTTTTCCTGCCACGCTCTTGTGGATGGGGAGGCCTCTGACAAAACCCCTGTGTATGGGACAGACCCCTGCAAGTCATGCTTTTCATTCCATTTTACTCTCTCTCTGTCACTCTCTCCCCAACTCTCTCACTCATTCTCTCAGCCGTCTGGCGTCTGGGCGGCCATAGGGAGATTAACAGTCTCCTGTCTTCCCTCCCATGGGCCACTGGTGCCTAATGGCCACAAGATGGATGAGTCGGAGCAGAAAGGTGCAGACAGCTGCATGGAGAGCTAAGAGAGGGTAAGAGAGAAAGAGAGAGGGGCTGCTAACACTTTCCAAGGTCATTTGTGCTTTCTGCAACACTAACCCAAGAACCTCACTGTTCAAAATGCATAGAGTATGCATGTATGGTGTGTGTGCGAGTGTGTGTGCTGTTGAGCTATTCACCAGGACATTCTCACCATCCATGACACAGGAAGTAGGAAAGAAATAAACCTGGCCACTGGTCTGGGTCTAACTTCTAGATCGTTCCTCACTTTTATTACATTCAAGCAAACACACACACACACACACCAACCAACATGCACACTTTTTCATTATGCAGAATGGGAGATGTATATTTCGATGACCCTGATGAAATCAGATAAATATTCAGATGTGCTGTGTGATATATAAAATGTGTCAGTGAGCTGATGTATAAGCACCTTGGAAATAAAATTCAGCACATTCAACCATCACAACTCTCTCTCTCTCTCTCTCTCTCTCTGTGAATTTTAATGCTTTCCACCCTGAAATAAAATTGCACGTAATAAATTAGTATTTCACCACAGGGCTCAATGCTGACCAAGTTTCGCTGTACTCTGCTGTACTCTATTTATATAAAGAGATCAAAGTTTGGCCAACTCATTGGCACTGCAATCTTGCCACTCTTACTCTGAAGTACTGAGACAATCTCAGTTTTGGGGGTGGGTGGGGTTAGGTTTGAGTTGGCCTAGTGGATCACACAAGAGGCGATTTCTCTAAGACTGGAAGGGAAGCTCAGCTTCCCCTAAAATATCAAAAATTAAATGGTGAAAAATGTATGGTTGTGTTTACATTTTACTGACTACAGTACAAAAGCGTTAGAACATGTTCATCTCGAAGACGAGTTCGTTTAGAAAAAGATAGGCCTACTTAACACAAACAGACTGATTGTTACCTGTTCGTACATTCCCATAGCGCTGTTTTCGTCAGTGCAATTTGTCCACAGAATTAGGCCTACTTTGTCGTTTGGTTTAATGGCGAGCGCTCTGCCCTCTAGTGTCTCTACTGTGATATGAACCAGCAAGAACAGCATGGTTTTGCCCATATACGTTGAGCGTCCATGCGCTTCAATAGGACATATTTTTTTATTGACTCGAAATTTGACAGTTATTGGATAAATGCCATGCCAGGACGCTCGGCGTCTCTGGGGGTGAATGGAGCTGTTCTTGGGGTTGGGCTGGCCTGGACGCTGAGCTGCATCATGATTGGAGGATTAGTTGAGAGGGTGAATCCCGTTGTAATTGACAGGTATGTTGAGATCGGTTGAGATTTATATACCGTCACTTCACTGCTCTGTGTTAGTCCCATCGCGGATTTTGCAAGTAAAGTTTGAGCAATGACAAGCTGTGAAAAATGTTCTGCCATTTTGTGTCGGTGATTAGGCTACTTGTACATTTCTCACACTGTAAATAAAACACACCCTTCGTATTTCCTGGTTTCAGTTTAACATTATTTCAATAATTTCTTTTTCGAGTTTGATATCGTTTTGTTATATAGTTAAGTTATTGGCTAGGTCGGAGTGAACTAGTTCGCTAGGAAGCTAGTTAGCCAGCTAGCAAGGTGCGCTGCACACACAATTGCAGACAATGAATGCTAATGCAGAATTTACATATAAATAAATTGACAAATCTTGAGTTTCCCCTCATTCAAAGACCAGCAGCCGCCACTGGATCACACCCGTTCATTTCAGTTCACTTTGACTCTGACTTTCTGATGGGAATACATAATTTCTGAAAACCTTTGGCTCTAGTTTCCATCTTACTAAAACTATTGTTGGAAGAACCAAAACCTTAGGAGAGTTTACTGACATAGCACTGTAGCCAAATACAAGACTAAGTGGAGGTACGGCTCTGCTTCAGAAAGAAAATAAATGTTAAATGTGGTATAACAACAATTAAATGGGAATTTATACTAGTTAAGAATTTATTTTTTGCATTGTCTTTCAATTAGCATCAATTATTTTTTAATTTAGCCCTGTCATAATCCCATTTCAATGGTTAATGAGGTTAAAATCTGTGTTTATACTTCTTCAATGATTGCCAATATTTTCTGTACCTCCTAGTTGAGCGACTTGTCAAAAGTGGGTGGTTGTTTCCCAGTGGTTATTGCGCTTCTTCTTTATAATTTTGTTTCCTCACTGTGTTATGATTCATTTCCCTTTCCCCTGTGAGCCACTATATTGTTCCAATGGGCCTATTTAACTCTGCTGTCATGCTGAAGAGGGAAGAAAACATGTCAGATCAATCTATGCAATCTACAGAAGCCTACATGGGTCAAATCATAATGCAGTTTTTTTCCTCCTCTCCTTTCTGCTGTGCTAACGGGGGCATGGGGGATGCATTTTCCTCTGAAGTTGAGGTAACATTGAAAGTAATTCAGTTCAGCCGTAGGTTTAAAGCACCTTTTACAATGGCATCATCTCATGGCTTTTCACAGCACCCGAAGAAAAACTTTGGAAGAAACCTAAGGTCAGTTTCACAGGTCAAAGGGGTTAACCTTAATTGCCAAGGGTCATGCTGGGAATGGTAATAATCCCAAAATACAGTCCCGCATCATTATATGGTAGTGAAGCCATGATTGTCAAATGTCCTGTCTGGATGGTGTACTAGCAGCAAATTTATCAGTAGTGTTCGGATACTGATTTCATGCTGCAATTATCTGCTGAATGTCCTTGAAATAAGCTTGTGGTATGGCAGTAAAATTTCACATTTACACAAGAGAACACTATCAATATGTTGCTGTAGTTGACAGCAAAATGTAAAATGTTAAACATTTTACTGCTGGTGATACTGCTGCCGAGGCTTAGATGTAATTCCATAGACCTGTAGTACCCTAACATTTGCCACACTGTTAGTATACTGAATAGTAGAGCTCCCTCCAGTCCCGGGTGCTGACTGCATTATTGAGATTTTTTCACCTGTGGTTATTTGTCCCTCCAAAGCTCCTCAGATAAATGATGTATTTTCTAGCCCTTGGCTGTTGTCTGGTCTGTGCAAAGGCCCATGGCATCTGTCTCACATCAGTGTATTCCCACCAAATTGTAAGCTACGGAGGAATGCTTGCTGATATTGAGGACATTTTTTTATTTAGGCAGAGTGGGTGAACTTTATGACTGCAGTGTTCCTCTTCTGACAGTTATGTAAGTATGTTGTTCTGAACTGTGAAGTGCTTTATTTTAAAATGATAGGGTAACACACACATACACAAGTGTTTTTGTGACCTTGTGTGATGTCCTGAAGTTAAAGTACCTGTGGCTAGGCTGGGGTTAGCGATGTGAAAGTACTGTATAGTCTCGTTTGTAGTTGAAGTATCTGTGGCCAGATTAGGTTAAGCAGAGGGACTAAATAGCAATGTCAAAATATAGTCTTGTCTGTAGTTGAAGTACCCGTGGCCAGGTTAGGTTAAAGCGGCACCAAAGACTTTTTAAACCCTTATAATAATCTTTTCAAAATCGTTTCGGTGTTCAACTTGTAATGATACTTTCTGCATTTGCTCTGTGGCCCTCTATCGGCTTTAACAGCGCTAAGCAAGTTTGCCCAATCGGGTAGCGATCTGTAGTTCAAGAGAAACTGCAATTGACTTTCCTTATGGGATGCTTCTGTTCCCATCTGTGGAGGGTGCGGTTTTCAAAACTCCTTGGTGCTGCTTTAAGCAGAGGGACTAAATAACAATGTTAAAGTATAGTCTTGTCTGTTGATGCACCTGTGGCGATGTTACTAATGGCAATGTGAGAGTATAGTCTCGTCTGTAGCTGAAGTACTTGTGGCTAGGTTGGGGTTAGCAGTGTAAGTGAAAGTAATCTGAAAGTATAGTCTTGGGATGTCTGTCACTGAAATCATTTGTCAGATAGTCCTCAAATTTGGTATTTGGTCAATACTCTAAGGTCTGACTGTTATTATCATGCCATGCCAATACCCGGTCAACCAAATTCTTTCACATTCATTTCTTTTCTACAAAGACTCTGGACACTCTTAATAGGCATTCATTCTCGCAAATACATTCTGTGAACTATAGGACATATTGGGCATGCTTTCAACCATCACTTTCAGCCTAGTCTGTTGACTGGCCCGCAGAAAATTATGTTAGAGCAAACCATGAGTTGAGGCAATTCCTCTAAAGTAGTACTGAGCCTGGCAAAGAATGCTACCAGTAGGCATGTGTTCAGGATTTAGGGGTACTTGATTAATTGCATATCACACCCATGTTGCACCGTCACAATACTGATATTTAACTGCCTGCCAGCAGATAACAAGCTGAGGCATGTGAACTGGACTGAACTGAACAACTTTAACCACACGTACAGTGTTAATACCTGTTAGTACATTTAAAAACTAGAGGTGATTAACTAATTAATTCATTAATATGAAAACTTAACTTGAAAACTTGCAGGCACTGCCATTTTTCTTTTATCTTTCAATCTGTCAGGTCAAATTGACTCCTTGGCGCCCGATAAGTACGCAAAGAGTTTGGTGTTGCACAGTCAGTGTTTGGCCATTACAATGGCAACATCCACATTCTTTCATTATGCTTATCACTGGGCAAAAAGGCTCTGTTTCCGGAGGTATTTGTGCTCATATATCACTGGATATTTACAATATTCGGACATATATTGATAGATACGCTCCGGATACGTAGGTCTCAGTTGTCATATACGGAGCATATCTGGACTCCGGAATGGGACAGTGTCCACACGCGACATATCCGGATGCCATATAAGCACCGGGTATGATCCATGTTTCACGTATTTGCTGTGGATGCGCTCCTGAATTCGTCTCATTCTTGTTGTCATATACCTCCGGATATGTCAAACATGGGAAGACCCATAACCCATATGGCAGGGGTATGAATTTGTTTCAAAGGCATTTATGTACGTGCCTTCGTTTGTTTTATGAATTTAAACATAGGCAATATCGCCAAACTGACTTATCCTTACACAGTTACACCCTACAACATATCCTATAATAGGCTGCCATTAAAACAATTAGCCTACTTTGGATTCAACTACTTTTATTTACGGCTTAAAGGCATACGACAGGCAATGCGGTTTGTTACGTTGTCTTTATTTTTATTTTCACATTTACAACATTACTACATTTGTCGTTGGCCGAGCTGGCCCCTCTTGTTGAGTCTCCGGTTGTCTGCAGTGTCTTTGGCATTTGGACCGCACTTCTCCACTTTGGTGTGAGCACAATAAGCGCCCGACTTTTTTCTTTGGACAAAGGCTGGCGTCAGCTCCTTTGAGATATTCATGGTCGCAGCTTCAAAAGCTACAAGAAAAGCGGGCAGCGTTAAACAACGCATTTCAAAAGGATGTAGGCTACTGTTGAAAGCTTATCCCCATAATTTTTCATGGCTAAAGCCACGGTCATTTAACTGGTAATGTTGGGTTATATCGAGAACGTTTCAGTTAAACTGAACTATGAAATGAACTACATGCATGCACAAAACTTCTGAAATAAATTGCATTTTATTTAACTGTGAAATTGGTCATACTTATGATAAGTCCAACTCGCCATAGCAGTTTCTCCAGCCCACGATGTGCGCATCACCATGTCTGATGAACAAAAATAGTTTCTCAAAAGTCTGACACTCTGAACATCTAATATCAGTAGTTATCTATCCATGATCTATAGTTCACTTTCTTTTCCTTACAGAAAAAAACAAACAAAACATGCAATCATATTACCTCTGAAACTCCTGGGTGCTGGGAGAGTGTTGCTGCTTCAGGGCAAAAAGAGTGCACAGTACTAAAAGAAAAAGGAATGCCCGCACACTTCTGAAACTCCCATACTTTTAATGGTGCCGCTGCAAAGTTTAGACTCTACTGGATCTTCATCAGGCAAATGGCAAACAAACTTGACTCAAGCCCATATATAGGGCACAGACATAGTTAGCTGATCAGTCATCAGCTAAGTTCGTTCTGAAAATAATTGCAAAAGTCTTCATAGACTTAAAGGTTAACATTTGCCACAGTCACCACATAAAAAAAATTTACATTCAACACACACATTATACACAGAAGTCTGTTGACAGTATTTCATTGCAAGATTCATCATTGGAAAACACTTTACAGGGTTGAAATGTTGCAGCAGCACCATTAAAAGTATGGGAGTTTCAAAAGTGTGCGGGCATTCCCTCTTCACCTTGCGTACTCAAACAAATCAAAGTAAGTACAGGAAGTATGGATATTTGAACATGCCATTGATGCATTCTCACACCCTCTGTTCAGCTCAACACTCTCCACCCTTCAGCTCTTTGGCTTGTCAAACAGAGGGGGCGATAGGAAATAAAGGGGCTTGATTTGTGTGCACAGCCATTTTTAAAGACAACTAGGACACACAGGAGGGGAACGCCAGCACCCAGCCATCGACACAGTGGATGACTGTCAGGAAAACATCTCAATTATTCATCGGGCGAGGAGAGAGAACTTGTCAGGATGCTACGCTGCTCCAATCCACCCCGCAGCCCACATACAGCAGACCAGCCAGACCACTTGAAGTTCAGAGCTCTGAGGGGGAGGAGAGAGGAGGGGAGATATCACATGAACAGGACTCTCCAGAGCCGTGAAGCGCTTTATTTTAAAATGATAGGGTAACACGCAAATACACAAGTGTTTTGTGTCCTCGTGTGATTTCTCTGTGTGAATCATGCGATCTGCCAACACCCCTAACCTGCCACTTACACTACAGAGACAGAGAGGCAAATATTCACACAGACAGGTTATAGCTCAGAGCCATCGTAACTGTTCAGAGGCATCAGCACTTGCACTGCTCCCCTCAATACTGTATTTGAACTGAGTTGCTTACTAGGCCAGTGTTTTCTCTTTTGCTGTCCCTATCAGCAAAGAAAACCAATTTAGTTTTAATGTTCAGTCAGAGAAAAGGTATGCCTATTGAGAGTGCCCAGTCTTTTCAATCCTTAAACTTGTAACACTTTATTTTACAATTTCACTGCCTTCACTGCATTGGCTTCTCATTTATCATTTTGTCAAAGCAACATAAAAAGCACATCAAGTAACATCAGTATGTACAGTAGGAGCACACCATCATGTTGTACCACTATACATAATTAGGTAGATAACCTGTAATACATACATTGTAAATTAATTGTCATTTGCATTGTCTTTATCAATCATTTGCACAAATAGCATCCATTTTGCATGACATTACATTACATTTTATGCTATTACTGTGTAATAACATAATAAAAGAGCATTGATAACAGTGATGCAAACAATAAAGTGTATCTCTGTTATATTACTGATTTAAAATTAATGTGCTCACTGGTTATGATACGAATCACACTTTGTTGTACTTGAACACTGTGTAGACATACTACCGGTATACTCAATATGTTGTTGATTAGAATAATGCATTGCATTTGTCTTACATTGTAGACTAGTTTCCACTGAAGGGCATTTGCTGAAAAAGACATCAGTCAGAGATAACCTCTTGTCATTCAGCACATGTCCGCACCATCATGATGATGGAGTTGGGAGGGAAGGGAGGCACGGGGGTGTCATTGCCCATGTTAGACCTGCATGTTGCATGGGGCCAATCTCTGGTTTACACACGCGAGCCTCCGACACACACACACACACTGTCACACACACACACACGAGCCAACTGTCAGCTTGTCACCAGCTCACTCCCATCCTTTGGAAGGAAGATTACCACCGACTGCAGCCGTCCACTGGTGTTAATGTGAGTGAGTCTGGTTGGCTCAGTCACGCCAAGGTTACAGCCATTATGACTTACTCAGAGGGAGTGCTGGGATATAGAGACCTCAGTGTCATTCATCGGCACTTATCACCACCGAACAGCACTGCAAAGACCAGCAAATATATGCTTCTAATGGCAAAACACACATAGGGAGGAAGGACACTCTCTCTTCCACACACACACACACACACACACACAGTAATAATATGCTGACTACTTCTGCATTCAGATAGCTATTGACTCTGTGAATAATGCTGCTTCCAAGAGGTTGCTTGGCGTTGTCTCTGCGGCTCCTTGCCGCAATTCTTTTCAGCTGACACTGGAGAGGCCTTTCAGCGCAGCTCCGCCAGCCTTGCTGAGGCCGGCCAGATAGTGATATGGCGGTGGCGGTGGTGGCGGCGGCGGCAACGAGAGGGGAAGCAAATATTATTTTGGAAAGTAATTACAGAGCCTCAGACGGCCTGCTCGGGCTCTCGCCACGCTGTTGTCAGAGAACACAGGAGGACATTAAGCCCCCTTTGACATTCAAAGGAAGAGGATAAGGCATAATGCATGTTATCGCAAGGGCCTTAATAAGGGAGGCATTATGAGGCTCTCATTCGTCATTGTGTGCGTTAGAATGTTATATGTGTTACAGGAACGGTGAGCTTCCTCATAGGCTTTTTAGTCTGACGAAGGCATCTGAGGAACAGTGTTACCTATTTTAAACACACAAGCAGAATGCAGACTTGTGATGCTGTATTCTAAACAACAACAACAACAATATTGTAGATCAGGGGGAATACAACTGCCAATCATTCTTTTATAAGGTTGTTGTCAATTACAGTGTAGGCCTACATACATTTGGTCCTATGGAGGAAGAGGGAAAAAATTGAATGAAAATAGAGTCTGGAAAGTTGTTCTAGCTTATTTCATTTCACTAGCGCCTCCATCCATGCTTTTAAAATCTTTTGATCTGTCTTCTGGAGATAATGGCCCCCGCTGTCTCACTCTGACGCTTCCCAGATAAAAACATAAGTACAGAGGGTAGTCTAGGTTCACATAGACTACAGCGAGTTTTGAAGACCTGGCGGTCTGAATAACTTTCATCCATAGGAAGCTATATTCTGTGTATCGGTATCATTCATCTCTAACATAATGTGTTGCTTCACAGCAAACAATTACAGTAAGTGATGTTACAACATTACCAAATAAGAGAGGCCATATCTGATATCTAGAGATTACAAACAGGATATTATCCAGGCCTATACATCACAGTATATAACACTATTAGAAGGAACAAAATTTTCTATTGATTAGCTACTCAACTGTAAACTGCTTAAATAATGGGAATGTAAAAAAAAACAGCTCACAATAAAACACAACAAGAGACCCAATTTACCTGTTCATAAAGGTTTTTTTTTTCATGTCAGTGTATGAGCAGATGTGGCAAGAGAGCTACTTCACACAGCTCAGAGAGTGTTAGTGTATTCACATTTCATGCACACATCTAAAAATACGAGTGTTATTCTCTAACCTGTTCAGCTCAAAAGGCCTTGATTTCCTCTTGTTCTGCAAATGTTGTGCAGAGGCACTTGGGAATTATGGAGATCACCAGGGAAGCAAGCCAAAGGGTTCAGAGGAAATCAAAAAGCTGTGCTATAATGTCTGTGTGTGTGTGTGTACATAAATGCAGTGAGTAAGTTTGTGTGAGTGCATATCTGCATAATATGGATTTTAATTGCATGGTACATTTCATATAGATTCTATATTATGTACATCCAGCCTAAAGCTGAATTACAAAAGATTCCATGGATATATTTCAGGCAAGATCGCTTGTTTTGTCCCTTTGGGTCTCTCTCTCATTTTCTTTTTCTCTCTGTGTTGACTGAACTGATTAGAGAATCTGCAGTCATGAAGGAGTCGTGAAGCATGCTTATGAAACCAACCCAGAGAGAAGGGGGTGATTTGCTTGCCCTGTAGGCCAAATTACCAGAGGTGAGGTGAGACTAGAACAACTCTATTGCAATTACATTCCAAGGCAAATTTACTCCCTATTAGTCTTTCACCGTCATATGCAGGACACTGGATCTGTTGCAGCCTATTTAGTGATTAACAGATGACCAGTGCTTGCTGCTACTTTAGTATTTGACTTAGTAATAGTTTCTGAAATGAATCAACGTGTGCTTGTTTGAATACGAAGCCACTATACATTTTGGTCCCTCTAGAAAATAGTTTTAGTCCCCCCAAGCCATAATTTATTATATTAAAATGTTCTTTTGGGCCCCTTATCAGTGCAAGGTCCTTAGAGCCTATCTACCCCCACCTCAACCCCTGGCAGCACCTCAGTGTTTTAATAGAGTGTGCTCTCCCTTGTCTTTTGCTGAAATAAAGACTCTGTTTTGCAAATGATCTGTAGTTAGACATAACAAAGACACACTACCTGGATACACAACCAAAATAGATGGTGTAGCAATGATACATCCAAGCAGCAGGTAACATAGCAGTCTGCCCTTCTAGAAACAGTCTCACTCTCATTGTTAGTGTTGAGTGCAGCCCCATATGAATAAATGCAAGAGCTTTGCTTTAAATGATCCTTCATAAAAGATGCTCAGTCATCAGAAAAGGCCTATGTGGTGACGAGCATCCAAATGCACTGCAGATGTTGCAGGCCACTTGCAGTCTCATCACGTCCTCTTAGAGGCGATTCAGTAGACGCAGGCCTGCAAGTGCTGTACATCGTTCGACAACCTCCTTATCACTGAATACATTATTGAACACCTTAATATATCTGTCCTTTTCTCATTCTCTCTCTCTCACACACACACTTTCATTTGCATGATTCACATCTTAGTAAGTCTTAATACTGTTGGAGCTGGTTTGAATATTGTAATCCATTGTAAATTTATTTGTTTGATTTGTTTGTTTGTTTGATTTAGTTTGATATTTGGTTTATTTTTTAAACATGACAATGCCAATTTTACACCAGCTGGAATCCTATTCATTGAACATCATTAGTCAAAGCAAACCTACTTTATATATCTAACAATCTGTAAATAATTATTTTAATGGACAAAACTTTTGTCTTAAGTCTTCCCAGGAGCACTACTGTAATATGCTTTCCTAAAATAATTAATATGCTTCTAGATTTTGGAAAGATGAGGAAAGACATGGCTACTGATGTCCAAGAGACTGAATGGGGATATAAAATGGGGATGGGGGAATCACCCTCTGCATATTAGAGAAAACTCAGTTTAAGGTGGAAAATCACTGTATTTCCCCAAATGGTGGCGTCATGTTTTTTCTTCCATTGACGGATAATTCTGCTTGTAATACGCCTTATGTTCTTATTTTTGGAGAGGCACTTCTGGAAGTGCAAGTGGCTGCCATTTCTTTTAAATGTTTTGTTGCCAACACAAAATAATGGAAGCCTCTTAAAAAAGGAAGAAATCCTTTTTTTCTTCCAGGTTATACTTTTCTGAATAGATTCCATTTGTTCTGAAAACACCGCCAAATAACTGTGCGTGTAACAGATCTTTAGGCAATAAAGCATTACTGCCATGAGTTTCCCAAAACAAAATTACTTCTCGGTGTGATGCTACATTACTTTGGGTTTGCGGAAAGTTGAATGTTGTGCACTTTCAGTTAAAGAGGGTAAAATAGGTACATTTACAGTTCATATTACCTTTGTGTTCCCATTTTGACTTTGTATATCTAGGAATCTAAGGGCGTACTCACACTAGGCACACCGTACCGTACCCGAGTACACTTCACTTCTAAAGTCCAGTTCGTTTGACCAGTGTAAGTGCTTTGTACTGTCCCCGGGTACGGTACGCTATGCTTGGGAGAGGAGGACTCAGGTACAGTTTAGCTGGACTCTGGCATGTACGCATGTAGTGTACCCGAGCGTACCGAGGGTACTCCGTACCCGAGCACGGAGAATCATTTATGAGGGAATAAACAAAATATCGTTACATTTCATCTCAGAGAATATTTGGAGAGGACGGTTGTTATAGTAACAAAAACTGTAAAGATTCCAGAACACAGCAACTCAACCGTGCCCAGGTACGATTCGATATGTGCAGTGTGAGTGCGGACCAAGAACCAGAGACAACCGTACTCCAGCACGGTACGGGTAAACTGTACCTAGTATGAGTACGCCCTAAAGCACACATACATGTACAGACACAAACACACACACACAGAGCAAGAGAGAGAAAGAGAGGAAAGGAAAAGAGAGAGAGATAGAGAGAGAGACATACTTGTACAAAATTCTCTGGTATGCCATTGCTTCCCCCTTTTAGTCTATTGGTTAAATAAGCCCCTTGTTATGCTCTCAGTGCGGCACCCTAACCCAAAATAAATTATAAAAGGAAAACCTTTCAGTCGAGAGTCAAAGTATTCTCTCCAGCAAGAATCTGCTGTTTACAGTTTCTCTGGCGCTCTCTTGTCTCTGGACTACTTTGTATCTGGGGTACGTCAGGATAGCGCTGAGCTATTTTAGGGCACGCTTTGATGTCACCCTGTTTCAGGGTCGCAAGTGACACTGTGTATCTCCAGGCATCAGAACCCGGATCCGAAAGGATTTCATTGCGTGTGTGTGTGTGAGTGTGTGTGTGTTTTGAGGAACTGGGACCATGAATTATGCCAGATGTAGTGCAACTAAAAACTAGGCCGTGTGAGGTTCACGGCTATCGTGTGTTTATCGTGTTATTTATTTATTATTATTATTATTATTATTATTATATTATTTTTCATTTTTTATGTCCTTGGTGTTCACACTAATCTCCGGGCATCAAACTACTGGATTCTTTCAACTTCCATTTTATATCCCCAAAACCAAGACTACATGTGCACCACATATTGCCACTTTACAATGAACACACTCAACCCCTTTCCAGTCTCTTCACACTATTCATTATCATTATAAAGCTACAGTGTGTACTCTGTCAGCATGGCACGCATCCCATCTCAATGTGGGTGTAATCTGGTGGGCTCCACAGCTAGAATAATTGTCCATGCCTGGCTCTTTATGTGCTGTGTGCATGCAGAGGCAGGATAAGTAACCAAAGGGGCATTGTTTATGTGGTGGGGAGAATAGGTATAGCATCCTCTGTTTCTTCACAGGGTTTTAGTTAATTAAATTAACCGGGCGTGTAAGTGATGCGACGTCCCTTCGGATTTGGCCCGTCTTGTAAAAAAATGCAAGAAAAATAAAAAATATATTTTTGGTCTTCTCTTGACATGCAATCACACGTGTTAAGCTTCACTGGATTGCAATTGGAGGGGTTCTCCAGAGACTGATCGAGTCTGAGCCAGATTTGTCCCAGAATCGGGCCAGATCAAGGCCATCTCCCATAGTTCCCTTCCTCTGCGAACTTCAAAGTGGCTAAACTGATCCCCCCCCCCCCCCCCCATCCCTCTTGTGTGCTTACTGAATGATAATGGATGATTTTCTTTACATGACCTTGTTTGAGTTTTTCAAAGAGGCTAAAACACAAAGCACATAGCATAATGAAATGTCGAGGGCTGTGTAATCTCCTGAAAGCAATGATGATACAGTTGCTCTGGAGGTTAATATTACATCAAACATCAAATCATTCAATTATTAAATGTGGAATCATTGTTTGTTGGAGACTTTGTTCTACGAGTTATCAGATTTGCTTTGCTTTGCAACTCTGGTGATTGGGAGCACAATCAGATATTAGGAAAGCGTAAGAAAAGAGCTGGTTTAATCTGTTCCTACAAACAGCATATTTAGAAAAGCAATTGAAAGAACACAGCAGAAAGCTCTTTTGGCCTACATTGGGGTAAAGCAATTTGGGGAGGAGATACAGTCATCTTTGTTTGGTCACAATGCCTCAGAAGGCCTGAGAACAAGAAATACCTGAATAGACTTGAATACAAGTGCTATAAGTAATAATGTATCACCCGTCGGTCATTACAGTATAAGAAAATTATTTTTCACTTGAACAATACAGAACCTTTAGGATACGGTGGAATGGGAAAATCACATCCTAAATAAGCAGCCAACAAATCAGCAACTGCCTAATGCCTTATGTGGCCTTTTGAGAAACTCTGTCACTGAAACACTTGAGGACACTGACACAAATAGTAAGGACTGTGAAACTTGGGTATGTAAGCTATTTTTATCTGCCGGGATGGCTTCACCCCTTGTGCTGGATTGCTGTCATTGCTACTATTATGTCAAAGAAGGGACAGTATGTATGTGTGTTCACACGTGTGTAAGTCATTGGGGTAAATCTGTTTTGTTTAAAAAAAAAAGTCATAGTAAGATAATAAGTAGTAGTAAGAAGAGTATTCAGTTGTTGAAAAGATGTGTCAAGAAAAAAAACATTAAGTTATTTGAATACCCCTATATGCACAGGTTATGTTATGTACCACTGAGAGGTGCATCTTTCAGCTTGATATAAAGCGTATAACATATGCACCCATATATGTTTGGTACATATGCACTCTATATGTCTGGTACAACAACTGATTTGGTTTGACTCACATCCTATTTGCTCAGTAGCTAATCCCTTCTGTTGTGTTTTTTTACTTGTTCTGCTCAAACATGACTGGAAAATTTTTAACTTGAAATAGTAATTTATTATAAATGATTATTATCAAAATCTGTGATAAATGTCTAAATCACCCTCTATTGAATATCACAAATTGAAAGCTGAGTGTGCTACAGTAATTAGACCTCACAAAACAAAGCCTGTGTAATTTAGTGAGGGAGAGATTTAATCAGAAATAGGTTCTAACACAATGTTTATCTGATTTGTAGAAAAGACTGTACATTTACTGTCGTCTCTCTTATCCCTTTACATTCATTCATTCACCATGTAGTGACAGATTTCTCATGAGAATTCAAATTTGACCATAACACAACAGAAGAGTTAAGAATACACTTTCATTTGCCATCACAATTGTCAGCAACCATGAGGCCAACTGGTCCCCTGCCTCTCTTGTTTTGAACCGGATATGAGTTGTTCTGCAATGGGCATGAATAAAAATGGCAATTAAATATTTACAAAACCGGGGTTGGAATACAATGTAAATTTCACTTTACCTGCAACCGTGACATGCTTGCTTGCCGACAGGGAAAAAAAAAACAAAACAAAACAAAACCACAAGCAAGACGCAATCAGACAACGTGAATAGGTGCCTAGTGAAATTTCTCAGCTATTCACAGCGCTGTAGCCTATACTTACAGCATAATAGTCATAAAATATACTAGGTAAAATAACATGTTTTGGTCAACAAGGCAGCACAATACCTGTAGCCATTAGCAACATCCAACCAGACGTATAGGCCAATAGTACTATTTCTTATTGGAATTGCAGTGAATGGATCTCGGCTATATAAACCCCTTCCCTCTTTATAATACACACACTCTCTCTTTCTTACAACCCCATACATATTCTTTCTCCCATCAAGCAGCTATAAGGCTGTTCAGCAGTTGGCTTTCTCAACCTTCACCCAGCTCTCACTTAACTCTCTTGTACAGACCTGTATTTACTTCAGTGAAAAGGCAAGACAAGGTGAGGAGGCAGTGCAAGGACTGGAGGTAGGGGAGTTAAGGCAAGGCAAGGCAAGGCAATTTTATTTATAAAGCGCATTTCATACACAGTGGCAACTCAATGTGCTGTACAGAGACCAAAACAAAATACAATACAAGGCAACAAACGTGTGTGTTAAAAATGAGAATTTAAAAGAAAATTGATAATACAAAGATGAATAAAATAGATGAAAAAAAAGGAGAGGAAATATAAAATATATGAAGTAAAATGATCATT
>JAGFZM010001534.1:345900-365294 GCA_017657215.1 Limnothrissa miodon | reverse complement strand
ACATTCAGGAAACCTATCAATCTGGCTTTAGAGCATACCATAGCACAGAATCAGCCCTAGTAAAGGTCTACAATGATCTCCTTATCTCATCTGATAATGGATGCATTTCATTATTAATCCTACTGGATCTAAGTGCTGCTTTCGACACTATTGATCACAGCATCCTACTACATAGACTTGAGCATATGATTGGCATCAAAGATTCTGCATTAGCCTGGCTCAGGTCATACCTTACTGGACGTTACCAGTTTGTACATGCACATAATGAAGCATCATGCCACACTGAAGTCAAGTATGGTGTGCCCCAAGGATCAGTACTGGGACCTCTGCTATTCTCCCTTTACATGCTACCTTTGGGATCTGTTATTAGAAAACATGGCATTACCTTCCACTCTTATGTAGATGACACCCAACTATACCTTTCAATGAAGCCTAATGATTGTACGCCAGTAACAAAACTTGTTGCCTGCCTCGGTGACATCAAAAACTGGATGACTAAGAATTTCCTTTGCTTAAACTCTGATAAGACTGAAGTCATGTTGATTGGCTCTAAAAACCTGACCAACACTTTACCCCATCATCAGAGCTTACTTAGTGACCTTTCACTCACACCTAACACAAAGGTCAAGAACCTTGGGGTGTATATTGATCAAGACCTCTCTTTAAATAGTCATGTAAAGCATATCTCCAAAACCTCATTCTTTCATTTACGCAACATTGCTAAGGTCAGAAAATTCCTTACTTTTGAGGATGCAGAAAAACTAATACTTGCATTTGTTACCTCCAGACTTGACTATTGTAATGCACTGTTCTCTGGATGTGGTACTAGCTGCATCAAAAACCTTCAACTAATACAAAATGCTGCATGAGCTTGACTATTGTAATGCACTGTTCTCTGGATGTGGTACTAGCTGCATCAAAAACCTTCAACTAATACAAAATGCTGCATGAGCACTCACTAGGACAAAAAAATATGAACATATCACACCTGTCCTTGCTTCCTTACATTGGCTTCCTGTTAAAAGCCGAACTGATTTTAAAATACTTCTCCTAACATATAAAGCCCTTAATGGCCTTGCTCCAGCATATATTAAAGGTTAAATTTCAGGTTAACCACCATCATCAATTAATGTGTACATAAAGCGTTCAATGTGTATATATTTGAAGGTTTTTGTCTTGAAATGTGTTAAAATAACATTTATTGCGGTTTGAAAAAAGGCAGCGAGTTCGTTGTTATTTCCGCGTTATGTCACAAAAGGAACTCATAAGAATCGGCACAACGATTGCTTGACGTGTAAACGCAAAACGTAGCTTAATGTACCAAAACAGCGATCAATCATCACCAAATTTCTCATGGACGTCTCTTTTTAGGCCTTCTTTCAGCTCTCTAAATATCAAAACCAAATTCCCAAAACTATGGATGATACCTAGCCTACGCTTTTTCCTCTGCATAGGCGCCCATTGTAGCCTACAGACAAAGCTTAACGTAGCTTAATGTGCCAAAACAGTGATCAATCAAAACCAAATTTCTCATGAACATTTATAGACATGCTTACTTTCACCTCTCCTAATATCAAAACCGAAATCCTAATATTATAGATTTGTGGGTTAAGCAATACTCTTCCATAGGCGCCCATAAAGAACATAAGTGAGGCCACTCTCACGCTAACGCAATGCAATGGAGAACGAGGATGACTGGGAGACAGCGGTGGAAACCCAACGAATTCTTTTCTGACGGTAGCCCTACAGTGTTGAGCCTGTCAAGCGTGAGAGAGGAAATGGTCAGGAATCATGGCCCTGAAAGAGTTATAGAGTTGGCCAGTGAACCCGGAACTTCCAACCAGGAAGTGGTTCCAAGGCTCCCGGTTTGCCATTGACTTTTCCATAAAATCGCGTTTTAAAAGCGTTTAAAGTCCCGACTCATTCTATCCAGCTACGGGGTAGGTGATGACCATGTAACCTTCCGTTCTGAGTGAAAAAACTAAAGAAAAGGCTAAAAAAAGGCAAAGGTACAAGACTGTGTACATATTTTTTACCCCCGAGTTCAGAAACTACATATCCCAGAAGCCAGTACTTACCCTGTCCAATCCTATCCCAAACACGATTGCGTCTAACGTCCTTTTGAATCTCCTCAAGTAGACGACAGCCACGCGATCTTGCCCTTGCAATCGGATAGCTAAATTTTGGTGTATTTCCTCAGTAGTTTGTGTAAATAGTGTTGTAATATTGTACGAATATTGTATATATCTTCAGATTTGCATCAATCAAGTTTTAGATCCGTTTTTTTTTAACCGAAAGCATGGTACAGAATTTTGTACCCGACTGCAACCACCGCTTTGGTGTCCACCATTGCAGTTTCCACCCGTTCCCTACAAATGCCTGTCAAGCTCCCCTGAATAAAGAATTGATAATGACGGGTACAATAAAGCATTTATCAAGATTTGTGGTAATTTCCATTTGTTATAGATTGCACCACAACAGCTGAATTTACTGTTTTTAATTAGCCCAACTGCCAGTTACCATGTTACCTACCCTTCATATCACCAGATACAGAGAAAAACTAATGTAATCCCGCAAGGTAAGAAAATTAGCATATTAAATTTATAAATCTTAGGGAAATGGAAATGACATGGTAAGGATGTCTAGTTAAAATTAGGTTATAGGCTTAAGCGTCGTGACAAACGAGCAAAACCATAGTTGTGATGTGAGGTAGGCTACGGTGACATTCGTGAACTTGTTCGCTTTCCCGGGCTTCAACAAACACATCCATGGTAACGTACTTGTCCACGAATCAGATGCGTTGCTGGGATTGTGGGATTGCACAGGATTATGGGTACTGAAGTACTTCTAAGGGAAATCGCAGAAAAAAGACGTTTTTACTGAAACAAAATGGAGATCACATTACATTTTGGCATCTAGGTGAGCACAACCAATCGTTTTGTTATGCCGTAGCTAGTTAGACGTCTTCCTTCTGTAATTCGGATATCGTGGGATGTACTCTAAATGTCAATGGGAAAAATTTATGGGAAAATCACTTCCGGAACCTCACCGGCAAACTCTATTGAAGCTTGGTGTGAGGAGAATGAATGGCGTGTTGGTCAGCTGTCCTGGTGAGTAGCTAGCTGGAGTGCTAATATAAGAGAGCCTAAATATTCTCAAAATCTGGCCATAACGTAGAATAACAATGAGGGTCAATGACTGAATTCATTACTTACATGGTGTCGGTAGTCATATTCAGAGCCGTAGTGATGCACATTGTAACGTTACAGGCAAGCCATCATGTCAAGATGCATTAAATGTCAAGTAGGCTAACTGTTTCCTTATGTGGTAGCCTATATTCCTTGTGATTTAATTAGCAATGCCCATCATCAGAAAGAAAATAAATGTACTGATATTGCCCTCACGTTATGTTTGACAGTTATTTGTGTGGGCTGTGCCGTGAGATAAACGTATTTTGAAGCTAAAACTAAGTACAGAACCTCTCAAAACTAATTAACACTAACGCAGTTCTTGCGGTGAGTTCCTCTCGTGACGTAACGCTCCACCTTGTGGAAGTGAGTGGTAGTGGTTAAAAGTACAGTTTTTTCTTGTTATATTCAAAAATGACCATACACAACTAGGTTTGGTAGTTCTAATATTTATGTTTAATAACCATATAGCATTAACTCTGTAACTTTTCAACCTGCAATTTACACTTTAAAGACTTACTTGTTCCCTACCACCCTTCTAGACCCCTAAGGTCACAGAATGCTGGTCTCCTAGTAATTCCTAGAATATCAAAATCGACAATGGGAGGAAGAGCATTCTGCCATCGTGCGCCAAACTCCCTTCTAACATTCGTCAAACAGACACTCTCAACACCTTTAAGTCTAGACTCAAAACTTTTCTATTTACTGACCCCTTTAGTTAGGGATGGTGTATGGTAAGCCACACGTCCTCAGGGTATTATTGGAAAGGACTGCCTCTGCTGTAAGTTCCCGTCCAGGGCTGGCCACTGACCATTTCCTTTGGTGGTGTTGGCTTGTTATACATCATACCTTAGTTATGCTGCTATAGTTTAATGCCGCCACAATCCACCCATCTGTTAACCCGTACAGTTTTCACTATTCTTTCTCCTCCTCTCTTTTCCTCTCTGATTTTCCATGCCATTACCACCCTGCCGTGAGTCATCACTGCCTTCCACTGCCTGCGCCTGCACCTCCTGGGTTCTCCTGGGACCTTCTTCCAATGTGATCCGGCGGCACTCCTGAATGGTCCTCAACCCACTCCACTGTCCATGCCACTGCCTCCCTGCTGAGGGTCACCCCTGCCTTCCACTGCCTGATCCTGCATCTCTGGCTTCCTGGGCGGTCTGCCTTCAGCTTCACAGATGACCCTGACATGATTGATACAGCCTCTAGCTGGCCCCTGGCTTGACTGCGCCTAATGACATGGGACTATATCCTGGGATTCTAATGGGACTCCTATATTACTTTATTTACCAAAATCTTCTTGTAATGTGTATCTAATGGAATAATAGTGGACTACCTGCCATCTGAGAGATTGAAAACCTGCCCTAGGCAGTTGGGTTAGCCCCTTGAGCCATCGGAACTGCCCAAGGCTTCTTCCTCTACCATAACAAATAAAAAAACAAAAAACGCTGCTAGGGAGTTTTTCCTTGCCCCTGTTGCTCATTGGGCCTCTTGTGTTAAGCGCTTTGTGACATGCCTTTTGTAAAAATGCGCTATATAAATAAAATTGAATTGAATTGAAATATTAGGGGGAGAGAACAGGTAGAAATATGGATAACTTTCCCATGCCACACTTAAAGCTGTGCACTGAATTCAGGGTTCCCACACCTTGGTTAACATCAAATTCAAGAACCTTTCAAGGACTTTCCAGGACCAATTTTCTCAAATTCAAGGACCACACAGGGCGGCATTACCTACTGCTACAACTGAATGTGTTATCAATGAACAATTTGAATAGTATTTTTAGGTTACATATATATCGCCAATACATGAGCGGGTTGCCAACTTCAGTCAGTTGGCTGGAATGAGTAGGCTTTTCCAACATTTGTGATGATTTGTTTGAACTATTATTATCATTATTTTTGGCTACCTGATTCCCTTTGGTAGTTTTAAGTTTGCTTTGTCATTTAATTAGTTCTTTATGATTTCACAGAATATTTGCATGGTGGGGGTCTGTGATCTGCCCTCCCCCAGAAAATTTTAAAATGTCCTAAAATGTTCTTTCCTGCATTCAAGTGAATTTAAATAAGTTATAGCTTACTTAAAAGAGGTAGGCTTAATTAGCGAGACTGCTTCAGAGCACCCAAATAGTCAAAGATTTTTTTTTTTTAGATATGAATAAGATTTTCTGGAAGGTAATGCAGAAATTACAGTCCATCCGTGCATTGACATACCTATCGCCACTCTCACAACATCTGTTTATCTTAGCCAGGTACACACATTTGTGTGAGCCCAACAAACTTTGCCCATTGCTCAGCCCAGGTTACTGAACACAAGCTATATTATTTTGCTCTTTAGGTTGTGCTTCACTATATGGAACTGGGGGCCTACCCTAAAAAAAGTAGATGCCTCCTGCATTCTGATGCATTTGAGGGAGTTAACTTTTATCTGAAAACTTCAGAGCATGCATTTGAGCATGCATTCAGGCCCTTGGTATTGAGCATTTTTTTCTTTTTTAAATCACCTTGTACCCTACTCTGTACCATGCATAAAGGTGAAACGTTTGAGTATACTGTGCATATGCAAAGAGTAATATATCAGTGCAGAGCTTTTCAATCATCAACCAGGGAACATGCATTTTTGAAAAAACACTTGTCATTCGGGATAAGGTGCCATATAACCTGCAGTCAACAGTCTACAGCTGTAGACTGTGAGATATTATTAGATCTTCTCATTAGGCTTCTCATAGGAAACTCATAGGCTCTTGTAAACAGAGAACAGGAAATACAAGAATGAAGTACTAAATAAACCAGTGAACTCCAATGAATGGCAATAAACAAATGAACAAACAAACTTGAATGAACTGACAAATGTAAAATTGATGCGAGACTGCCAGACCACCAAAAATATTCAAAAACTTTCAAGGACTGTGTCTTTTTATGCCTATTTTCAAAAAACTTTCCAGGGCCTTGAACTTATTTTTTCAAAATCACAAACTTTCAAGGATTTCAAGGACCCGTGGGAACCCTGTGAATTTAAAAAGGTTACCTGTGGGCTTAAAACCCTCAAATCCTGCCGTAAACTTGCCTGTGGCAGGACTCCTCCATTTTTAATGGGTCTGTTAACACAGACAAAAAATATTTTTGTTTTTGATTCTCTTGTGATTTGACTAATGTTGACAGACTTTTAAAATTATTATTTAAGAAAATACTGTGATGGAATTGCCGGACATTTTTTTTTTTCCAGTCACCCTCAGTGAAGCGCTTAGGGGCATAGCTGCCCAACAATGGGAGGCAGTGATTTATATAGCATTTGGTTTGGAGGAAGTGACATACATTGAAAGGAAATGGCACCAACTTGAAAGGTGTTATTCTAGGTTAGGATGAGAACAGGAGACAAAGGGTGAATTGGGAGCAGACAAGTATTTGACATGTCTGATTACACTAGCTTTTTGAAAGCTACTTAGACCTGTCAATGTTCTTTTAGACAAAGAGTAAATGACCAGTAACATCAGTCATAGAGAAACACAAACATACAACCTACACATGACAACAACAAGAAAATAGCACATTTCAGTTCCATTAGCAGGATATTTTCTTTCCTTCTAGAGTGTCTATTTAAAGCAATCACTGGTAATCAATATGAAGCCATTCCGCTTTCATTTATTCTTCAATAACTTGTTAGGAGAATATGCAGTCTCTTTTACAACCAAGAGAAATAGTCTGGGTTAGACTCTACTAGCCAGATGACCTTCATGGACTTTTCAGCAAGTAAAGTTTTGAAATCAAGATTGCAGAGGGGAAAATATCTGTATGAGCAAATAACATCTCTCTCTCTCTCTCTCTCTCTCTCTCTCTCTCTCTCACACACACACACACACACACACACATACACGTACACATTCTGTTTCTCTTTCCCCATTCTGAGTGTTTAAAGGACAAAGGTAGGGGCCTGTTGTATAGTCAGTGACCTTTAGGCTATTCTTTGTAAACGGTTTATCTTATAAAGTGAAATTTTCTGTCAGTGTTGGTCAAAATGCCATAGAGTGAAGCAAATGACTTTGGCTGAACAGATGCAGGCCAAGAGCAACAGACAGAGAAACGGAGACGATTACAATAAATATTATTGCATGAGAAGCACAAAGAAAATGTGTTGGTTTGTGCCGACTGGTGCAAGAATGCCACATGCAAGAATGTCAATGAACCTGCAGGCTGCAAGGTCATCGGTCTCTTCAGTATGGATCTGTGAGTGACTAGGCATTCAGCCTGCTATGTGGACAACATTCTCATCCCAAGAAGAGCTAAGATACAGAAACAACAGTACAATCAAGCAAGACCACTGGCAGTAAGATTCATTACATTCATTACACTGCCACTGCATATCGGTGCACATCTCAGCCAAGTCGGGCTCGCAAAGCAACATGATGTAAATGTGTCCTTGCAGGGAGAAAAATAAAGCCAGCAGCTTTGCTACAGCAATTTCCCAAGGTTCTCCTTATCGCTGACAGTCCAGGTTTCGCCTTGTCTGGACTTCAATCTGTCTGCTGCCGGCCAGTCTCCCCCCTCTATCGCTCTCCTCCCAGAGAAATTGGGAAATCCTCCTGGACAGTACGAGTGGCCCTCGCCCTCTTCCTCTCCCCTGTGTACTGCTTTATCTGCCAAGAGTGACTGATAGCAATCTCTATCATTCCTTTGGTGTCGCACACACTCTGATACACAGGTACACACACTGGCGTATGCGTGCGCACGTACAGACACACACACGCAGGTACAAACACATACACATATGCATACACACAGCCCTACACGCCGACAGGCACCAACACAGGCACCGACACACACACAGGCCTACAGGCACAGACACATACATCTACACACAAATAGAAACAACTGACTAAGTACGTGTGTGCATACAAACTGTCCTCCTTGTCGAGTTCTTTCAATTAATTAAATGTATTTGTTGTGTAGACAATTCCTATCAACAGATTTGTTTGTTGCATAATCTAATATTCAGGCAATTTTACACCAGTGTTGTAGTGCAGGTGGGACTATGGCCCTTTCACAATCTACAAGACAATGAAACCTCTATGGTGCAGAATCTCTTGCTAATATGGTATGCAAAAGGGGGAAAATATAATAACAATAAAGTTACACTGTTTCAAACTGATTGCAATTTTAATATTTTTTTTTTTACTTTATTTTATCATTTCCCTGATTTGTCATCAGTGACTTAAGTTGTACATCAATGTCATTAGTTCTTAGTTTATTTCGTCTATCCAGTATCCTGGACATAAGGCTACCTGTTTGCCAAATTCTAACAAGGTCATCAACTTTAAGTCAGCATTGTTTCTCTCACAGCATCCTTGAAAAAAGAAATTGGATTGAGCAAAGAATGGGATTACTCAGGCTATTGAATTTTCACTACATGGTGAGGTAATCAACTGGACCTTCAAACCCTACTTTGAGTCAGAAAAGAAAATGAAGAAACTAAACTACATCATATATTCATGAAAGAAAGTCCTGCTGACAAAAAAGCCAGTAAAACACTGACAAGCTAATTTATGAAAGCTATACCTTTCAAGCGTTTCTGTTATGGTAATGGATGTGCCTACTATAGGCTTAGATCACTATAGATCAGAGGCACCAGGAGAAGGGTTACGGGGTTGAATGAGAAGAGTTAAAGGGTGGAAGCATATCTCACAATGATGAGGAAAAAAGTGAAAGAGAAACTGTATCTGTGGCACTGAATATAATGCAGATAATGTCTTCCATTTGAGGATAGCAGTTGAGGTGTACATGGTGTGTGTGTGTGTGTGTGTGTGTGTGGCTCACAACAACTGTATCCACCAATGTATATGGCAAATCCTGCTATACCATATATACCATAACCACTACCATTACCATACACACTAATAATTCTACACTTAAAACAGGCATTGCTCTATTTTCTGTTTCACAAGAAAAGATTGCACTGGGAGCGATTATAAAATATCCTCTAATCCTCTTACACAGAAATCATGAATTTTCACTACCATTCCTTTATAATTAGACTTTTCAGAAATTACCTGTGCTGTTTTACTACACACCGTCTTGCTTGTGAAGGTAATGATCTCATGCGGGCAGTCAATTAATCAATCAAATTTGCAAGCTGTAATTAATTGGGTCTAAGCCTTTGACCAGCCACACAAGCCACAGCTAGCCTGACTTAATAAAACAGCACACCCATTTTGATGCACCAAGGATGTTAACCTGCTACCCTTAGCACTGAAAGCAGACACCAAACCACAATACAACAATGGATCGCCAATTCCAGTGTTTAGGGTCCAGTAACACAACCTAGTAACACAGTAACCACACTTGCTCTGATGTAAAATGGGTTAATCACAGTAAAACAGAGAACTTAAAAACCATGATAACTGTCATTTATTCTTGGAAACACCACTGTGACTCATTTCATGGTATGCAGGCACTAATCTACTACACTACATTTTCAACAATGTCACTACTAACAGTGTTGCATAACAACAAGTTTTAACAAGCATGTTCAGCTCCTATGGAAAGACCATAACAGTGCTACCACATAAACCAGTTCTTCAGCTGCTGAGCACAGTGATTACCATCAACCAAGCTCAGGGAGACCCTGAGACATTTTTAACCTCTCAGTGCAGCAGTCCATTGGCCCCACATGCCTGAAGACATCAACAATATTGCTATGCAGACTATGATAACATCCCTCGGTGACACTAACACCTGTAATGTACATGACATGCCTGGAGAGGTTCTTCCACACATCCAAGGTGCTTTGCTCTTGACCACACCAGTAGGTCATGATATCAAAGGGTTGCCTCTCCACCTAAAATCCTAATTTCATACCAATTAACCAATTACACCAATCTAAATAAAATGCCATAATCATTATGTTAGTAAAAATTGGAACTCAACTTTCAAATCATCAACGTATACACATTATCCACTAGCCTAAAATCCATCTACCCTCTCATAGACAAAATAAAAACATCACAACAACTGTCACCGCAGCATTTAACATCTTTCTACCATGGCATCGCATATGGCATCCAAGTGCGGTATGGCAGCAGCTCTGCAGCAGATAGCAGCCTTGCAGAGAATTATAAAGACTGCACAGAACCTTATAATCCAACTGCCATACTTGCATTGGATAACATCTACACCTTCCATTGTCTGCAAAACACTCACAGCATCATCAAATATCAGTCCCATCCTGCCCATTATCTGTTTGAACTGATGCCCTCTAAAAAGCTACAGTTCTCCTAATAAACTGTATGCACTACAAGATTCATGACCAGTTTTCTTTCTCTACGCTTTTACTATACTACACTGTATCATGTTTGTATTTCAAAGCAGGTGCTTAAAGAATAGAGCCTACATTTCATTTGATCTGAGGACCAAACAAAACATTCCAGAAGGGTAGACTTTAGCCCTGCTGGAAAAACTCTCTGTTAGATTTTGCATGCCTGTGCACTGTTTATCCTGATTCAACCACACTAACCTCCACAGGGAAAAGACAGCACTAGAGCAGGTAATGAACCAATGTTATTCCAGAAGTACAATAACTACCGTAGAAATGTCATAATATAAATGTAGGTCTATACCTGACTCTGATCCATTGATGCCGCAGTTGACGGCACTGCATTACTGTGCAATATGAATTTGGTCAGACAAATCTCTAAGGCATTGTCTAAATGTTTGTGTGTTTGGCTTGCCATGATGTGTTTAAGCAATGCTCATGATGAGTGCAGTAAATATGCGAAAAATAGTGCTTTTTAAAGGCCTGGAAAGGCCTGGGGCAAAAAAAAGGAAATTCCCAACGCTGTTTTTATGCCTAAGCGCTGCCGTCAGGTTATAGGCACATTTGCATTCCGGCCGACGGTGGAGCAGGGAGAAAACCAGGGGAGGAGAGCTGGTGAGTAGATAAAGCAGGAGCCTGAGCTACATGCTGCGAATGGAGGGGGGGAATTAGCTGCGCGGGAGCAGGAGCTACACGCCTCGCTAAAGGGGAAGCTAGCTGGCTAACTGCTGGTCCACTAGCTGCTAACACGGGAGCCTGAGCTACACGATGTTCGCGCCAGGGTGAAGCGGAGCTGTCGCCTTCAAAGGCGGCCGCTCTGGAGGAGAGCGCCCGGGGATGCAGCCGCATGCAGGCCGGGCAAGACGTTGGGTCCGCCAGCGCGAACTGTGCGTGGTCCGGTCCCAAACAGAAGAGGCAGTGCTGGTGGTAATCCGAAGCGGGTACAGCTCGGTAGCATGCCTGGCAGCGTTTGACGTTCGCATCCATTGCGTATCCTGGGCACCTATGCAGGTTTGCCGATGGAGTAGAAGTGCAATAGTTTGCGTAGCTTTGAAAAGCTGTTCTGGGTAGCTTTTAGAAAAGCTGTTAACGATGAAGCTTAGAAAGCGGAGGGTTGGTAGCAGTAAGCAAACCAGTGGATTCTGGAATTCACTGAAGCGAAAGAGGGTGTGTTCAGAGTGAGCAGCCCCTTTCATAGCTTCGCCTGCGTCACGGCGTGCTGGGTGGTCACAAGCCACTGCTGCGCACTCTTCTCCCTTTTTCAAAGGGTTGGTTTTAGTCAGTTTCAGTAAATTTTAAGCGATATCAGAGATATCTCTAAGTTTGCGTCTCGGAATTCTCGTTAGAGGGAACCGAGGTTACGTCAGTAACCGAGACGAATTCTTGGTCAGTGATGTACATAATCTGAGATTATAAACTGCTCAACTTCCTAACCTGGAGAACTTGGACAACAGTATTCCATACTTATGTCATTCCAACTTCCATGTTATGGTGGTTTGTGATTTTGGGGAACAGTTTGACTTGAGCTGCTCAGTAGTTCGAACTTCCGCTGTACTATGATCATTTAACGCCAACTGTCATTATTTATGATGCACACTGAAGTAGCCAAGCATTTCTTTAAGGCTACCATTAATGTCAGGCTCTTTTGGCTATTTTTTAAACCCCACTTCATGCTTGATACAAAAGAAGACTTGCTCAAACATAAACTTAAAATATCTCATGAGAAGTGAAATAAAAAGAAAAGCTGAATTAAGTGCAAGTGTTTTAATACATTAAAACTGAGCAGCTTGTGGCTCAATGTCTTATGGACAAATGCTCCATTGAAGTCAGACAGTTCTTGAAAGGTTAACTCCTGTGGTTTCGCCCTCTCAATTTTTGGCCTTGGCTAAACCAACTTGACACAGTCTCTCTGGCACAGGTCTCCAACAGATTGCTCACAGCCTGCTTAAGAGAAGCTCTAGTTAAAGGGGATGTAAATAAATCTCATAAAATATTGATTTAATTACATGTAAAAATATCTCCCCAGTTTTATTTCTCTCTGATATTGGATGTTGGTATAGTGTGCTTCAGATTTGGCTAATTACAGAAATTGAAGGTGGCACAAATTTAGTTAACACTTCTGATGATTGTTCCCACTGTCTGATGTTACTGATGTAAAATAGTAGTGTAGGTCTCAGCCACATTGATTTTGTCAAAGTAGATAAAATATTGAAAATGAAAACAATTTCTGCTAGCATCTTTCATAGAAATATATTTCACTATAATTTTAAAGGAGATGAATTAAAAAAAATTGTTATGAATCATGATAATACATAATACACCATTGGTCGTTATGATCAAAGAGTCCAGATGGTGATAGCTGCTCTGAAGGTAAACCTACTGGAATGTAATCTCAAGACAGCATGATACAGTATGTAGTAGATAGATAGTTATGTGCAGTAGCCCCCATTCTCTGTGAAGTTGATGAACAGCTATCTGACATAAGTGTCCTTTGTTTCCACATGTGTAAGAGCCTGGTAAAGATGGTGAAGTTTAAAACTTGTTTCCACGTACCTGTGTATTTATGAAAACTTCTATATTCTCCTTGCATTAGAAAATTACATCTGTTTTAAATCCCCCAAAACAACCTGCTCCCTTTTTTAAACTTTGCTATAACAATTGGACAACCTGTTTAACCTGATAGACGATCTTTGCCACAACTGCTCCACAGAACTCATCTTGTGGAAAAAAAACAGAGGTGTATACCGTACAGTATAGTGCATAGTTACTGTTCTTCCCTAAGAATAAGAGGGTGAAAACTTTCACCATCTCGCTTTTTCTCCCACACACAGAGAAACAGATACACATTCCATGTCGACTGGGGGCAGCTGCATCCGAGGCGTTTTCCTTGCGCAGGAAACAGATTCCCATTGGAATTCCTGTCTCGCTTGACCACGTCACAGAAGCAGCACACACACACACAGACAGACTTGCATTTGTTCCATTAAGGCTCGTCGAGGGCAGATGGTACATTAATCTGTGCAGGACTGAAATCAGCTCTGCTGCCCTACTGCATATCAATGTCCTCCCATCTTCACTTTCATCATCAAGTACCCCAATCCTCACCCATCCTGTTTGGCCTTAATGCTGCTGTCCATATGTATGTTGTATATGGGACTAAGTCACAAAGGCTGAGTCTGTCTCTTATGCTTTTGTTGTTTTGTATCAGAGGTTTTGTTGTCCTATCTTTCGCCGTGGCATGTGTGGAAGCAATGGCAGCCATAAAATGCGTAAATAAACAAACTCGCGAACCAATCACCCAACCAAACAAGCAAACAAAAGAAACTAAATCTTGGGGTGACAGAGGCACGCGTATCCATGTGGATCACGCGGCTGCGATCATAGCTTAGGATCGCTGCGTTGCATGGCACACAACCATAGCCTTTCTCTACCTGTCAGACTCACAATTTGCTCCACTCCTTCACCCCTTTTTTGTCTGGCCCCGTTCCCTTTTCCACTCAGACACAGATGAGCTGAAGCGAGACATGCGACTCATGGCTCGGATGTGCTTTAAGTTGCTGATGGGGCCCGCTCACCTGCGCTTAACCCACAGGGTCAGACGCTCCCACTCTTGCTGTCGCTTATGCGGTACCGCCACCACGGCACTGCTGCAGCTGCACGGCACTTTGCATTTAAACGGCCACTCGAGCACAGCGCTCGGGAGGATGTATGCACTGAGGGTGATGATGCTGTACCACAACACAGATATAGAGGAGGAGAGAGAGAGAGAGAGAATGCGTGAAATGCATAGAGAAAGTCTGAAGTGAGCGAATTAGAGTTAGCAATGCCTGTGTAAAGTGTGTGTGTGTGTGTGTGTGTGTGTTTCTCTTTTAGCTGTGTTTGTGATGTGTGTTGACAGACAATCTTGTGAGGCCTGAGAGGCCTGGATGTGTTCGATTTGTGTCCCTTTCCCTGGCTAGAGGGAAGTCAAAAAATTGGAATGTGTGTGTGTGTGTGTGTGTGTGGAGGGTGGGATAAAATACAAATGGAAAGACATTGTCTATGCCACTGGCCATCCAATTCCAACAACCGCTTGACCAGGGTTTTTAGTACATTGCTACAAAGCTAGGCAGAGAGGGCAACAATTTTGAAGACAACATAACTGACAGAAATGCGATTAAGGAACCTGAAGCGGGCAGATAAGTCTTCTGTTTATTGTTGTTTTGCTTTGTTTTGTTGTTGTTGGTGGTGGTGGTGATGGTTTGGTTTCTCTGCCATAATATTTTCTCGTCCCTGCTCTTAAGATGTAAAATAAAGCGTGACAAACTGCTGCCTTTAGATGCGCTCCTGTGTGTGTGTGTGTGTGTGTGTGTGTGTGTGTATAGTGGTGTTGAGGTGAAGTCGCCAGGACGTGGGTGTCGGGACTGGGGACAGGCTAAATATAAATAGCTAAACGCTTCGGAAGTGAAGGAGTCTCCTCCAGCTGCCTGAGAGCCCCTGGCCGTTTTTCCCCTCTGTTTAACATTGCCCCTGCGCCACGGCTTTGCTTACTTCTCTTTAAAGGATTCTGTCTGGCTGATGCAATGAAAGCTGTGAAAACAGGGGATGTTGATTCCAATTCAGCTTGGCAAAATGGACCGCTACTAAAATGAGGTTGATGCAAACATTTTGTCTTATGTGGCTTATGCAAATGCCATAGTAAGCCGTTATGTAAAAATGTCTCAAATGGCTAAGACTTACAGTGATGTAAAAACTACATACGTATTTTATTGCAGTGTACATTATTCATAGTGTGCCAGTACTTCACAATGTTAAGATGCATTGAACTACTGAGTATCTAAACAGCAGTTTTTGAGAAGATTTTTGCAGTTCAGTTAAAAATGCACAGTACAAATGATGGTAAGTTAGGCCTACCTGTATACAATAAATGTAGCTTTGAGAGGAGCCTAGTTTAGTGCCAGGGCTGGAAACAGATTAACACATGACAAATGCTGTTCGGAACATTTGTTTCTACTTGGCAGCAACCATTCTGCATTACTGTGTGTGTACACACAATTTGCACAGGCAGGCTATCTCAACAACAGTTTCAGAGACAAGTATTTGCAACTCACTTACCAAAATTTACTATTTTGGAAATGTGGGGATGAGGTGTTTTTGGTTGTGCAGTTCCTTGTCTTCAGTCATGTGACTTGGTGGTGACCCAGGTCACATGACTGATTAGGAAGTTATAAAGCTGGGCTTGTTGAGATTGCACACTCTCTTGCTGCTGCCATTTTCCCTCTAGTCACAGTGATTTCTGGACTCCCCTGTCATGCAGGTAATGAAATGGTAGAATGTTTTAACTTACAGAAACCAGATTCTTATATTCTTTTTTTATTTAACCAGGGTGAGCATTAGGACCATGTGGTTCACTCTTCATGGAGTGAAGATTTAAAATCTGCCATTGAGTTGCTGCGCAACTGCCACTCTGGTAACTTGTCTTATATTTATGACTAATTTTAATTTCATTGTTTTAAATTGATATTTTAAACATATTGATTGATCTCTTTTTGTATTTTCATGTAGCATTGGGATAGACCATTTTTCCTCCTGTGTCATTGTGCTGTGGGGAGAATAGAACCTGAATGCAAAGTAGGCTTGGCTCTATTGTCTGTATGTGTTATGTTGCATGTGTGCTGGTGAATGATTTTGATACTAATATGTATTATTTCTTTGAAAGGGACCAGGCCAGCCACTGTTTTATTGTTTGTTATAAGTTTTTTTTTTTTCTTTCCTTAATCTGTTGTTTGTTTGTGTTGTATAGCCTCTGTATATCGGGGCTCTTAATTATTAGTTGTTGGGTTTCCGCCTGGGTGTCCTTGCTTGGTACCCAGGCCAGTATTTTGGTCAGTCTGTGCTGGGAGTTGGCTGTTCTCCTCTTATCCCTACATAGGTTTTCTCTGTACAAGGCCGGGTCCGCACCTGACTTCTGCTCCTATCCACTGGGGGTCGCACTGGGGAGATCTTGGTGTGTACTGGTAATGTGCCACACTGTTTTGTTGTGTCATTCACAGACCGTGTGTGTGTGTGTGTGTGTGCAGTGCTGTGTGGCGCGCTTGTGTGTGTGTGCAGTGCTGTGTGGCGCGCTTGTGTGTGTGCAGTGCTGTGTGGCGCACTTGTGTGTGTGCAGTGCTGTGTGGCACGCTGGTGTGGTTCTGGGTTTGTTTTTTTCTCTCACTAGGGCCTCCTGAGATGGGGGCAGCATGTGCCGACCCGACCTTACTATCTTGAGGAGAGGCAGCTGATTACCCAGCCTTTCTACAGTCATTTCCCCTTCCTTTGTCTCATGGTCTGATTGTCAAATCTTGATTTGTAATAAACTTGATCTTTTTGCATATACATGTGCCTCTTTTGAACCGTTCCTTAGTGGGGAAGATTCACTCAGTCACACTACACATGTAGGGTTTCCCCCACATGTAGGGTTTTCCCTTGCTTCTGACCTGTCTTCAACAATTAGAAACTCCATAGCCCTGGACCTCTCTCCATAATACACTCAGACCTGGTTCAATTCTAGCCTCACAGATGACTTTATCCATCCTGATTAGCATGGACTCCTAAATTAATGCGGGCTCCAATAGTTCTGCTTCCCAGAATCAATATTACTTGAAATTATAAACTACTATCAAATAATTTATTCTGTGTTTCACTGTCAGTCATAGTGTTCGATTGTGACTTTTGACTTTTTTGTAGCTTGAAGACGTCTATCCAGAAAGTTTCATCAGTTCTAACTGGAGATCGAAATATAAGGAGTTTATATCTCCTGGCCTGTGGGTGTGAACTGTAGACCCCACCCCTCATCATACGATCAAAGCGTCACATGAATTACCCATTAGCAGAGTGTGACATATTCCCATCTCCAGTTAGAACTGTTAAAGCTTTCTGGATAGAAGGGAAGTCCAGTTGCCTATAACACTATGACTACCATGACCTGGTTGAATGAGAATATCTGCAAAATACAGAGCACTACCTGTCCTTTTAAAACAGTATCCACTAACATGTTTTTTTCGCTTCACTTCACTTAGTATAAACAGTCTGGCTACTCTCTAATAGGAATAGGTTCACAGTTTCCGCTATAGGGATAGGGTCACAGTTTAGTGTCCATGTGATCTGAGCGTGACTGAGAGCAGCATTATAACAAGAGAGATATCTCACTCAGTGAGATAGACTGAGTTTTCAGGGATATAGATGTAAATCTAAAACTTTGAGTTGCATTTCCTTCGGAAACAGGACAATCCTTCCATAGCGCTGGTTGTTACCTGGAACCTGTTTGGAGGTGAATCTGCTCCCTTTGATCCCTTTCCATCATTAGCGCTCCCCGGGAGGCTAACGGCAGTGGTAGGAACTGCTTGGTTCTGCCATTTTGATGCCTCCCCTGCCGTCTGAAGAGGGCTCCCTTTGGTGCATGCGTCTGTTCAACGGTGTGTCCCATGCTCCCTTGCTGCAAATAATCTGCAGAGAGAATTCAACAGGGTTGTGTGGGAGGAGAATGTTTTCTTCTCTATCTCTCATTCACTCTTTCAGCTCTTTCTCTGTATCACTCTTTTTATTCTCTCTCTATAAGTCCATGTCTCTAGTTTTTCCTTTCCCATCTCCATTTGCTGGAGGAACTCAGACAGTTTTCTATTTAATTTGCTATTATTTCCCTTTCGAACTCTCTGCACAGTGCACTTCAAACACCCTGACTCAACTAAGTCAACACACCCTCAAATGAACTAGAAGAGAAGCAAATAAGATTATAAAGGATTCCTCTGCACAAACCTCAGCATGCATATATGTGGCCTAAAACCACTGAGACTCCTATTATGTACTGGATTCTTGTTGGATGTGGGAATGAAACTAGCTGCTGGTGTAGTGTTGGGTGGGGAGGGTAGTGTTCTGCATTTAGGTTGGGGGGTATTACTGGAGTGTGTGAGAGGGGTGTGTGAGCAATGTTGTGTGAGCAATTCTGTATGTAACGTGGTGGGTGGAGAGCAAGATAACAAAGATTGAGTTGTCATGTTTTTGTATGATGGTTAGAGGAGAGTAATGCCTTGTGTGTTTGAGGGTGAGATGCAAGTCAGTCCGTGGTCACTGGGTGATGTACAGTGATGCAAGTTAGTTATGGGTGTGTGTGTGTGTGTGTGTGAATGAGAGAGAGAGAGAGAGAGAGAGAGAGAGAGAATCTAAAGTGTTCCCTTTCTGAAAAAGCCTGGCTCTCAAACAATAAAAAAACATGCTTTGTTCAGCTTTTCTTATCCCACACTAAATACTACCATTTACCTCTGGTTGGTGTAAAAACTGTTTACAGTTTAGAAGTGTTTAGCAACTCTAAACTTGCAAGGCATTGTTGAGGCATTGTTGCTGTGTGAAAAGCAAAGATTTTAGAGCACTATGCAAAACGCGCAAAACAAACAGTCAGATATCAGTATTGCAATGTATTAAGTACACAGGAGCAGCAAAATAGTTGTGTCAACTAATCTATTTGTCTGTGGCACTGGCGCACTTAAATAATTTATGTTGAAGTTGTTTTACTACATTATGTAGGCTAAATAAAAGCACAAATCAAGTTTAAATGTGTTGTTTACTTGTACAATATAGAATGTACTGGCACTGGTCAATTTTTTTTCTATTATTATTTTCATAAAACAAATCTATTGGTCAATCATCATACTGGTTTGTAAGTTGTAGACATAACATGCATCAACTAAATGACCATAAAATATGAGAAATAACAGTAGCTTTGACAACAATTATGGTAGTTATTTATTTTTTTGTTAATGTTCCAGAACATTATTTTAGATATGCAGGCTTTTCACCAGTGACCAGCCATGGCTAAAGCACACTTTGACGTGACCTGCCGTGATTTTAATTGACAGTAATAATAATAATAATAATAATAAT
>JAGFZM010001534.1:315714-330900 GCA_017657215.1 Limnothrissa miodon | reverse complement strand
CCCCACCGGGCGTCGCGAGTACTGCGCACGGCCTCTCAGTCACGCGTGAGCGCATGTGGCTAGCCCTCGCGCATTGGCGCAAGCCGTCCTCCTTCACCGGAGGCGGCGCCTTGGGTACTATAGCCAGACGCATGACGGTGACCACCGATGCGTCCAAAACAGGCTGGGGCGCCGTTTGCTGCGGTCGCCCCGCCAGGGGGATATGGGGCACAGCCTCCAGGAGATTACACATCAATGTGTTGGAACTCCTTGCTGTCTTCTGCGCTCTGAAGGAGTTTCTCCCTCTTCTCAGAGGAGAACACGTTCTTGTGCGTACAGACAACACCACTGTTGTGGTGTATATTAATCGCCAGGGCGGCACGCGCTCTCCGGACCTGTTTCGCCTGGCGTACAAGCTGCTCACCTGGGCCTCTCGCCACTTCCTGTCGATCAGGGCGGCGCACTTGCCAGGTGTTCGCAACACAGGCGCGGACCTCCTCTCCAGGGGTGTTCCGCGTGCAACCGACTGGCGCCTCTGCCCAGCCGTGGTGCACAGCCTTTGGTCCCGCTTCGGGCGGGCACGAGTCGATCTTTTCGCCTCGAGAGAGAACGCTCATTGCCCAGCGTGGTTTTCGCTGGAACGAGATGCGCCGCTAGGGTCAGACGCGCTAGCACACCCGTGGCCGCGCGGTCTACTCTACGCTTTCCCCCCCCTTCCTCTGATGCGTCAGGTGTTGGCCAGGGTCAGAGCGGGGGCGCACAGGGTGATTCTGATCGCCCCCAATTGGCCATCTCAGAGCTGGTTCTCAGATCTGGTCTCACTGTTAGACGGCCAGCCGTGGACTCTCCCTCTGAGGAGAGACCTCCTGTCGCAGGCTCACGGGTCGCTGTGGCACCCCAAGCCGGAAGTGTGGAGACTGACGGCTTGGCCCCTGAACGGGCGCGTCTCCTAGAGAGCGGCCTGTCAGACGCAGTGATAGAGACCGTCCAGGCTGCTAGAGCTACGTCCACTAGGTCGTTGTATACACTGAAGTGGCGCGTATTCAGCACGTGGTGCAGAGACAGAGGCTGTGATCCTCTAGTCTGCCCTATTGGCGAGGTGCTTGCTTTTCTGCAACACCTATTTGATCAGGGTCGTACACCCTCTACTTTGAAGGTGTACCTCGCAGCCATCTCAGCATGCCATGTTGGCTATGCTGGCGTTTCCCCAGGCGCTCACCCCCTTGCGTCACGCTTCATGAAGGGCATCAGACGGCTCCGCCCCTCTGCCTCCCCTTCGGTCCCTACTTGGGACCTGGCCACCGTCCTACGTGGACTGGCCCTTACGCCCTTTGACCCTCTGTCGAGTGCCAGTCTAAAGATGCTTTCCCTTAAGACTGCGCTTCTGCTCGCCCTGGTCTCGGTGAAGCGCGTCAGCGATCTGACTGCCTTGTCGGTCAGTCCTGACTGTCTTGAGTTCACGCAAGGTGACGCGCGGGTCACGCTGCGACCAAATCCCTTTTCTCGCCCGAAAGTGCTGTCTACTGACCCTCGTTCGAGGGTCATTGAGCTCTCAGCCCTTCCTGAGACGGGCAGTTCTGTGCCCGTCACTCTGTGCCCGGTCAGAGCGCTTCGTGCCTATTTGACGTGTACGCAGAGCATCAGGAAGACGAACCAGTTGTTTGTCTGCCATGGCGAGCGTGCCAAGGGTCAGGCCTTGTCTACCCAACGCATGTCGCATTGGCTTACAGAAGCCATACGTCTGGCATATGAGGCGGCGGGTGTTCCTCCGCCTGTTCATGTCAGGGTGCACTCCACCCGTGGAGTGGCGGCTTCTTGGGCCTTCTGGAAGGGCGTCCCCCTGAAGGATATCTGCTTGAGCGCTTCGTGGGCCTCAGGCAACACCTTCGCGCGTTTTTACGCATTGGACGTCACCAGGCCGGGTGTAGCAGAGAGTGTTCTCTCTGGGCCCGGCGGTGGTCCCATGGATCCTCCCACCTCGGGCTCCTCGGTGTAGGGCTCTTGAGGCTTGGTTGTAGTGATCCACTCGTACGTTTCGGCTTCAAAACAAAAGAGAACGTTACGGATACTAACGTATCCTCGGTTCTCTGAGTGAGAAGCCGAAACGTACGCTTCGGGCCTCAATCGCCGACGCTGGCGAGCTTGGCAAAGAGGACCTGAAGCGTGCGCGCAGTCAATATATAGACTTTCTGACGTCACGCAGGGCTGTCTAAGTAGTTGCCTGCGCGCGTCAGTGCGCTTACTGCCCTTTTTTCAAAGGGTTGGTTTAAAATGACTTCAGAAAAGCAGGAGATGATAGGCATCATCCACTCGTACGTTTCGGCTTCTCACTCAGAGAACCTAGGATACGTTAGTATCCGTAACGTTTCCAATGGGTAGCCACAGTGTTGCCATACTACTGACTAAAATTTATAAGGAGGGTCTACATACAATCTCTGGTTGGCGTTTCCTCACGTTAAACTTGCTCAACTTCTGTAAACAGGCGTCACATGACATGTAGTTGGGGGAGGCTTATGGGTAACATAAAATTATTTATTCTTAAGTAGTTTTGCGATGAATCTCTACGTATTTTATAATTGTAACTTCAAATAATGCTAATAATAATTTAAAGATGTGGTAGCATTGGATCTGGACGGGAAGGATAACTCTAGTTGGAAGGGGTGTGTCACGATTCTGCCTTCTCACACCGTGAAACAGGTTTGTGGTTCTGAGTTTCGCGATTTCGGTTTCATATGGCATATCATTACAGCCGGGCAGGGGGGTTGTTGAGGGGATGTTAAAATGGGGTTTTGGAGGGTGTGTGTGTGTGCGCGTAAGTTGGGGAGGTTGGTGGGAGTGTTGGGGGGCTGTTGTGGGGTGGGGGGGGGGGGTTGGTGGCAAGTCCACTTTGCAGTTTCTGCCGAGAAAATGCAGTCTAGTTTAGTTTATCATTTAATTTAAGGAGTCTGGCAAACTTAAGTCATTGGAATTCTAACCTTACTTAACAAATGATCTAATTCAAACAAATATAGTGTTGTCCTCCCATCAACAGCTCTTAAGCAATTAAGTCGCTAGAACTTAAGACATTGAATGTCAAATTAAAAAGCTCCCAGGAGGGGTTCTGATGATGATGACGCGGGAGAAACGTGCAGGAACAGAACATCTCTGTTCGTTAACTGTCGAACAGCGATTCGGCCCTCTTAAGTCGAAGATATTTCACTCCCCCTCGTCTCCCCTACTTCAATCCGCTATAGTGGCTGAATGGACCCATAACACCTACTCTAAGCGTGTTTTCCCTTCACTGAAGACATCGAAAAGAAGTGCGTCTCTGTGATTGCCTTGGATACGACTGTCATCACCACCACCACCATCAGCCACACACGACTGGGAACAAGACAGCCGGCCTGGAGATAAGGTGGGTCCTGGCCCTGGGTGGTCACCTTTTCACAAGCAACATTTATTATGTTAAAGAAATAAACTGCTCAGTAGGGGAAGTGTTTTGACTCCTTGTACATCAGATGATGAACGATGATTCATGATTCATGAGTCATGATTGAATTCGTAATTAATTAGTGTCAAAGTCTGACAGTTTAAAATGTATTTGTTATTGGATTCGGGAGAAAAATAAGAACGGGCACTGAAATGGCTTACAATGTTGACGAGAACAAATGACCTTGTACCGCGTATTTTCAACCAATCACGTTACGAATTCAACCTCTTCTGAACAACCGACCTTTCTGGTACTGACTGTCTTGCTCTATGTTCCTTTGCACAAGGCAGGAGGAACACCATATTTCATTCGCATATCACAAGTCACAGCAATGGTGTCCTATGGTGCTGCGGGCAAAACGTGAATATAAATCACAAATAAGAGCACAACAGTAACAGGTAAACAGGTTACTGTAAATGCATCTCTGCTGTGCTGTTTCTGGGTTGTATGTGGGCGGAATTGGCTCCGCTATAGAATCCGTTGAGCTAGCTGCTACACAAGCTAAACTTAGCACACTAGAGTAGTGAAAATCTAGGTATTTTGAAGCAAATCCACATCATGAAATCAGGTTACAGTAGTCTTTCATGAATTATGGTGTTCATGGGGTTGTCTGGTCGTAGGTAAACGTTGTATGCAATCGTTTTGTGTCGTGTTATTTTGTGCATGCATTAGCATAGCTTCGTTATGCTAGCTAAACTTTTGAACAGGGGTTGCAACGTTGTCTTAACGAACTCAAAGGTGAACGAGGTGTAGTGGTTTAAAAATGGGGTTTAACAATTGGGTGTCTAAAAAAATGCTAATTTGAAACCGCAAGGAAAACGCCCTTTCAAAACATTATAGATTAAGGAATGGTCATGAAGGACACTTTCCATGCCTCCATTGGGAGTGCCATTGCGCGTTAAAACATAGTCATGCTGTGATTTGGCTTACTGTGTGTGTGTGTGTGTGTGTGCACGCGCACAACAGGTTTGGTATCTCTTGTAACTATGATTGTCACCCTCAGAAGGAGGCATCTTCAGTTGAGAAAAAGAGAGAGGCTGCAATCCAGGGCTTAATCCTGTACCTTGGAATAAAGGATGATGATCTCCTGTGGGAGGAATTTTGAATTGTCTTAATGAAATGTTTAGAGAACTGCAAATTAATGGTGTGATTAAGGTTGTTTCTTGTTATTGACCAAGTATATGCAAATGAAAATCAAACTTTGATTGGTGAAACAGTTTAATGAACAAAGGGAAATGACTGGTGACTAAAGTGGTGTAACAAATGAGTTAGTGTGATCACTGAATGCATTTCTGTGCCTGTTGTGGAATTCTTCTGTCTGTCAAGGTCAGCTGGCTGTTGTAAAACAATTTGGGTGCAATCAAAATATCTCCAGTCGCCTTGGGGCCTTTCTAGGCCAGGAAGTGCCCTTCGGATGACGGGGGGAGAAATGGTGCCGTTTGGGCATATTTGGTCTGACCGATAAGCGAGGCGACAGCTGCTGGTATCGACAGGCAAAGGAATTTATTGTTTTATGATTTGCCAGAGCATCACCAGACCTGTTGGCGGGGCGGTTATGTATTCCAACTTTCAACTGTATAAAAAGCTTGTGTTATGTTTGTCCGGTAGACTTTGTCTCCGGGATCTCGTTAAGTTTGGTTCCTCGACTAAAAAGCCTTTCATCCACTGAATCTCTCCGGACTCTTCATTTCTTAAACACGTAAATTTCTCTTACGACACTCCTCAAAGAGGACTTAGCATTGCATCGAACACAAACAGTGGTTTATTTAAAATCTTGGCTGTGCCATAGTTGCAAACCATTCTCTGTGCAAAATTCATTTTGAATAGCGTGTGTAACAATCAGTTCAGTAATAGCACATTTACAACAGTGGAATGTGAAAATGTCGGTAAGCGTGGTAAGCGCGGTAAGCGTGGTATAACGGTTGCCGCGTGTGGTAAAACGTTTTGCAAATGAAATTCATTTAGAGTTGCAACTCCTCTTGCTGGTATTCTGAAAAGAACAGTCGGGGTTAGTTAGATAATCTGCAGGGAAAACTCTCATGTCCCCCGCTTCAGATTCTTGCAGGGCAAAAAAAGAGCAGCCTTCTTTACTTCTAAACTCCCCCTTTTTAACAGTCAATGACAGATTGACTCACTCACTCTCTCTCTCTCTCTCTCTTGTACTCAACTGTTATTTTGTCCACGCCCAATAGAAATGGTGAATGGTTGAAGCATTTCATTTAAACATAAATATATTAAAAGAGTACAGATAAATATTTGACTTGTTTACTTGTGTGACTTGTTATTTCTTTTATCAAAATCATCATCACCAGATCTGATCCACGAGGGCACAAGTTGTCATTGAGGGAACTTCTGTTCTTGTAGACATCAATGTACCTAGGGCTTGTGCTCTGCTGATGGGTCTCATATATGCACTCAACCATTATTTTTTATATTTACATTGTTCATATTCTTTCTTCAAATGTGAAGGCTATAATGAGGGCTGGAATAATACACAGGGTAGATATGGCTGCATTCTAGGGGCCCCACAGCCAGGCCCCCCCGATTGGTTTAATTGCAGATGCTGTAATGAAAAATACATGTTTATTAATACTCTTCTCTATCGTTGAGAGACTTAACTGATGTCTCGGAACTATGACACTGTATATGTTTTTTTTTTTTTTTTTTTTTTAACTGTTGCAATCATATGCAAATAAAGACTTTGATTTGGAAACTCATGGTTTAGTCTATTCTAGTAAAGTAAGTTAGTAAAACAGCACTAAAAAAAGCACTAAAGTATAATTTAAAATGGTGTCGAATTATATTAAATCTAGTGAGTTAATATTACTCACAACAATAATCTAACCACAGATTATACTAAACATCTTTGGAAGTTCAGTTTGTTCAGCATACCTAAGCTTTTAAAAGCCAACTGATTTTAGGTATAGCATACTTAAAGGTCTCATTCCATTGTATTTTCATTAATTTTGTGGTGGTCTCTTGTCTAAAATAATGTCATGAGAGTTGGTTTCGACAAAAATATGCTGTGGCTGTCTCAAGCTATTTTAGTTAGGTGAAAACAAGAGCAGAGATGCGAGAGTGCGAGAGGATTCTTATGAATATTAATGATATGCAAACGTATCGCCTCTGGCTAACAGCACTGTGACACTCCCTCTAGTGGGTCTGTCTGCAGGAAGCCTAATAAGGTTTTCTTGAGGGTGGGCTAACTGCATAGCTAATGTTTAATGTGACGTAAGCTTGTACGGCTTTTCCGATTCGCTCGTTTTTCCCGGCTGTTTTCTATCACAGGCGAATACAGGTAGGAGAGCATTTTGAAGTTGTCTTAGTAATATGGACTGCTGGAAAATTCCTCTTTGAAATAATTTCATATAGCATTGAATAACTTATGATGAACAATCACAAAACATCGCCCAGACCATCATAAATTCTTACTGCTGGAATGTCTGGCTCTTCTGTGAATACTTATGTTGTTTATGCAACTTTTTGTTGCGACTGCGCGACTTTTACTGCATTTTGATGGTATTCCTATCAGCAAGTGACCAAGATGTGCCAACTTCTAGCTTCATGCATGTGAAAGTTTCTGCTGACGTGCTTCCAAGTGTGTGATTTCATTGACAAGTAATGATTCTATACAGATAAACTTTTGGAAAACAAGCCAAAAATGTAAACTTTGTCCCCAGTGTGCAGGGAAATCACTTCTAATCTCATAGTTGTACTTCCTGGAAAAGTCTTTTTTTTGGTGCTCCCCCACTTCCTAATAGAAAATCCAGAGAACATGCACAAGGATTGCAAATGTGCTGACAAACAGAAAAAGCCAGGGCCCACATTTGTGTCCCGCAAACTAAGCCTCTGTTCCAGGAGCGTCTAGCTCCATGCTCTTCCTCTCTTTTATCTATCCAGTGACCTAAAACACCCAATTTTGTCTGACTTTTATAAAATGCTACTGTTGCGCAGTGTACCATTCTCTGCTGTGCGTATTAAAATAGGCCCTCTACTGTCCTGACCTGAACCACTAGATGGATAGACACTTTATTTAACCCCTTTGTTGATTCAGGAATCTCTCTACTTTCACAACATCCTTCACACATAGAGTAAATGCTTCTAGAATACAGAGGACAAAAACTGTGCATTATAGGGTGTAATGAGTTTGTGTGTTGAAATGTAGACAAATGCCATTGCAACCAGCGTGCAAGAAAGCGTCTTTGTTAGTATATCACCTCTGCAAATTCTCTATCAAATCTGTATCATGTACATTACTTAGAATGAACACAAAAAAGTTTCCCAGTACCAATCAATCCATCCACCACACTCTTTTCTATGACTTACCTGCATATGTTTCCTAAATAAGATAAGGTTTGGGAAAGGCTCCAAAAGCTGTAAGCTGTAAGAGTCACTTTGCAGATTCCTTACGCTTTGAATTCATTTGGGAACCCCTTCCTCTCAACTATTCAAGGTGTTCAGATCAGGAAATCCATTTCTTTGTCAGTTTTGTCCCCAGGTGGGTGAGTTGTGGAACATCCCGGCTCTAATCTGGCTGAGCTCTGGCCTCGATACGGCAGTGGCGTGCTCTCAATTGCTATCTCTGAGGGGTAGTGTGGAGGTGGCTGTGTCCAGCTTGCTTCTGCCTTGATGACTAAGCATTAATTTTCCCAGCAGGCCACTAAGCCCCGGGATGCTCCTCTACGGCCTCTGTTGTTGGAGCAATCCTCTTATGCGCTCAGCATTCCGTTCGGTGCGCCCCAGGAAGCTCGCTGGAACGATGGGGGGAAAATTGGCCTGGTAGGGCGCTAGTGAGAGCCCATTGAGATGCATGCTAACCTAGGCTGGAAGACTTTAGATCTGCTTCATTTGAAAACTCCAGACGTGTGTAGACGCACACACACACACACACACACACACATAAACACACACGGGTTAAAGTGCAAAAAATCGTGCAATCATCTAACGGAAAGGTTTTCCTTTGACGGGGGGGGGGGGGCCTGGGAAAAAAAGTTGTGGGGTGTGGCAAGCCATGCATCCTCTATAAATTCCCCTGGAACGTCTATGCATGGGACAAGTGTGAAACGTAATTTCGATTCCTTTGTATGTCAAGTACATGTGAAGAAATTGACAAATAAAACTGACTTGACTTGATTGTGTAGGCACGTTTTGATGGATGCATTTGGTTTAGTCACAGAACAGAACATTTACAAACAGACCTTAATTTTTGGTGAAGGCTCCCATTGGTAGAATGGCTCTAAATGAGCCATCTTTAGGTCATGTTGGCAGAAAGAGTGCCATTAAGGGCCAAGTTGTTTCTTGTCTTAGTTTTGTTAAGGGCCACCACAGAAAACACCCTCTCACAACACTTTCATTAGATCATGGCTACTCATCTCCCTAAAATGCTAGTCAGGATGATCCCATTGAGCTGATTTTCTCCCATTCAGTGAACAGGGGGGAAGAGTTGTCAAAGCTGAGCTAGATACTATTACAAATATTTTAGAACTTCAGGGGCTGGTTCTACTACCAGGCTACCTGAATGAAATTCAAGATATTTCAAATAATTTAACACATTATCTTTACAAACTAGTCGTTGAACAAATTTCATGACAGAGTTCTTAACCAAAAGTCTAAAAAGTAGTCTGTTAAAACTACTGCTACTCTAACTTAGCCTACTCAACATAGTTGAGAGTGTACAACGTAAATAAAGTCCTTAGCTGTGACATTCCTGCAGCTCATCCTGCTTACTTGACAATTTGCGACTTTGCTACAAAGCTTTATTGTCATGTGCACAGATAGAAACAAGTTTCCCAGTAGGCTACAATGAAATTCTTACTCCGCCACTCCGTTCTGTATGTGACAATATATAACTCGGTATTAACATGACATGCACCGTTCTTTTACAATACAACACCAACCGTTCTTTAATAGGCTACATAATATGCTTACTACTCGTTCAGAAGTCTTTAACATCTAACGATAACGTTAAAGGGATTATCCGGAGTGAATCAACCCGTAGCTCTGTTGACTGAGGCTGTCGAATTATGTCTATAGGTATCAGAATGACAGCAGTAGGTACAACGTAGACCGAATTAACGAACTGGCTGCTAACACTAAGCATATTGGGCATATGAAAACGAAACGGACATGCCCTAATCAGTTAGCGCTGGCTACCGTTTCGTTACTCGGTCTACCGTGCATGAAAATCTGTTGTTCTTATACCTATCGATAGCACTTATCAACGTGAATCAACAGTGCTATGTGTTGTTTCACTCCGGATAATCCCTTTAACGTTAGCTACCAAATACAGCCTACTTTATCTGTGATGAGTTCAGCTCAACTAGAGCTCTTGGCATTATATCAGAAGAACGCATAGGCTGAAATCAATTAAGAAACCCTATTTTAAGTTTTGACGCAACACACTGGCCTGTATACGTTCCTGTTTGAGATCTTCAACAGCTTGAACCTGAGAATTTTTAATAGGCACGGGCTCTTCCACCTTCTCAAAATTGGCGCATCCATTGGTGAAAGTTGGAGACGCCAAGGTCCGCCTTACGTTGCTTCTGATTGGTTTACATTGCGTGGTGCCTTCACGTAGTTGTTAGAAGGACCGCTTGATTGGTCTGGGATTGGTTATCTCGGTCAGTCAATCAGAGTCACTCGGACTACGGCAAGGCGAGGACCAAAGTTTATTATGAAAAAAAAGAGAAAATATTGAATGGGGAAATAAGCGTAAGAAATGTCAAGTGTGGTGTGAGAATGTGTCAAATTGCGTGACTGTCACACTCAAAGCGTGAGACTTGGCAGCCCTGATTATATGTGCACACTGACACCTATGCACACACATATTATCACACATCAAGACAGACGGCCACATGCTCAGACAGATAGAGGATATTATTGCATACAGTATGCACTCATGTCAGTGGTGGCAAAATGGACAGTAAAATGCACAGTAAAATGCAGTTTTTTTCTGTATACCTAAAGACAGTCCTTGCCCCCAGCACCCATGTGTCCACCTCTGAACGAATCACATTACTAACAGCTGCATTCAGGGGAAAGAGACACAAATCGCCTTTAGTATCACTGGTTTCTGGGCACCCAGCATCGGGGCATCACGCTTGGCTTCCGAGCGCACCCGGGCCTTCGTCCAGCAGTTACCTCAGTGGGTGCTAAAAACAATGGGCAGAGGTGGCCAAGGAACCACAAACCAGCTGTGTTCTTTTGGCAGCGACTGGTGTGCACAGATCGCACCCACCGCAGGTCAAGGGATCACCTCTGATGAGTCCACCCAGGGCAAGGAGTCTCGGGGAGGCAGCGAGGTCGGAGCCTGAATCAGTGCCCACTGTGACACGGGTTGGACAAGGTTCACCTCTTATCCATGGGATTACATTAGAGTTTAATTAGCGAGGCATGCCTTGGCAAACACTAATTTAGAAAGCAAACAAGGCTGTTGATATGTGATGGATGACATGTCAATGCAACACATAATAATATTTCCGAGAGCAAATGTTTGTATTTGTACCTACCCGACCCCGTTTGTATAACTCTGAAGTTGATAAACACACATACACACACACACATACACAGGATATGAAAATGCAGTGTGAAAAATATTTATATTGAATTACAGATACTGTGTATACACTAGTAATGTACTCATATACAGAACATGCATAACACTTACTGTGCATGCATACAATCATACAGGCTAACACTCTATTTTTACAAAACTGCCACCTACATAAATGCATGCATTAAACAGAGCCAAAAGCATGCCTGTATGAATAACAGTATTAAAGCAGCGAGCCTCAAAGCTCATTTGTTTGCTGTTTGGCTCCCGGAATTGTTGGAGTCCAAACATATAATTTGCATTCGCTGAAGACACTTGATTGTAGTGGGGAGTGGGGAAATAATGGCAAATCTGCTGTACACAAAGCCACCTGTCCAGAGAAAAACCCTAAACATGGAGACAAGAGGGCCAAGCAGAGCGGATAAACAATGTTCCACATTGAGAGAAGAGGGGCCAGGCAGAGCAGGTAATCAAATAGCAAGTAGATCTGTGTAGGTGCTGCTACTGAGCAGGTGTTGAATGTTACTTAATTAAGCCTTGTGAATTGCATAATTGCCGAGAGAGAGAGGGACAGGGGGAGGATGAGCACGAGAAAAAGAGAGGGACGGACAGAGAAAAGAGAGTGCTCCGAGCTGCTTACAGACCGGTGTCACTTAAAAGGGAAGCTAATGAATGTTAAGCTGCAGTTGGCCCCTCTCATGGCACACCATTGCATTGCTCTCTCTCCCTGCTAAGGGCCCATTTAATGACAAACCACTGGGTGCTTCAAATGAGGAGTGAATTCATGAAAAAGAGACGTAGTTTTGATGTTTGTGTGTGTGTGTGTGTATGTATGTGTGTGTGTTTGTTGTATTGTTTGTTTGCTGTTGAGCATGCCGTTGCCAGTTCTCAAGCCACTCATTGACTTGGAGTGGAGTATGAGTCAGAAAAGTACACATCTCAGGCTAGCTCAGGCTAAACACGGTGCCTGTTGTGAAATCCTGTCTTTTTAACACGTCTTTTTAACATACACAGAGAGCAGGATGACACCTTGCATGGCAACCTCATTGCATGGCAATGTGTGAGGGAGTGTTGGAAAAATGACTATACGGATATGTCAATGAAACCCATTTAACATTTTATTTGTCGGGAGTGTTATTAGACATTTTCTATTTTCTCAATCCTCTGGTTTGTTTATATGTTTTCTTTCCTTGACTCTTTTTGTCTCTTAGTCATTCGAACTTCAATAGAAATCAAACGAAAAAAATTAGCAAACCTGTGACGCCAGAATCCTGCTGTGTGGCAGAGTGTGTTAAATCATTTAGTAAAATGGATTATCTCCCGTTTGGAAGCAAGATGTTTGGAGGGGAGCCACAAAATGTTCTGAGCTGAAATTGGTGGCCATGAATGCTATGTAATGGATCTTGGGCTAAAGAAACCTATTTGACAAAAAGAGTGAGATAGAGAAAACATTTAGTTTTTTTTTGTTTGTTTTTTTTGTAAAAGGTTGATTGTTTCTCATGGAAGCCAGTATTTACTGTATCTGGATTGTATGCACAGCTGGACAGGCACTTTGGAGAAACATAGACAAAGAAACAACTTTCAATGTCCTTGACAAGAGCACAATCTTAGCCCCTGTGATAACACAGTGCTCTGTCTGAGTGGCTGATCTGCTGTTCGATGTTCTTTCTAGATCCTTCAAAGATCAGACCACTTTTATCTTTCACTGTGGCGGCCCTATTGATATCTTTCTCATCTGAGGTTTCCGGTCAATTCTCTGGGCAGCTGATGGAACTGGTTCCAAGGGAACACAGCCCCATATTGGTTTATAGTATGAGCCCAAAGTGCATTCCTCTTAGACTTTCTCAGACAGCGCATTGTCTCTGCACAATTAAACCAGTGCTGTTAGCCCTGTGTTGATGATTGCTACCATGATTCTGCCACCTGTCCCTTTCCCACTGTCTCTTGGAGGTTACAGAGCAGCAAGGAAATTTACTACTTCTAATATGAACGTCTCGGTCCCATATGTCTCCTTGCGGGGGGAGAAAGCTGTTTACTGTTATGGAGGCATGATATGGTGTTTTTTTCTGTCTTTTTCCTTTTTAAATCTCTCTGTCATTGTAGGACAAAGGATATGCAAGATGAAGGCAGCTCCCTGATTGTGTGCGTTTCAATAGCAGTGAGGCTCAGTTGAGTTTGGGTAACCTAGTAACAGCAAGCGAGAGGCCTACATAGGAGCATTTATGTAACTACGATTGTTCAACAAAGTGACTGAAAGAGGTTTTGTTTTTCATCTAGAATGTCACTGGCATTCACTGACAAAGCCACACATCACAACATCTTCAATTATGGCGATTACATCCCATCTTTATGTCCATATCAATTTAGATTTCCCAGATAAGTTGCTTGGTATCAAGAAACACAAATGTTCCGCAAATGTTCTATCTTTGGCCAGAACTTGATTCCTGTGTTCTATTTTTCCAGTCAATTTCTAAATGGCCAGTAGGTGTCTTTATCAGCACAATTAATTCAATTAAACATTAAGTGAACACAAAACATGAATTTAATTTGATTTTCAAGTTTATTCATGTCTATACAGTATGGTGTAAGTGCTTCACAGCATGGATCATTAGAACTATGAAGTATACTGGATGTCTGGACGTGTTACTTCATAAGTGTTCGATTATTGATATACATATCAGTTTTAATATTAATACTAGTATATAAATTGGTTGAGTCTTGTGGAGAATAAAGCCCCTTTACCCACTATCAAACCAGCAAGAATTTGGTCCACAGAAAGGGCTTTTAGCATTTGTTAAAAAATGATCTGCATGTCACAAGTACAATCAAGATGCTCATTATCACTACCTGCTGCCAGAGAGAGAAGACAGGTTAGAGAAAAAGGGATGGAGAGACAAAGAAAAGAGGGAGTGAGTGAAAAGAGGTGGAAGATAAGAAAGGTAGGGGAAAAAAGAACAGGAGGAAAGAAAAAAAGAGAGAAATTGTCCATGGCTGCAGACAAAGGTGTCTTTCTCTAATGAGGCAAATCACTCATCTAGTGAGAAACTTCTCTGGCTTTTTTTTAATTTTCTTCCCTTTTCTTCCTTTTCCTCCATCCCAGCTCCATGGCTTTCAGTCCAGACAGGGCCCCACGATGGTCACTTCGTTAGCCTGCTGTAAGAAACGTCCTCTGGGGAGACAATACTGCCACCTGTCACCTTCTCCTCTGGAGGATCCTGGGCAGCCAATGCATCCCACTGCCTCTTGCCTGGGAACCGGAAAAGAGGGCTCCTAATTAAACAGGCGTTTTTGACGTCAAAAACATTCTTGTCCTGCTGGGTTTTTTTTTAAACACTGCATCACACAAGTGCTCTCTCCTTGCCTGGCGTTCAACGGTGCCATGTGTTGCTGCGGCGATAAGCCGCGGTGAAAGGGGGTCTGTCCTTTTGTCTTGTAAATCACGTACGAGTCGTTCAAAGCCGCTCTCTACTTCACTCTCTGCCTCCTTCCCCTCCCTGGACAACAGCAAAAGAGAGTCTTGAGCGCCAAAATTGAAGTGGGCTTCAGAATACAATATTGAGCAGGTTCAAATGTTTGGCAGAGGGGAGAACTAGACAGAGCTGTTTTGCAGTGAAAAGGGGATTTGGAAGAAACCCTGCGGGTGATTTTTCTCTTTCCTTTTTATTCCAGTGCCGTTCTTGGTGTTGTCCTGTGTTGTATGGCCAGTTTTTCATCATGATGAGTCTTACTGTATTTATAAATTTAGCAGAAGAGCACCAGCATGTCCGCTGTAGCTCCAGAAAAGCATCATAAATGAAGGACAATTGTAATGCCAATGAAGGACTATTGTAATGCCATTCAAATACAGCGTGCAAGGGCAGTTTATCTGCATTCATTGCATCCCCTACCTGCTGAGGAGATGTGTCTGTGTGTGTGTGTGTGTGTGTGCACAACAATTTAAGGAACACTTCCCCAGCCTTGTGTGTTGCAATGCAGATTATTTTGTATAATTTAACTGACAATGTTAGCACAGGTAGGAAGTAGCTTATGCTAGCCTAGCATAAACAACATAACAACCTAAAGAAGTTTAGCTTACTGCAACTTACCTTCACATAACCTAGCATAACACAGATTTTAAAAATGCTACGGTAACACTTTATTTTAAGGGTACACTGTTACAGTGTATCTACCTAATTAGGTACAGTGG
>JAGFZM010001534.1:285852-310714 GCA_017657215.1 Limnothrissa miodon | reverse complement strand
CACACACACACACACTCAGACAGAGACAATGTTCCACCCACACGCAGGGTCCGTTATTTTCTGGTGCCATGTGGGGATTCACCACTGTGAGATAATCAGAAGAGAAATATGAAATGTGTGTAGTACGTATCCCAAAGTCCCCTGCTGTTCCATCCGCTCTCAAAGGATGCCTTAAAATTCAATGACAGCCACCACTGCCATCACCCCCCACAGACGCAGACACACACACAGACACACAGACACACTCACACACACACACACCCATGTGCACACAACACACCCCCACTAGCGAGGAAACCACAGTATTTTTTAAGCTTTCAATTATTAACCAATTGGAGGCGCAACTTATCCAACCAAGAAATGTTCAGATCCCCTTAGTATGCCTCCACCAACACATAAGAGGACAGTTCACGTCACATACACACACACGCACACACACACACGCACAACTCAGCATATCTAATTCAACAGTTTTGGTTTCCTGATTGTAAAAGTCTGACTTTTATCAGGCCATGGATTGCTGTCTGCTGTGACTGGAGCAGGGGGCTGGTGGGGGGCTGGGAGCTGAGGGCGTCCAGGCCAGAGGAGAGGACACGAGAGATCACCGAGATGAACCCTGGCAGCAGTGAAAGACTGTTTCAGTTGTCTGAACATGCGCATGCCAACCTAAATGAGTGATAGATGAGAAGGTTAGTCTGTCTCCTTGTTTTAAACAGATCTTCTTGTGTGAACAACATAGTGTGGGAAATATATGAGAGGTCAAAGTAACAGAAACTCAATTAAAAGTTAAGTAGAAGATACAGTTCACAAAAGACACATCAAATCCATGTCTGTACAGGTGAAAGTGCAACGTACAATCAGTCTTTAGAAAAGTAAATAACACCCGTTTGATGGTTGAGCATGGAATTATAAGAGGCTCATTCAAAAATAAAAGAACAGAGAAATAATATGAGCTCAAATAATTTCATCTTCAAAAAAAAAAAAATTGAATTAAATTTAAATTACATTCAATAAGCATTGACAGGTTTACTTTTTACTTTTATAGCTACTTAATATTTTATTTTCTAATAAACATGTCTAACAGATAATTGAATTTTTGAATTTCTAATTCTAGAGAGTATATGCTACATGTACTGCTATCAGTGCAAGCTAAAAGGTTATGGCTCTCCTAAAAGCATAAACAACCATATTTTCAGATGTTTCTCTCTCTCTCTCTCTCTCTCTCTCTCTCTCTCTCTGTGTGTGTGTGTGTGTGTGTGTGTGTGTGTGTGTGTGTGTGTGTGTCAACTACATCATTCTCAGAGGGCACTGGTATTTCCCTTTGGCTAGCAGATAACACCAACCATAACAAAGTGTCTGTCCTAAAGGTGTCTGTCTTTACATTGCAAGCCACTTGCAAACACTGATAACCTAACAACATCTGTGGGTCCAAAACACCATCCATCAAAGCCCGGCCGCCTATCACTCCTGTCATCAATTTCACTGCTATCCTGAACAGCCGCAGTCCCATGAAATGTCGATATGGCTTTTTGTATAATGTGTTACTTGAAGCAGCTGAGACATAGCACTTAGAACAGCCCATGTTGTGCCCTGCTGTCATCTGAGGCAGGAGATTCCAGTAAGTCTTATACAATGCCTGTAAGCCCTAATAGCCTATTGGGGATATAGACTAGCTGTGTTAAGTCACTTCTAGTGATGCTAAGAAAGGCTAAATCTGTCACAGTAGCACCTGGTAGCCCAGACTCTTAGAATTAGTAATAAGAGAAAAGTAGCTTAGAGAAAAGTAATAAGATTGATAGTTTAATAAGTAACATAGTGACAATGATTAACAAATTTAAAGTTTTTGCCGTAGGCCCTGTCCATGGTCCAGGATTTAGAACATCTCAACCCAGCAGATTCTGTCTGATTTTAGTTGGCAAGGGCAGAGCCTACCCCTGAACTGGAGTTCAGGGACCCAATTGGTGGTGGTGGGGAGGGAGGTGAGATTTTAGCGGTGGCACAGCAAGAGCAGGAATGTATGTAATTGGGTAAACAATCTAGATGTAACATCGTAAGTCTTCCTGGTAGAACTTATGCCAGCGCCTCCATTTCATTTGTGTAAGTAGTCTAGATACTCATAATAAGCATGCATGCATTTACTTCCTGTGGGTTGATTTTTTTAGTCAACATTTGTCTTTTATCTTTGTTTGCTGACTGGATGTTAAAAACATTGTTAGGGAAAAATTCCCTGACCTAGTATTGTATCAAAATACAATATTTAGTAGAGGCCACAGCAGCAGCTCTAGCCTGACGTGTCCTTTTACCAGATTTTAAAGGCCAAGGCATGTCAATGGATTGCATCTAACGTTCTGATATCCCCATGCTTCCATCAACATCAGTATCAGGATAAAATAGTTTTGCGCTACTTCAGTCATAACATAATTGACATAATTTTAAAGCTAAATTAACAATATATGTAGTTTGTCTATGTAACTATAGCATTAAATAGACATTTTTATCAGCCCAAATATGAGCAAGATCATCTGTATCATGTTAGCCGTTTTTGTTAACTAATGACACTGGTTGCCAAGGCATTAAAAGTCATGCTTTTGATGATGGTATTATATCTAGCCCAAGTGCTCGGAAATAGCAAAAATAGATGGGTTTGATAGAAAGCCAAGCTTGACACACAGGTTTTATAATATTGTTTTAGACCTCCACCAGATGTGCAGCATATGTTTCCAGTGGGCTTTTCTCTATTAAAACAATAGAGTTTATACACACCACAGGTGCGTCGGTGGATGTTGCAGACTGCAAATAAGCTAATTTCAACAAAAGTTGTCTGCTTCCTATAATAAGACTCTGCATTAAACCCAGAGGGCTTGAAAGAAATGTTGGAAATTAATTCAAGACATCCTAAGAGCTTTTAAAAATATGTTCAGCAGCCTTTGATATAATCTTTAGCAGTGATTCTATAATGTCTTTCCAAGAGAAAGAAAAAGGATATAACACAATTCGCATGTACTCAAATATCTACCTACGCTTCTGTCTCCAGTATATAGCCTACAAATTTACTATCGACAAAGAATCACATGTAAGTGGACTCTTTTTTGAGGTTACATTAAAACAAACACTGATGTATTCTTAGCATTGTGGAGGAAAAGGTCTAGCATCAATCACAGAATCCAGCAAGCAAGTAAGCAAAGAGAAAGAGGATATTGCATATAGGAATAATAACCAGAGGGGCACTCTGAGAACAAAGAGCTCCACTATTGCCTACCTGGTAGGCCTAGCATTATTCAAAATAAAACTAGATTGTGTTCTGTTTTCCTGCGGTGTCTGAAAAAAAAAAAAAAAGATTGCTGGTTCCATTTGTGCAAATTCTATACAGATGTTGATGTCTGAGTTTTGCAGTGTTTTAAATAAGTTATGAGCTCTGTAAAATTAGGTTTGAAAGTGAAAATGTTAGCATCCTGATGTCATGCTGTGCTATGTCCACAGGTCAGCCAGAGGCCACCAGCCAAGAGCCAGGTCGATACTCAAAGGTCAGCAGACACACCACAATGTTTGTGCCAATTCCATTCACTCCTGCCTTGACACCTTCTCATGAAGCCCCCTACCCCCAACCACCATCCCCCATGACTCTGTTTGCTAACCTTGCTCCATACAATTATCTCTGCACAGAAACTCAGACCTACCAAAGACACCTCTCGTAACATCCGCACACCCCAGCCCTCCACCACTGGAAGAATGGCCTGTGTTATATGCATAGTGACAGGGTGTAACCAGCCGTGTGTCTCTGGAGAAGGGTGAGGTCGCGGATAATTGAAAGAGATCTCATGTTGTGGCCTGATAAAGTAGAGCCCTGAGTCTGTGTCTATGCTTGTGTCTTTGCTTTTAAATGCTCGATTCTAAGGGGGAGTTACGCGTCTGTAAATTCGCTTTCAGTGCTGTCCCAGTTGGATACTCGGCAGAACACCATTCTGTGTTGTCCCCAGGAACACACACAGTATACTGTACGTGTATGTGCCTCCACTGCAATCTCTAGAATTTATGCACATCTATTTGAAGGATCAAAGGGGTTGGTGGGTCAAATGTAGTCATACTCGGGCCTTAAAATACCACTCATGATGGCACACTTGGTGATCTTGGTAAGTCTCATGCGTTTTCACTTGTGCGTACCTGCTGCATAGATTTGTATTCCTTCATTTATTCTCCATGATACACACACATTCTTTGCATCATCTCAGGACTTCATGCTCTCGCATGTTAAATCCTTCATTGAAAAAGCAGACTCCTTTTTTAAAATGATCTTTTGTTTTCAATGAACACATAATCCAGCTCAAAGACACCGCTTTCTCTGTCTCGGAATGATACCACAACTAAGAACAGTTTTTAGCTTCAGATTTGTGGGATGTCTGGAGTGTGGACGCTGTTCCCTACCAGCTGCCCATGCCTTCAGAGTAAATTTGGGTGCCAGGGAGTCTTATGGTGAATGTTACCATGGTGACAAGTCCTCTTGGCTAGGTATTTGAAGGAGAGAGGAAGAGGTGATTAGGCAGCTTGATAGCCTCCAGCTGTCTGCCAGTCTCCAGACCAGTTTTCTCACATAGTTATATATAAGGATATAGATGTGGATCCAGGCTTTAGGGACAATCACTTCATGGGTTCAAGGCCAACAATCTATATTGGTTTGAGCTATGGCTGAGTTAACTCACTGACCATAGCAGGTGATGCTGTAAATTCCTGTCAGAGATTTTAATAGAGAGGGTAACATTTGAAAAAAACTTTTGGAGATCAAGTCTTGATCTCCAGGAAGCTGTAATAAAGAGTTCTGTAAGGTCCACTACCACTAAAGCACACTTGCTGTTTGATGTATTGTTTAATAAAGTTTCATCTAACGAAGTCTAAATCTCATCTTTAGATAATACCACATCTTCCGTCTCCACGGATATTGCAGTAACAGATCAAGAACACATCTGGAATGCTTCACTGTGATAGGACTGGGGAAAAAAGTAGAAAGAAACAACAGAACAACAGAGCTAGTCAATTATTCCTTGGGTCTGGCTACACCCTAATCTTTTTTTCAGTAATAGATATTTCTCTTTCACTAGACTAAACTAAATGTGCTACTTTAATGAATCAATAATAAGAGAAGACAATATTCTCTTTTTTGGTTGTATAAGAACTTAAGAAATTCAAGTTTCTTTCATGATCTCCCAATGCAGAACAAGCTAAGTTTTGACTCAGGAAAGTAGGGCGCTGTGCAGATTTAAGGCAGTCAAGTATTCCAATTGGCACAGTTTAAAACTGATCTTAGTCATTCCTGCACTATATTGCCCCATCTCTGAAGTCCTTTAATTTTTAATCAGCCTTAAAAACCAATAGTACTCCAAAGTTTTGTGGATTCTCTTTCGTGTCTGTAACAATTCCAGGGTCTTTGGGCCGTAAGGGTTTTCCCTTTTTTTCTCCCACTTTTTCCCCTCTATCTTTTTATCTTGTATCTCTCTTTTTCTCTTACTCTCCATTTTTATTAGAAAGGGCACACAAAACAATAGGGGAGAGAAACAAGAAAGCTTTCCAGCTCCCATCTCTTTCCGTTATTGTTCATTTCTGCTTGCCATCTGATTACCACACCAGAGAGCTGAAGGTCAAACCCCCCATTATGTTGCACAGAGTCCACCATAATGTTCCCCGTGATGACGACCTTCAGCCCTATCATTTGTCATCCGCAGTAAAAAAGGATATGGTCTGCGCTGGCACAAATGGAGTTGTTATTCAGGGAAATGGTCACAGAAAGCATATCATGTTGACATTAGGCTTCCGAGACCTTGAGTGGCCAGATATCGCACGCTGACAGAATGACTTAAAGGGGCTATGGGTTGGCTTTGGATTGTCTTAAACAGACCATTATGGCCACAGCAGCAGTCTGTCATTACTTCTCATGTTTTTGATACAGCACCCCTTGAGGTAGAAAACGGTATTTTTTAAAAGGCTAGCTGGTTAGTTAGTTTGGAAAGGAGGCAATATGATTGCTCATGGCCTGAATAGTCAGTGAAATAAGATTATATATCACAGGCTTCTGTGGCCAGCAGGGAAAGATCAAAGGTTGCACATGTTGATGATTATGATTTTTCAAATTATACTACTATCTTAGAAACTTGGATTAAAATTAGGGAGAAGACTTTTTTTGTTCACTAACAAAAAACCCTTCTCACAATTTAATTTTCTTATTCTTGTGAGCTTTGTGACAAGACTTACTTCCTTTGTGACAAGACTTACTTACTTACTTCCACCCTCTCTTTACATTGACACACTGTGGTCAAAATAATTGTGGATAACATTCCAATTCTTTGTGTGTGTGTGTGTGTGGCAGATATACTCTGGGTGCTCATAGTTTGTGACACGTTTTATTGTAAACAATTCTTTATCAACTTTCAGTGAACTTCACATAAGAAAACTGATTAGCATCAGACACAAGTTGACATTTCCTCACTGAAAAACTGCTGCATTATGCGATGCCTTCACATCACAACACATAAAATTGCACTCACTTTAACTAGCCTCTGAAGTGAATTAGCATTTCCCAGAGCTGGAAATAATTGTGGACAGATTTAATTAAAAAAAATAGATTAACCCACATTGGGTAAAAAAAATGACAAGATATCCTAAAGGCAGTTTCTCCTGGATATCCTGAAGGAAAATAAAATCTCTACCCCAGCTTCCGGAGCAGTGGAAAATCAACCACTTTTACCATGTGCAAGACTGCAGGCTATACTGTCTTTAAACTGGATATGTATAGCATTATACAGTACATCACTGCAAATAACAGATTATGCCGTGTTTTGCATCTGAATGAAAGTTTTTATATTTGCTTGTACATGTTTAAAAGTTAGAAGTCAGTCTGGCGAGATGTAATAATGAGTCCATTAAACTTTAAGAGCAAAATTGCCTGAGTAAAAGGGATTCCTCTTTTTTTAAGTGTATGATGCCGAAGTGCGAGTAAACAACTATTTAAAAGAAATCACTCAGGTGCTAGCTGATAACGCCATTAAATATGATTTATAAAGAGAAGAGACATGAGTTAACACCTTTGATTGTCACCATTACATGATCCCAGTGCAAGCACATAAAAAAACAGAAGCTTTAGTGGTCACTTCCTTGATTAAAATGAGTTGATTAAAATGCTGTAGTATTTCACACCAAAGTCATTCATAGACTTTCATAGACACTCAATGTCATTAGCTTACCTTAGAGGGAGTGATCATGCCATTGCTATGTAGAGCATACAATTAATTAAGGTGTCATCAAGGACTCAATTAATTAATAGGAGCTGGCAGGGAGGGGAGTTATTTCCATGTAATGCTCTTTTATAGACAGACTGTACACATATCTGTAAATCATCCATCAGACCCAGCCTAAGGTGAGACTAAAGGTGGTAATTAATTTCCAAAATCAATTTCCATGCCAGCTTGCTCATCACAGCTGTGTGTGTGTGTGTGTGTGTGTGTGTGCTCCTGCGCCTCAGTGTGGTTGCTGACACCCTCGAGTAATGACTTTCGACATTGTTATGAGATTGATCAGCCCAAATTTTGGATGGTTGACATTTTCTTGCCTGACATTAGCTTTGCTCTCTGTAAAGGATGCCCATTTTGTTGTCATCAATACTGACATTTTTAGAATGATTGGTACTGAATGGAGTTTCATTTCTAAATTTTATTTTATTTATTTCACAGATAAAATTGCTTTGATTTTAAAATCTGTTTGCTTTGAATCTGCTTTGAGGAGCAATATCAAAACAAAAATGACACGAATCAATGTGCAATAGTTGATATTCATGTGAAAATGTACTGCCCATGTTACACATCCATTTGCCTCTTAATGCTTTATTGATCTGATGTGACCTGTGGGACAAATTCATTACTTTACTATATTATAGAGAAAGACAGTGTGAATCCACCTACAGTATAGTGCTGTTGATTGAGGTCATCAAGCAGTGTCAATATAGGAAAAGGAATGAGAACATTTAACACAGATACACCAAATAGTGAACAAGCAGCAAATACTAAGTGAAGGGGCAGAGAGACCAACTTTCAGTATTTTTTCACTATGTGCCATGCTACAAAAGAGTAGCATGACAATGGTTTTGCATATTTGCAAATTAGACATTGGTAATCAATGAAGGGTCAAGTGCCAACAGTGGCTATTTTTTTTCTGTGATCAATAAATCAAATGTGCAATCAGACAAGGGAGAAAGAGTCACTGCCAGGCTGGCCTGTCTGACTGCACGCTGCACACACTTTCTTGCAGATTCATTCCCCCGCCCTCACACACAACAGAAAACACACATACATTCAAACACACTCGCCACACACATACAGACAAACAATTGCAATGAGGATCTCCTGCACTCCCGCGGTGACCCTTTCAACTACCTAACCTCTGAGGGAAATAATCGATGCCCCTAATTAGGGGACAGTCCGACATCCCCCGATAAAATCACCTCCACTCCCCTCTTTGACTAATCTCTCCAAAGCAAAGCTGATAGGCACGCAAATCAGCTGCACGCTCCCTGTAATTGGGACCACCCCTGAGTAGGCTCTGGAAGCGAGCCTTTAACTTGTATTAATATTAATCATGTGCTACTTCCTTAAGCCAGTTGCTCAAGCGAATTACAAGGAATAGTAATAAACTAGAGAAGAGTGATGAGAGGAAACCTCTTGTGTTTTGGTGGGGTTGAGCAGAATGCTCCATAATTCATGTCTGTGCCGGTGTGCCTTTCGACATCCTTTTGCTATCAGTACTAATGAAAATGTAAACATCGGTTTGTTACCACGTCGGCCTAATTGCAGATTAACTCTCGATTTATTCATGAAAGCACAATGTATGATGTACAGCCACGTAAGAGGAGCCAAGATGGTGCCCGTATTAGCGCCTGATGCATGAAATGAATTAATGTAATCACTCATGCAAAATTTGTGCAACTGTGAGTGTCGGAGCCCTGCTACTGCTGGTGGACTGGAGGCGCAGGTTCTGGGATTTATCCATCCCTAGACTGCACACTCTGGTGTGATGCCAGACACCTACGACTGACTGTCAGGGGATGTGGAGTGTCGAGAGGCAAGAGGGATGAAGTGCTGCTGTTTCATCAGGAAATGACAAAGTGAGTTATTTCCCCATTGCGACTCTTATCTTGAATAGCCATCCAAATACAATTTAGCGCAGTGCTTGCCTGCAATGCAACGCAATGTTTATTAATTTCTATGCATATTTATCTGTACACAATTCGAAGGATGCCAACTGTCAAGTGAGCCTAATTCACATTCTGAAGATTTTTGAAACTGCTGTTAATATGCTCTGTATTCAATCCATCAAATGCTTTTTTCTGCATTTCCACGTGTAGAGCTGCTTTAAAAACATTCCTTAAGTAATCCAACAAATTCAAATGAAGATTTGTGAAGTGAATAGACAGTGCATGCAGGAACACATAGCTGTACAAGCACAAATGCTGTAGCCCAAATTCTAATACTTATAAATCCCTCTAAGTCAGAAAGCATGGTGCACTTTATAGTGCGGCTCCCAAAGCCATAGCTTACAAAACTCTCACGGGCTGTGATTGACCACAAAAGTCTAGCAATCAACTAGTTCCACTGTGTTGTACTTACAGGCTCAGCACGACAAATATGGTTTTTAGGCAAATCTTGACCTGCCTTGTCTAAGGAATTCTTAGCTGTCTGATCTGAGCCACACACAGACACACACACTCACAAATCCGCAGGCTCTTATTCATGACTCTCGCTGGATTTGCAAGCTGACAATTTAATCCTACAAGATATACTCCAGTCCGGCCTATCAAGGGCTTTTGGGGCCCGCCTGGCCACTTTGTTACTGTCAGCTATGAGGTCACCTTCATAAATTTCAGATGCCCCCTGGGGCAGACCTAAGAACCTTTACACAGTCCTTGGCATATTCACAGCCATTCAGCCTCAGACACCCTCACACAGTCTGCTAGTGGGCAAGCCGACCAACCAAGGTCGACTTCTTAGCACAGGGAACCAAACTGCAACATTTTCTATTTCATTTCACTTTCATTGAGTCCTAATTTAAGCCATTTAAATGTTACATAAAACATTTCATGTAACCTTTGCAAGAAAACTTTTACTTTAGTTTTATCTTGCCGACACTGAAACGTGCATTGGAATCATTACGGGGTCAGGAGTCAGCCCTTTGTAGTTAACCTTCTATTGGTCTCAGATGTGATTGTGAACAGTAAAGTGATATTCAAGTAGATTTCATTAGATATAAATGGAAATTCTAGATGTGACATGCTCAGCTAACAGGTTTAACATGAAAGCAATGCTGCCCCAAGGCCATTGGACTTTTATTTTGATAATTTGTTGCCATTTCATCTTCTACACTTTAAAAGAAGTTGGGTGTGAATTTAGTCATGTCTTAAACTATAACATGAATGCTTTTGGAGCAACTATGAATGCGATGTACCCTCAAGTAAAGTGTTACCAAATTTCTGTGTGTTTCGTGAGCACAGACAAGGTGTATGCAATGAGAGATAGATAGAGCAGTAATGGTGCAGATATCACCAGTTTATTTTTTCATCTCTTCCCTCTGGAGCTATTTGGCACTTAATTGGATAATTGAGGAGTGGTTGAGTGTTGAGATAGAACAGTCCTTAATTCAACTCAATTAACCAAATTAACCAATTAAACAAAAATCACAGCATGTTCACTGATTCATGGGAAAAGTTTATTTGAAGTTCCAAAGTATTTTAATGAGACTTTAGGTAGCTGAAAGACAATGTTTCATATAATATCACAAAAAAAACATTAACACTGGATTTTCAGAATAATTCTGGCAACTGCATTGTACATTGAATTACACAAGACATTAGAAACCCTTTTGGATAATGAGTAGTTAAGCTATATTGATGCAATTTTAAAATGCTCAATGGCATGAATAATCCAATTCCAACATTTTACATTATTTAAAGAGCAAGGTCATTAGACATACACTTAGATAGGGATAACACAGAGACAAACGTATATATTTCATATTTGTGTTACGTTTACACAGTTGATGCATTAGGAAATCATCAATATAAGATTCAGCATAACATGCATGCAATACTCAATGTCTTTCTTCTTTCAATTATGGAACTGATATTAAAAGAACTGTACAGAGCTTCGAGAGTGACACCTGTCTGTTCAACAACCTGAACAGCTTCTTTGCTTGCTTCAAAGCACAAAACAACACTCGCCCACAGAAAACCCCCTCCTCCTCCCCATAACAGTCTGTGCCTGACTGCTGCCAGTGTGAAGAAAACACTTCCCATTATCAACACCTGGAAAGCAGCAGGCCCAGGCAACATCCCAGGTAGTGTGCTAAAGGACTGTGCAGAGGAGCTTCACAAACATCTTCAACACCTCCTTAAAGCAGGCCATTGTCCCTTCACGCTTCAAAACTGCCACCATCAAACCTGTGTCGAAGAAATCATCCCCATCCTGCTTCAACAACGACCTGTGGCACCCATCATCATGACAGGTCACACATCAAATCCAGCCTACCCCCACCCGCCCTGGATCCCTTCCAATTTGCATAACGAGCTAAATGATCCACAGAGGACGCAATCTGCTTTGCCATCCATCCAGCCCTCACCCACTTGGATTAATAGGACTAATATGTGAGAATGTGAGACTTCAGTTCAGCAAACTGGGCCTCAGCACCTCCCTCTGCAACTGGCTGCTAGACAAGGCTTGGTTGTGTGCTCAGTCCTCTGCTTTCACCCTGCTGACACGACTGCACACCAACCTACAGCTACAATCACCTTGTGAGGTTTGTGGCCAACGCAACTGGGTCTCATCACCAAGGGCGACTAGGCTCACTAAAGGAAAGAGGGCGATCTTCTGACCACATAGTGTAAGAACAACAACCTCTTCCTGAATATCCGCAAGTTGTCAGTTGTCAACTTTCAGAGGGGCCACACCCAACACCCGACACTGATCATCAACGGTAGCAGCACCGTATTCCTGGAGGAGCATATCTGTAAGGATCTCTCCTGGACCACCAATACCGCATCACTTAAAAAGGAAGCTCAGCAGCACCTCTATTTCTACTAAGCAAGTGCTCCACCATCTACAGTATCATGACCACATTCTACAGAGGAACCATTGAGAGCATCCTCTCCAGCTGTATCACTGTGTGGGACGGGGGCTACACTGACTACAACAGGAGAGCCCTGCAGCCCATAGTGAACACAGCCATCATTGGTGCAGCACTTCCTTCCCATTTTTTTGACCCACGGAAAAGACTGTCTCTGAGCAATGCAAATCGCACACATCTGCTGTTATTTTATTTTTTTTATTACTGCGGTCTTGTCTTGTCTTGCACTATAAACTGACACATCTACGAGCCTAATGTTCTTTCAGAACATTGTACACCCCTCCCTCACTACTCTATATTCACTCACTATATTCAGACAGGATAGCTCTTTTGGCAAACATGCTCCTAAGTCAAGGCAAACACGCACTCCACTGACCCTTATGTTTCTGTTGCCATATGAGGACAGCTCTAATTCATCATGCACTCTCTCTCTCTCTCTCTCTCACACACACACACACAAACACACACACACTATAGCTATGTTGTGTCAAGGCAATGTCCTTACCTCCACATGTATGAGACATGAGATGTTTACCTCCACATGTATGAGACATGAGATGTTTATTTATTATTTACAGTACATTTAGGCAAGGCAAGGCATATATTTTTATATAGGGCATTTCATACACAAAGGAGGCAGTTCAGTGTGCTTTACAAAGATAAAATATAATGATAAATATAAGGTAAATAAGTTATGATGATCATTATCATAACATACCAGTTGAATTTCTTATTTTAATCTATTTTATTAGTCTAGTATCCTGCAAAACAAGAAATTAGGCTCATTAATTAATATTATGATTCAGCGGTTCACGCTAAAATTCTGTAAATAACTTTACTTGTTTAAAAAGTCTGTGTGGATATTACAATGCTGTAGGTATTGTAAACACCAAAACACCAGTTTTTGACAGATTGTGTGTGTGTGTGTGTGAGAGAGAGAGAGGGAGAGAGAGAGAGAGAGAGAGAGAGAGAGAGCATGCCATGTGTCTGAAAGTATTCTGTTGCTAATGGACAAGTGTTCAAACAAGCAAGTGTAAATCACATCACTATACCTGGCAGCAAGAAACCCTAGGACCAGTGACTGTTCTTGCGTCAGGCAGGAAACACAGACATATATACACGCACGCATGCATGATCACACACACACACACACAGTCTTGTGCAACAAAGCATAACTCATTATTTCCCTCCCACCTGTGGCACATGCAGATACAAGCTTACGAGAGAGAGAGAGAGAGAGAGAGAAAAGTAATGACTGAAACACACACACACAAACATACACATACACACATACGTACATACACACACACATAATTATTATTATTCCATGGGGGGGGGGGCAACATGGCCAACTGTTTGAGGTGGAAAGGGAAGGCCACCCACAGCTGGCATTCATGTAAAATGACATTGGTGAAATTACGATGCATACTGTATCCCCTTAAGGCAGTATTGAAACAGACATCTTTAGGCAGTATTGAAACAGACATGGGCGCATGTTTGAGTGTGGTCTTGTTATTTTTCACGGTGGCTCAGGTGATGTGAATGAAACCGCCTCATATAAATTCACACCAGGTACAGACATCCAACCAGTGCGATCCCACCTGCATTAACCTCATAGGGGAGTCCATTAGACAGCGGTGGAAGCTATGATGGCACAATTAAAAAAAGGGAAAATCGAGTTTCGCATATGGTGTGACTGGAATACACTCTAACCATTTATCTATGCGGCCTCCCATTACGTCCTTCAGCCATAATGAACAACAAACACAGACACAATATAGGCTGTGGTGCACGTGTAGTAAGACGTCCTGACTGATGCCATGATTTGCTGTCAGTGTGACCTTGGTCATTTACATCACAGTAGCTTTCTGTTTGACTGTCTACCACCTGTTACCTATATCTGAGAATCTGAGCTTGATCTTCATACCTTGGTGTCATTTCCCACTTCCCAGAGGAAGGATCAATGAATGTAGATCAAACGGCCTTTGCTGTCTGTTTTGATTGATTCATATCTCAGGCAAACCAAATGAAGTGCAAATAACCCTGGCGGCCATATACCTAGCTGCGGTCCGAAATAAAAATCACTCACAGGATGAGTTATGCCAGGCTACTGAAGCCAGGAAAAAAAAATAGCCTGAAATAAGGCTTGGATGTTTGCCAATGACATTTGACACAATCAATTACATTATTTACTTCTATTGTAATTAGTTAAAGAGGGACTAAGCAATGTTCTGTTTTTCTCTCTCACGAGCTCCCTCTAAAGACCGCTGTATTGCATTGTATTGCACTGCATTCTATTGGAGGCGGTCCGCACTGCTGAACATTGCAAGTGCTGTATCTACCGCTATAGGCCACGGTGGCGCATTCTACACCGTTCGTTCGCCGTGTAATGACTCATTTTAGCATCCTAAACAGTATGAAACGGATTAATTAAATGAAAAATGTTGCATAGTGGGCCTTTAAAATACTGTTGCACAGACATAAATGTGTTAATAAGAAGAAACCCAATGGCAAATGCTAGGAATATTAACAACTGGAATGGAGAGGTCCCAGAGCATTTGGCACACAGCCAGCAGCACACTATCTTTATCTGCACAAACAAGACAGCCCGGGCATACATACAAAACCTGTGAGCAAGCAATAAGAATACACACACACCTCTCTGTATATCTCTCTGTTTTTCACCCCTTTCTTTCTGTGTGTCTTGCTGTCTTCTTTTTATTCCACACCTCTCTCGTTCTCCCTCTCCCTCTTTCTCCCTCCCACAATGCATACAGTATGTGCATTGATGATGGATGCATCCGGACTAGAAGACATTCAAGTTGTGCTGATGCAGAGGCCCTGAAACCTGAAGTGTTCCTGGGTGCTCATTAAAGACAGTGGGGTGTGCTTTTGCATCCTGATCGTCCTGTGTCAAGTGGGATCTCACCCCACCGAGACACACTCCAGCACTTCAGCGCAGTGGTCCTCCACGGCGCAGCATGAAACAGGCAGGTAAATACACAATTTAAAAATGATTTGCGGCTGTAAGTTCAGCAATTTAACTTCAACACGATAATGGCCTACACGTCTTAAAGTGTAAATTGCAGGTTAAAAAGTTACAGAGTTAATGCAATGTGGTTATTAAACATAAATATTAGAACTACCAAACCTAGTTTTGTTAGGTCATTTTTGAATATAATAAGAAAAAACTGTACTTTTAACCACTACCTCTCACTTCCCGCAAGGTGGAGCGTTACGTCACAAGAGGAACTCACCGCAAGAACTGCGTTAGTATTAATTAGTTTTGAGAGGTACTGTACTTAGTTTTAGCTCCAAAATATGTTTATCTCACGGCACAGCCCACACAAACACTTGTCAAACATTACGTGAGGGCAATATCAGTACATTTCTTTTCTTTCTGATGATGGGCATTGCTAATTAAATCATGAGGAATATAGGCTACCACATAAGGAAAGATTTACTTGACATTTGATGCATCTTGACATGATGGCTTGCCTGTAACGTTACAACGTGCATCACAACGGCTCTGAATAAGACTACCGACACCGTGTAAGTAATGTATTCAGTCATTGTCCCTCATTGCTATTCTACGTTATGGCCAGATTTTGAGAATATGTAGGCTCTCTTATATTAGCACTCCAGCTAGCTACTCACCAGGACAGCTGACCAATACTCCATTCATTCTCCTCACACCAAGCATCAAGAACTCTTTCAGGGCCATGATTCCTGACAATTTCCTCTCTCACGCTTGACAGGCTCAACAATGTAGGGCTAAGGTCAATAAAGGATTTGTTGGGTTTCCACCGCTGTCTCCCAGTCGTTCTCGTTCTCCATTGCATTGCGTTAGCGCGATAGTGGCCTCATTTATGTTCTTTATGGGCGCCTGTGGAAGAGTATTGCTTTACCCAAAAATCTATAATATAAGGATTTCAGTTTTGATATTAGGAGAGGTGAAAGTAAGCATGTCTATAAATGTTCATGAGAAATTTGGTTTGATCACTGTTTTGGTACATTAAGCTACGTTAAGCTTTGTCTGTAGGCTACAATGGGCACCTATGTAGAGGAAAAAGTGTAGGCTAGGTATCATCCATAGTTTTGGGATTTCGGTTTTGATATTTAGAGAGCTGAAAGTAGGCCTAAAAAGATGATTGATCGCTGTTTTGGTACATTAAACTACATTTTGCGTTTACACGTTAAGCATTTTAGGTTGTGCCGAGTTCCTTGTGACATAACGCGGAAATAACAACGAACTTGCTGCCTTTTTTCAAACCACAATAAATGTTATTTTAACGCATTTCAAGACAAAAATCTTCAAACATATACACATTGAACGCTTTATATACACATTAATTGATGGTGATGGTTAACCTAACATTTAACCTTTAAGTTTTTCTGGGCATATGGTTATTTAATTCAATTCAATTTTATTTATATAGCGCATGTCACAAAGTGCTTAACACAAGAGGCCCAATGAGCAACAGGGGCAAGGAAAAACAGCGTGTTTTGTTTTTACTTGTTATGGTTGAGGAAGAAACCTTGGGCAGTTCCGACGGCTCAAGGGGCTAACCCAACTGCATAGGGCAGGTTTTCAGTCTCTCAGATGGTGAGTAGTCCACTATTATTCCATTAGATACACATAACAAGAAAATTTTGGTAAATAAAGTAAAGTAATATAGGAGTCCCATTAGAATCCCAGGATATGGTCCCATGTCATTAGGCGCAGTCAAGCCAGGGGCCAGCTAGAGGCTGTATCAATCAGGTATGTCAGGGTTATCTGTGAAGCTGAAGGCAGACCGCCCAGGAAGCCAGAGATGCAGAATCAGGCAGTGGAAGGCAGGGGTGACCCTCAGCAGGGAGGCATTGGCATGGACAGTGGAGTGGGTTGAGGACCATTCAGGAGTGCCGCCGGATCACGTTGGAAGAAGGTCCCAGGAGAACCCAGGAGGTGCAGGCGCAGGCAGTGGAAGGCAGTGATGACTCACGGCACCCACGGTTACCATAAGTGCTCTTGTTCCAAACACAAAAACACAGGTAATTAAATAAATAAATGACACACACACACACACACACATAAACTACAAGTGCACTGCAAGAGTACAGAGCTCTGTCTAGGTATACTGCTGCTTCCCAAATGTTAGTAGAAGTGAAACTAACCTATAAATGCAGTGAGGACTTTTGTCAAGCAGGACCATTCTTTAAATTTTGCTTAAATCTACACACTGCACAGCTCCACAAATTCGACAGCGTTGAGAGAACAGGGCTTCTTCGTCAGACCAACAATCTCTGACTGAGTTACTGTAATAACGTCCCCTATATACTCAGGAGCTGTAGATTTCATCTTATGTATCTTGCAGCTGTAAATATGTGAACCACTCCTCCACATTCTTGACCACACTCTGAAATCCTCCACATTCATCACTTCTTCTTGACCCATAGTACATGATCCCATCAATTTTCATTGCAGTTGTTCTACATTGTTGTTGCTTTTAGAAAGATAAGCCGTATTCAAAAACATAAACTCTTTGGCAGAGGAAATAAGGCTATTTTGCATCAGGGCGTGTTTAGAAAGTAATATCTGTGTAACAGGATCCCCAAGGGCATCTCTCAATTAATGGATGTTTGCCTGAGTCGAGTTATCATACTTCAGTAATTATTGTCTTTACCTCCAGTGATTTTCTTGTTCTTTTAACATTCACAGTGGATGATCGCAACAGATTACTGAGTTCAGTTTAATATTCATCAAATAGCCTATGGTATTAATCTGGAACGAATTACATGATTGAATTTATATTTTGAAATGTTCTGGATATGGCAAACATCTTGCATGTAATCACTTACTCATATGTAAGCCCTATGAATCACAAAGAGTCGACTGACTTAGGGTCTTCATCAACAAGTTGCTTAGATAGAAAAAATAATTTGGATGATAATCTAAGTATTATATACAAATGTATCATATAAGATATAGACTTTTTCAATTTAGTTTTTCAATTTATTATTTTTTTTAAAGCAAAATGGGCAAAAATCAAAAGTTCTGTTTATCATCATGAATATCTGAAATCAGCTGTTATGTGGTCATCCAGGGATTCATTGCTTTCAATATTATATATTTATACATAATATTTTTCTGTATCTAAAAATTACTTCTACTTGGCAAAGTTTCAAGGTTCTGCTTAGAGCCAACAACAAAAAAGAGAGGTTGAGAACAGGCCAAGATAAACACAATCTTGTGCCTGCTGTCCCCCCTCATCTTAATAACCAATCTTTGTAGACAGACAAACCTCTAAAGTGACCTAAGAAGAGGTACTGTAGAAAATCCCAGAGCTCATTGAACTGGCTAAAACAGTATTGTTTGCTTTGTTCTCTTGATTGTACTTTAGAAAGTTCCTGAACAACTCACAAGGTTCCTCGTCTGTTAAGTGTTAATTTAGAAGTCTGTAGATTAGCGCCATCGTATTTCAGTCTTTTGTGGTCCACAAGGCATTTATAGGCCCACTGCATTGTGTGTTAATACCCTTCCAACTAGTGGCTTGTAATAACCCTGCTGAGGCTATACTAAAACTTTCAAAAGTACATTTAATTCAAGCAATCATAAATCACTTCATCCACAGCGGATAAATAATACATTAGATTTGAGCCAAATCATCTATTATTTACTACCTTCCACAGATTTTAACCACCTTCCAGAAACAAAGTTTATGCAAAGCCATTCTTCTCAGTTGCTGTGAGCGTCTTGCTGTGTGTAATCAATATGCCATTTCTTCCACTACATGGGAGGCCCTGGGATGCTCAGAGGATTTTTTTTGTTCGTCTCCACACTTTCTCCCCTGCTTAAATGTCCTCCACATTTTATTGGCCCACAAGGGATTGGCCATGCATTAATGTAACACATACTTAAGATGCGGTTCACGCCACCACACAGCTTGCAACCATACACCACACATTAAACTCCATCTGAGTGACTTTGACAAACTTCATGGTCAGGTGGAAATATTAGTTGCTGGCCTTTATTTTTAAGAGGGAGAGGGAGGATTGCATTTAATGTGCTTAACCTTTAGAGAACTGTTATGCTTTGCTGGGCTCCTCAATATTATTTTTATATTTATTAATTTGGAGGGAGGTGTTGTTTGGCGTCCTTAAAGCCTAGTTAATGAGTACTTTTTTTTTTTATCAAAATCTGTCATATAATGAACAGAAAATCATCAGCCTACAGGCTAAATGACGTTGTTCAAAATATTTTTTAAGTTCTTCGCTGCTCCGAAAAAATGACTTGAAGTGAACCGTAAATACGATGGAAGCTGTGGACCTCAAAAAAGGACCGGTGGAAGTTCAGGATAGCTTGACGCCGGTTCTGCATTTTCCAGCGTACTTAAAAAAAATAATTTGGCTTGTGGGAAATTAAGTTTGTTCCACGTGGCTTAGCTTTTGAAGCCAACTGAAATTAAGTTTAGCCTACTTAAAAACTGAGTCGGCATTGACAAAAGAATGAGTTGGCAGCATTGAATAATTGCTTTGTTGGGAATACTTAAAAAGAGCGACACAAATACTCGCCTTAATTTTTTAAGTTCCGCCAAGGTGTTATTTTTTAGAGTGTAGATGGAGCCAGAGGGATTCCTGTGCAGTTCTGCTGCACGAGTGGAAAACTGCATCTACACAGTGCTGCTGCTTCAGTGCCAGAGCACACAAGCTCTTTTAGAACAATGTGTTCTGTCTGTGTGTGTGTATGTGTGTGAGTCTGTTGGTGTATTTGTGTGTGTGCATGTACAGTATGTGTGTGTATGTATATATGTGAGCAGGTGTGTGTCTTCATGTTTATGTGTGAGGGCACTCCTGTGTGTGTCTGTGTCTGCTGAAATAAACACAGCTGTTGTCAGCCATCAAGAGGTTAACTATTTAATGGCCTTCTGTCAGAACCAATCCTAAACCATCCAGACACCCCCTTCACACATGCACACACGCATGCACACCTTTCATGCGTGTCTAATCAATAGAGCAGTGTCATCAACACCGTCTGCTTGCTAAAAGCATGTGTTTGAGCGATACAGTGGTTGTGTATGGGGCTTCAAAGGAGTGCAGTATTGGAAGACCTGAGAGCACCATCCGGAAGAATGCAGTCCTAGGACAGCAAACAAACTGTGCCGAACGTCCATGCTCCCAGCAGGCCTCTGGTAGAGGGCCAGAGCTCAGAGGGTGAATGATCACAGTGGGGGTGAGGAGGTAATTTATATATACTGTAGATGAGTGAGCACATGAAGCTGCCCCCCCCCCCCCCAGCAGTGGAGATCATCTCTGCAGCACTGATATCCATGCCAATCACACATCCATTTTTAATCAACAAAAAGAGCAGCTGCATGCTGAGGTGAAATGATTGTAACACTTCAACGGTCATCCACAAGGCTTGAACATCCTCAGGGTCCATTGTCAGAGTTGTCAATGCCTTTTGCTCTTTTGCTCTCTCTTTTTCTCTGTCTGCCTCCCTATCTGTGTGTGTGTGTGTGTGTAGGGGTAAATTAGGTAGGAATTAGGATAAATCAAAATTGAGTTTCTGGAATGAAAATAAACATTCTAGCGATTAGTCTAACAATATGTCTAGCACATCATTGATTGGGAGTTAAATATCACTCTGTGATTTAGATTTGAGTGAAAACAAGCCGTAGGTTGAGATGAAATTGCAATTTCCCAAAAGTGTCTGGTGTTGTGTGATTATTTCTGGGCTGAGGAGCTCAGAGTAAACTTCAAAGGTCAGAGAAACCCCTCGCTGCTCCGTAGCTCTGACTAAACAAAATGGATGAAACCCAGATCCTGATGGGGGAATATACAGTACAATGATAAATTTAATTAGTTCATTTGCGCCTTAATTACAGTCACTTGAAGAATATTAATCGTATGATGTTGAGCATTTCCACTGGTCTTTCAAGCAATTTTCTTTCCTAATTAGCTCCTTCCAGCTTTGAGTTTGCGCTGGACTCCAATTAAACAGATTTAAAAAAAAAAAAAGAAATGTAATTTATTTATTTAGGTCTATTTGTTTCATACATTATCAAAACACCTGGGGACTACGTAATGATGCCACCTGAAGTGTTTCCCTATCATCCTAACACCAGTCCATTTTCAATGTGAACATACTGTCAGCCTAACTCATTTGTCCAAATACCTTACAAAGCTACAGTATAGACATTTTCTTTATTCATGCTTGATGAGAAATACAGAGTAGTCTTACATGCATGTCGTCTCCGGCATCTAATCACTGGATGGAGACATGCATTTACAAATTACAAAACGGATCAATAAATAAGCCTTTCAAAGCTTTCCTCACTTAATTCATTAAATCCCGACAACTTAAAAGTTCTTTGGTGTTGTTCAGTTTCTGGAAAGATAAATGCAATGCTTTCTGCAAGGACGGTGCAGCTTGATATCAGTGCACAAAGCTTGTTTCAAAGGAAGACTTCCCATCATTTGTTTTTTTTAAAAGGAATATGATTTGTTCAGCGACCCACTGCAAATTGACACAACAAGAAGCAAGCCTACAATTCCTCTTGGAATATTGTGTTTGCGCAGCCCAGAGTGCCTAATGCTCAGAATTGAGCTCTGAATAGGAGAGACTGCTTTGCTGTAAAAACTTTACCCATCCACATCAAGAAAAGCTGACATAGCAATTCCCTCTCTCTCTCTTTCTCTCTCTGTGTGTGTGTTCATGTGTTTCTCTCTCTGTGTGGTTGTGTATGTTTGTGTTTCCTTTTTAACCAAGACATGAGTTATTTTTATACAAAGCACGCAAAGACAAAACAAACTATATCAATGACTTGCAAAAATCAAATTGTTTTAGATCTGATGTCTCCCCTCCTTCATCCTTGATTTCCAAATCTGTCAGCTGATCACAAAAAAAAATTAGAAACAACCCTCTCACTCTACCCTCACAACTCTCTCTCTCTCTCTCTGTCTGCCTCTCACCTATTCTCTCTACTGTTGTCTTAAATTCTTCCCATTCAAGCATCCTGGTATTGTACGCATCACAGTAAGGTTCCTATGGATGCTGTAGCGTGATGATTAGGGCGCTGAGACTGACAAAAAAACCCAGTATCCAAAACACACGTGTTGGGTGGGAGTGGGTTGGTAGGGTGGGTGGTGTAGGTTGTTTGGTAGTCCTTAGTGGCACAGGCCAAACTCTACACACACTTTGAGTGCTGGATTTGCTCCAGGCCTGGCAGGCTGTTACACAACCGTCAGAGACACCTGTCAGAGACACCCGTCAGGGACACGGCGCAACACAAGACAGACACACTGTGTGGCCGGGTGTCTTCAAGATGATGTAAGCCTTTCACCTTCCACTCTCGTCAGCGCTCCGAACCGCCTTAACACACACACACACACACACATGTGCCTCAGAGGCAGCTGTCAGACATCTCCTGTTTACAAAGAGGTGGTGAATAAAACCATGATCATCACAGGCCATCTCAAGATAGGTGCACTGGATAACTGACATTTGTAACAGACATCCCTTGATACTAAGAAGATTCTAGAACCTGTTGGGGCACTGGGCAAAAAATCACAAGGAGCCCTTCAAATGTAACTATTTTGTTTTAAATAATCTGACATGACCAGAAAAATCCTTGCAATGGTTTTATAGATATATTATCAGCCCAATTCCAATTCTATTGTGTTGGTGATTGTTGTATTTGATAATAACATAGAAATTAAATTTTTATAGAGATCACTTGGAAAATATATGATAAAAATGATAAAAAAAACCATCATAAAACAGTTTTGGCAGTTTTATTCTGTATAGGAAAGTGAGCCTTGTCTTTTGCCAAGCTGCATCTATTCCTTCTATGAACTCTCTCTCTCTCACACACACACACACATATATATAACATATAACATAACATACAGTATATGTTGGGTATAATGTTTTGTCCACTTGTAATTTTAGGAAAATATTGGCAACAAGGGCAAACCCACTCTCTGATTTTGATTGATTAAATTGTACTTTATTCAGTTGTAGGCTCCCTAGGATAAACTACTAAGATGACGTTGTTTTCTACTGTATATTGATGTGGAATTCAAAAGTAACATGGGATATGTTTGTGCATTACTAGACAACCATACAACATGTGGATAAATTTATGTTTAGGAATAAAACGCTACATCTATTGCCATACCAACACCCCTCTGCTGCTATACTCAAGGTATAGAATGGCCTCTCTGGGCGTATGGCTAAAGTAACATCCAGTGTTTGTCTATCATCAAAGTCATAATGACACAACAGGTTAATCAGACCAAAAACATTTTGACTAACAGCAACTTGTCCTCCATTTCTCTGTCCTCCGATTCTCCATCCAGATTCAGTTTCTTTTTTTTCTCCATGCATTTTCTGTGTATTTCATCTAGATCATCTACCAATGGGAGGAACCTTGTGAATATCCAAAGCCCTTTTGAAGTGACAGCGTTTTATTGTGACATACTTATAATGTCAGAGTGTCAGGGAAGTCAGTAGACTATAGCAGAAGCAGTCTTTCAAATACCTCATTGTCACAGGATCTATACTTTGTACTTCTTGATGTGTGAATGCTAGTGAAAAATGCTCACAAGTGGACGATATTACAGTTTGTGAAAAAAAAAAAGATTTTACGATGTGTTTTTTACACTTTTGTAGCAAACAAAAGTGAGCATATTATGAGAAATCCAACGTAACTGAGACTGAAGATAGAACTGCACATTATAAAGCAATCACTTTTGTAACAAACTCCCAGAAAGTGAGTTCATGAAAAAGCAAGGCAGTGAAGCTCATTAGATGTCTCACTGCAAGGAGGCAGGCGAGAGAATACCCTCTTTCAACTCGGATATCTTCATCAGAAAAGGAGCTGGGAAAATATTCTGATGCATTTGAATAATTTGAAATGCAGCTCAACCAATTTCACACAAAACGTACTAATCCTTGATGTAGGCAACTTCCCTCTATGAAATTTGTCGATACAAAGCTTCCGTTCAGCACTGTATGAAGTTATAATTGTCTAAGTGTTAAAACTTGAGAGAAAATACATATTTCTTTCAAAGCTGCCCAATTACATACTTGCTCTACCTTGTTTATTTATTTTGTCATGGGACACATTATATCAGACTTCAAAAATGAACTATTTGTGTCTTTCGTTTGCAGCAGTCACATGACTACTCCTGTATGCTATTTACTAACACCACCCGACTGTGTGATAAATTGGCCTAAGAACACTAACTAATGAGCAATGAAAATTATAATTGGTTCAGCTAGTAGTTATCTTGATCACCAATCACCATGATTGAAAATCTATAAGGTCACGTGACAGGCAATCAATATCCTGTGTGTGATATACTGTACACCAGCTGTGAGATCCAGGGTAGCAGAACTAGAACATACTAGAAGGAACTCAAAATAGAAATGCTGCAACAGTAAGTCATGACATTATCTGGCATCTGTCTGATTGACACACCTTCACTAAGACTATATAAAAGAATGAGTAAAAAAGGACAGGACATAGCTGGTGGAAGGATTAATTTGGGCGAGCGGCATAGTCCTGGCAGAGACAATGCCCGAATTACACTGACAATAATGTCAGATACTATCATCCTCCTGCCACCATGCCAATGACATGACTTAAGGGTCATGTCAAACAGATTTATTCTCTTAATCTTTCAGGTCACCAAGATAGAGGTCAAGGAGGATTTTTCTCCA
>JAGFZM010001534.1:235484-285842 GCA_017657215.1 Limnothrissa miodon | reverse complement strand
AAAAAGCTCATGCATTCACTTCTAATGTCTCTGAATTTCTCTTTCCATTGCCTATATAATTAGGGGGCCTGGCTTCAAGGCAGATCAGAATTTGCTCTTGTGGGGAGATGCAGGTGTGACCTTTTAATTTGACAAATGACAACCTACAGTATTAGAAGCTGTGAAATTGTGGCATGTACATGGAACATGGATGAGCCTAGCAACTTCTGGATAGGTTTTTTTTGTATTGTTTTCTTTTTTCCCTCCTTCCTCCCTTTGGTTGAGCAGTCATTAAACGAAAGTCAGAATAATCAGGGGGATTGGTGAATGAAGAAGTCACACACTATCTTCCAATTAGCCCCCACCCCCCACATCACCCTGCACAACCCCAAAGATTACCCTCCTCCCGCGAGTACCATGGGGTGAGAGCACGGCACGGCAAGCCTGTCCACTCTGATGAATTGCCTAAGTAAATCTGTATGAGAGGGGGACTGCTGGATCACCTTGTAGCCATTGATGCAGGGACAATGTAATGATAATGTGAATAAGTAATAATAATAATAATAACAATAGAAACTATAATCATCAATAATTATACTAATATCAATAATAATAAATATAATATGGTGATGATGCCTGATGTCAGTCACTGTAGAAGGAGCACTTTTCATCATTGTTCCTTCTGTGCTGACTGTGTTTACATACATTAAGTTAACAGTTTAGTAGGCCTATATTTGATCATGTGCACTACATTTGTGTCACATATGATTCTGGCGAAGCATCTGGTGTAGTATTTCCTCTAGATTTATTAGATGAATGATTGTGAAATTGTCTGGTCAGTAACGTCCACACAGGTAGTTTCCATTATAGGAGAAGCTTTTAAAAAATGTGATCTGCCTCTCTGATGCTGCATAGCCTCATGTAGAGAAACCTGAGGGAGCTTATATGCTTTAGAACATGCAGGTTCAGACTGTGTGCTGAAGACTTTATATTTAAGTTATGATCATATCAAGTCTACTCAGTGGGGTGCTCCATGTAGCCAATCTTCTGAGTAACCTCTGGCCTGGAATGCATTCAGCAACACTTTGCTATTGGAGCTCCTTGTCAGAGCTGCAGATCATATGGTCTCTTTTAAGAGGAAAGCCTTGAAAATAGTTTAGTGCCCCTCACATCCATTTGATTATGAATTTGAAAAACATCCCCCAAGACGAAAATACATGGTACCCTCGATAACAACAACTGTTTATAAGAAATCTTTCAACCTTTATTATTTTAATAATTTATTCCATAGGTCCCTACCTGTCCTAATGTAAAGACATTGCTGTGATGTATCTTTTTGTTATGTGTTTTTATTTATTTTGGGCCATTTTATCTTTGGTGGATGTTTGTATGCCTTTGGGGTAGTACCTAGTGTATGTTTTTGTGTGTGTGTTTTATGGGGCCAGAGACTAATGTCAGAGTGCACCATAATTTATATATATATATATAATTTTTTGTACTTGCATTGTGTCATAAACATTCAACATTCTTTTGCCAGTGTGCATGTTGGTTTCAGAAAGCCTAATTAAATAATTTAACTATTTCATTAATTATTTAACTAAACTAATTAATGAACTAATCTTAACTTAAACTGTGCTCCTGTAACTAGTACCAAAACTATTTACATTGTTACTGAAGACTAGCTGAGTAGTTTAAGATGTGATGCTGATGATGAACATTAGTCAGGTAACTTGTCAGTTGTGTGGCTCTTAATCACACCATTAATACAATAATTTTTCATGAAATAAGCCTAATGAGGAAAGCTTAGACCGAGTAAAAACATTTAACATCTTTGTGGAATTGATAAACCTGCCTTACTAGCAATAATGATTGTCTTACATTATGGCTGCTTCCATATTCAGCGTTGCTATGGTTACCCGGCCTCCAGTGCACTGTTGTGGTCCTGGGTGGGGAAATTAGTAAGTGATGATGAGGCAGCTTTCATCATCAAATGCACCCCAATCAGACCAACACAGCATCCAGAACAGAGCCCTGATGAGCACAAAGAAGCACAGAGGCAGGCAAGCAGCAACACCTAAAATAACCATCGCTGTCCAGGGCCAGCCCAATCATGAGGAAGTAGCCTATGTACTAGCCCAGAGAGATATGATTGAATATTAACTTGTGACCTACAATTGTGTTATCATCTACTGAAGGATATGCTTACAGGCATCACCAATCAGTTCACTAAAAAGCACTTGAAGTGTGTGTGCGTGCTTGTGTGTGAGTGAGACGAGTGTATGTGTGAGTGTGTGAGGGAGGGGGATAGAGTCAAGAGAGAGAACATGTGACTGAGTGAGAGAGCATGACTTTTACATCACATCACATCTGTTGCCTTTGAAAAGGGTTACACTATGTTATATAGTAGGGTCACTACTATATATACTGTATATATATATATAGTGTTACATGTTATGTTATGTTATAATTTAAAAAAGGCAAGGAGAAATTAGTAGGCCTATATGGATAGACACATTATAAAACAATCAGCTGCATAATGTAAATATAATTTTTAACCAGTTTCAATTAAAAAAACTCTATACTGTCTAAAAAATCTATAAAGCTATAGTATAGGTCCTGACTGTGGAGATAAACTGTTGGCTTAGAATCCAGCAGTGTAAAGTGACAATAATTGAAAATGTAAAATAATTGAATATTTCTAATATGTCTTTAGCTGGGAGAGGGAACATTTTTAATCCAAGGAGGAACATTAATCCAGAACATGTCCCTCATCTCTGATAAGGATCAAAAATACATTGTCATAATGGAGATCAAAGGTAAAGCCATGTTTCAACTGATTTGTACTGTAAGGTAAAGAAATGACAGAGATGATGGCCCAGCTTTACTTCTAGACATTTGTCAGTATACAGCACAGATGGTAGATATGAAAGCATGTCTGCACTGGAACATTGATTACACAGCCATCAATTATTCATACAAGTGTGCAGGAAAAAAGGACATTGTTCCCTGACAAGTTATATCTAATCCATTTTTAGAAAATCCAACTAAAATCTTCCTGCTATCTGACATTTTTCAAAGAGTTTTTTTTTTTTTTTAAGTATCCAATGAATACTTAAGTAAGCAAGTGTTACATTCCTTAGGGGCCTTGAAGACATCCATCAGTGTGTTGGCCCATCTTGAAAGGCTCCCGGTTGAAAATGAACAGACAGAGACTAATGAAGCAGGGCGCCATCAGGGATCAAGAGGTGGCACACGTCAGGGCGAGGGGCCATGGAGCTCCATTTGCTTTGAAGCCGGCAAGGACGTGGTGCGGTATGGCAAGGACGGATAAAGAGGACTGGAAGACTTGAAGGCATGTACTCGACATCCATCACACCAGCCTGCTGTTTTCAACACATCATCACATCGTCTACTGTCACTTTCCTTTCCATAACTCCATCAGCGTGAACACATTTCCCAAAATTCTTTTTTTTTTAGTATATCTAGACATGTGGGTCTAACATTGGCTAATGTGCCCTGTTTCTTGTTCCCCCCCCCCCTTCATGCCTAGTCCGGTTTAAGTTAAGTGTCTTTCGGGGTTTATGTGAAGCTCTGCTGCACTACAACATTGATTGAAACAGATTTATTTTTTTATTGTCTGAGTCAATGATGGTACCATGCTGCAGCAGAAACTGAAACAATATCAACATCGCTCTAGGCAGGCCGCTTGCTTGCAGTGATCCCTGAAAATTGCTCGGCTGGGCCGCAATCCCCAAACTGACTGCGCTGTAAGTCCCTGTCTCTGTGCAAAGCTCCAGCTAGTGCTGTGTTGACGGATAGGCTAGCAGAAACAATAGAAGTGAAGATGACAGTGAGGCTGTAATAGACAGTGGCGGACTGACCACAGGGGCTGTGGGCCTTCAAAACATGAATCATAAGTTTATACTTTGTACCACTATACTCTGGTGCCTGTACGTATGGAAACAGACAAGTCCAGAGCAAAAGTTCCTGAATCAAATGACTGGACATAGTAGATGTCAGCAGATGTAGCAGCAGTGGCAGCAGTTGTATGCTCTAGAGCAGGGGTCTTCAACCGGGGGTCCGCGACCCCTAGGGGGTCCGCGGAGGTACTGCAGGGGGTCCGCGAAAATATTTTTTTTCTCTTCCAAAAAATAAAATTTGTCATAGTTAACATAATGTTCAAAAGAAAATTGCTTCATATTCGTTTATAAATAACACATTGTAGGCTACCCATGAATCATGCATGTGATCATGTGATCCCTGTGTAACATTTTGCAAACCTATGCCAAAACACATTAGCATTCATAAATGTACAAATACAGGTCACCACTTCAGCCTGCGCCTGATGTGACACTGGCTCGCAAATTCCATCAGTCCTAGAATAGAGAAGCTCTGTTCCACTCACCAGGTTCAGTGCTCTCACTAGGACCTGGTAGCTGATCAGTTATCTTTAATTCTTCATCCCACTACAATAAAAAATGTGACCCTTGTGATCTTTTTCTATTTGAGTTGGATCCTCGCGATTAAAGAACCCTTCCCCCTGTGCGTTTTAGTTAAATAGCTTCGTATTCAGCAAACTCGTTCTTTTCATTCCGGGAGATAAATTACGTTTGATTCGTCTGTTCAGTGTCGGGAGTGATGGACCCTGAACTTTGCGGGGTATTTGTTCTGTGTGATGTTTTCCTTTGTTGTTTTCTTTTTAATGAGAGTCTGCGGTCTTTGCGCTTCAAGGCGTTCTGCGCGAATTCATTCATCCAACGTTCCATCACAATAAAACGATAACGATAATCTCATGTGTTTGTGTTTCCTTCTGAAAGACAAAGTTATTTTACACAATAGGAAGAGGCTTTCTGTCTTTATCAGTTTGAGCTAATGAAGCTTTGCCTGAATTTAGCTGACTATATCCAGCTAGTTAACCCTTGTGACATTCATTCTGTTATAGGGCGAATTTATGCAACTATGTAAAGAAACGAGTTTAGAATGTGTGCGTTCGTGTGTGTGCGTGCATGCATGTAGGCACTCGACTGACGGTCCAAATGACGGCAGGATTTGAGGTGGGCCAGGTGTGTATGGAGTAAGATAGCTGTCAAAAAGTTTCTTTTCTCAACAAGTAATGCCTGTGAATGGGGCGATGACGTATTTTGACAGTTGAGTAACTTGTGCGAAGTGGTATCCATAATATTGAGAGGCGTATTGAAATTTTGATTTTGTAATTTTTGAATTCGCATTTTTTTTCCATCCGTATTCTGATGGATAACATACACACACTTTATTTTATGCATGACTGAACTCATTTGAGAAGTCACAAATGTTTATTTTATGCACAACTAAATACGCACGTGTATCAAATATATGGACACTAATATTTTGGCAGCTATCTTACCCCACAGGTGTGGGGGTCCGTGCTCAGTCGCTCTCACAGCCAAGGGGTCCTTGCGCTGAAAAAGGTTGAAGACCCCTGCTCTAGAGTGTTTTAGTAGTCCGTTTTAACACTCCACAGTGCTGTTTATGATATATGATATATAAATGTACTGTAGGCAGTTTGGGAATGGAATACAACTTTCCAGCCGAGTTTTACTGTTAAAACTGGTCCGTAGGTAGTCTCATAATCTTTTGATTACATCAGTTGGCCTTTTGCCCTCCTTTGTAAAACTTAAAGCCCAACTTCCCCCATCTTTCCTTACAATCCTACAGTAGCCTGCATCAACTAATGGCATTAACACTTGATATGTGACACTCAAAAACTCTCAGGACTGTAGACTTAAGTGTATTTGTTCAGTGAATAGCATAAGTTATTCAGACATAAGCACACTTCTTTATGACAAGAGCTAAGCCTGATACACAGGCTGTTCTGCTATCTAATGGGATCTTATGTAGCCGATCTTTGCGTATTTCCTGCACAGACACGGGCACACACACACACACACACACACACACACACACACACAGCTAACAGCTTTACGCCTCTCAGCCTAATGGCCACTCCGTCAGCATGTTTACTCTAAATCACACAGAGGGACAGCTTTTTAGAGCTCTCCAGAAGGATGGCGCGCAGAGCTCAGTCGACCATCATCAGCTGGCTAGGGTTGGCTGCGTGCCTCCACTACCGCCTCCACCACCACCGCCACCACCACTCCTCTCATCACACCCCTAGCTCCCCCACCCCCTCTCTGGTCACACTCCTGCCAGTCTGTTCTCCGGCCCTTCCCTCGCCACTCGCTCTGATGTCCTCAACGTGCCCACCACACTCGCTCGAGTGATCGCTCCCTTGCTAGTCTGCTTGGCCACCCATATGTGCGAGCACGTCTAAAAATAGGCACCGCAGGGGCTTGACTGACAAGCTGTTGGGCTTGAAAGGGCGTGCTGCATGTGCTTTCTGTGCCGCTGCCGCCCGGAGGAGGACCGTTGCCTTGGAGGCCCGTGGGGGTCTCACATCTCCTCTGATCCCGAAGCGCCATAAAACATTAACCGCTGTCCAATCTCCGCTCTCCACCAAGGAAGCCCACTTCTCTTCACTGTAGCAGATCAGTACCTAGAGGGGCCATGTGGTTGGAGGCGAGGCTTGCCTCCAACACCCACCCCACCGCCTTCAAGGCCGCAGAGTGCTGAAGCCTCACAAGCTTCTGCACTAATGGCTGTGATATGAGCTTGTGATTGATCTCATGAAAGGCGTGAGCCTGTGCATGGAAAATGCCTTTTGCTTCCACTGTTAAAAAAAGGATGCCAGTCGCCATTATTCTTTTGCCATTTCAATAGTGCTTGTCAGTGAGATGCAGAGAAGTAGAATTATGGGAAGTATTTCACCGAAAGTGGACACATCACAAATAAAACATTTTACAATGGCAATTGCTCAGATTCTGTGAAATTATTCAGGTTATACAAAAACTTTTGCATTTTAATGACATTATGGGTGTGCCCACAGATGAGTCAAAGAAGATTCTGTCTTAAAAAATCTTTTATGAAATCATACTTATTCTAGAGATCTGCAGAGATGCACATTCTAGGCTCAGCTTTCATCCTCTACCATCTGTAAATTGATATTAAGTGTGCCCAAATTCACTTCCATCTTCCAGGGAACAGCTTACCCCCAGGGAGGAAGAGATTTCCTGGCCAGGAGCAGATTAATAAGGAGACTGTGAGAGACTGTGCTTGTCAGTCAACTTAGCAAGAACAAACTCTGCCATGAGTTCACCTTCAAAAACACATGCTGCATGCCACTTTTAAAAGCTGGATACTTCCTCACTTCTAGAGACAAAAGTAGTGAGCTTTCCAATTCCCTTTGCCTTGAGGCACAGACCTCTAAGGATACAATAGTGTGTGTGTGTGTGTGTGTGTGTGTTTATTAACTGTAATCTGAAAAGTGTGTGTGTAGTGGGCCATGCAAGTGGATTTAGGAGAGGAGGCCCTAGACTCTCAAGCTGCATTTAGAGGAGCTGCACTTGAAACTGGGCATTTGATCAAAATGTCTGCACACCAAAGTGGTGTGCACATTTCCTCCCATGAGTACTGAGTTTTGGGAAACTATACTAATGAGAAAACCATTCTCCAAAATAAAATAATAAATAAAATATTACCACTTACCACTTACAGGAGATATGGAGAGTTTCTCTGGAAAGTTATCCTTCATTATTGTGTGTGTGTCAGTGCGTGTGTTTGTGTGCGCGTCCGTATATCCGTGCATGTTTTGGAGGGTATCTTTCCTCCTTCTTGAGCCATATGACAGGATCTCATTAAATATAAAGAAGGGTGTATTCTCAGCAGTCATCCACAGGCTCCAGCGCTAAGACACCCGACATTTACACTTACACCCTGCATTTACCCACTGGAACCAATCCTCCCACCCACAACAATCTACACACTCGAGCATGCACACACACACACACACACACACACAAAACACAGTCACTCACTCGAGCATACTCTAAAGATGCGGCCTTGGGGGTAGAGTCTTCCACCAGCAAAGACTGTTAAAGTATTAATATTGTTTGAGTGTCGAAGGTTTGGAAATTACAACTTTTCAGCTCCATGGAAGGTGTCAAGGGCTGTTTAAAGAATGAAGAATGCTTGTTTCCCCACTCAGCTTTTCCCCTATACTTTGAGGAGGAGAATTATTGTGTGATATGCACACTCCAGTCCATAACCTCGCTCCTGTCTGCTTTTTGTAAGGGAGGTGCAGCAGCCTATATGGTGCTTCCAATCATACATATGTGAATAACACACACACACACACACACTCACACAAACACACACACAATCACACACAAACACAAAACATATAATACCTCAAGAGAGCAATCAGTATCTCAAATACGCGTCAGGAATGCATGCAAGGGAAATAATACATTTTTCTTTTTTCTCCTCCATACATACAGTTAAGGTAATGGGTTTAGGAAATGAAATTGGCTGATTGGGAAATCCAGGTGGATGAGAAGTGATTGCGTTTCTTTTAGAATTTGCCAGAAAATGGCAATGAACAAACAGTTCCCAGCAGCTTACACAACCTCCTGAAAAGGCTTTGCACTTGACTTAAAGGTTCAAGCGGAAGCCATCTGAGTGCTGCAAGAGAAAGGAAATGAGAAAAGGCACCAGTGCTCAGAGTCAAATTACCTGGCTGACCTCCGACCGCCCGTCATCACAGCCTCTTCATCTAGCACTCAATGAGGCTTCGTGGGCTTGCTGAAAATGACTGTGGGAGAAGCCAATGCCAATGCCAACAGTTATACACAGTAGTTTTTAGACGTCACAAATCAAAGGGGGGCGTGGCAGGGCTGCCAACTTTTCAAAAAACCTTGGAGTGAGTTTTTTTTTTTTTTTTGGGGGGGGGGGGGGGATTTTTTTACGTTTCGATGAATGCATTTGATTTTGTCAACAGAACAGAAACAGAAAATGAAACAGAAACAGAAAAGGAACAGTGCTATATATCTACATCTGCATATGCTGTTTGGTGTACATGACTGTGGCCTTCTTGTCGGCCTCAATAATTTTGGGTGGTAGCATGGCTCCAAGTCAGTTATCTTTGCCATTTAGGGTGCCATTTAGGGCCAAGATGTTTCTTGTCTGAGTTTTATTAAGAGCCACCACAGAAAACACCCTCTCACAGAAAACACTTTCATTAACCTGGTCATGTCACAAAGGCTAATCATCTCCCTACAGTGCTAGTCAGGATGATTCAATTGAGCTGATTTTCTCCCATTCAGTAAACAGGGGGAAGAGTTGTTAAAGCTGAGCTAGATATTATTACAAATATTTTGAAACTTCTACCAGGCTACCCAAATAAAATTCAAGATATTTCTAATTAATATCCCATATGACACACATCAGGCTTATCTTTCAAACTAGCCATTGACTAAACCTCATGACACATTATTTCTTAATCAAATAGTAGTCTGTTAAAACTCCTGCTCTAACTTATAGCCTACATAACATAGTTGAGAGTGCACAACGTAAAATTAAGTTCTTAGCGATATTCCTGCAGGTCACCATGCTTTTGACAATTTGCAACTTTGCTACTTGTCTTGAAAACTCGGTAGGCCTATTAACATGAATTGCACCGTTCTTTTACAATACAATACAAACCGTTCTTTAATAGGCTATGTCTTGTTCAGTCTTTAAAATCTAACGTTACAGCAACAAGCTACCAAAGTAGGCTATTTCTAATGACCTGTGAGGAGCACCGCTCAGCTAGAGCTCTCGGCATTATCAGAACACATAGGCTAAAATCAATTAAGACTCCGTATTTTAAGTTTGGAAGTATGATTACGCAGCACACTGGCCTGTGTACGTGCCTGAGAGATCTTCAACACGCTTGCATCTGAGAATTTTTAATAGGCACGGGCTCATCCACCTTGTCAAACTTGCGCATCTAATCCCGCCTATGATATCAACTTCAGCTCGCAAATGCAGTGCTAAGGTGCACCACCTACATTAGGGGAGCACTCTGCAGGCTATAAGAAAACACTTCTGCCTATTCGGCCTTGTGGAATTGATCGATCGCAGGTAGTGTTGAGCTGATGCAAAGATTAGCGTGTGACATCGGAAGAATGGAGTGTGAGCGTGTGAAGACAGTCAAAAGAGTTTGACTCACGCTCAAAGCGTGTGCGTTGGCAGCCCTGAGGGGGGCAATAAGATCCATACAAGTAAACATAAGATACATGAAATCAAAGAGAACGATTAAATGTAGACTTCATGACCTAGAGTTGGGTGGGGAGGGGTGTACTTCAGTGTACTTTGGAGTTTGACATGACATTAGTAGATATGACACAGGCTCCACTCTTCAGAGTGTGTTTGATAGTCTGACACTGTTAGCCAAGATTAGTATAATCACTTGAGTGAATGGGAGCAGTTGGCCTATTCCTCCTCCTTAGGTCCTACCTACAGTAACTTCACTGCTTTGTTCCCTTAGAGTAATACAGCTAATGGTTATAATAGGACTTTAATAGGGGTTTAATGCAAATGATTGCATTTTTCAAAATGCGGTCATATCTTTTTTTTTTTTAAAGCTGTACATAATATCACATTTCTCAGACTTCTCCAGATTTTTCAGTCTCTTCCTCTCCTGTCATTGTCTGTTATGCCTATTGGACAGAATAGCAGATGCCCCATCTCTCAACATATGGGACAAGATGATGTGCATGGCACTTCTGGGTATAGATATATTGTGCTTCATATGTCTTCACTGCTTTCATTAGGCAAGGGGGATATAAATATATACAAATGTGGGTCTCTGGCATTAATCTGTCTTCTGCTGTGTATCTGTGTGGTCTACTGGGCATTTAGAAAGGGTTCAATAAAAATGAAATATTGTTGAGCTTTGTACTGAACAGATTTCCCTGCATTTTTGCCAAGATTTGTTTATGATGTGACAAAGAATGAATGTCAGGGAATGGCAGACTGCCTGCAAGTATGATTATTATTGTTGTTAACTAACATAAAAAATATATTTATTTATATTAAATAAAATGTGCCACGTGTTTTTTTTTTTTTAAATTATTATCATTATCTGTAGTTTATAACAGAGTAATAACAGGTGACTAATAAATCTGTTTTTATTATCATAAATTGTTTTATTTACAGCATAATACAGCCAAAACAACAGTCACACAGTCCACAGGCAGAAGACATCCATTCTTAAAATAGAATAATGTTTGGTGCTTCTGTGCATTAAAGGAAGTGCCAGTATTTGTGCTCTGTTTGCCAGACACCCGTCATACGTCAGGCAGTCTCTGTCATAATGCTTATATCGCCAGATACCAGACAACCCATCGATGCAAATATAAAAAGATGTACCACCAGGCTTCTAGTGGTGTGTTACCTGCTAAAAATATAAAACCATTATCAAAGCAAAAATATATTTTCTTCATTCTAATATGTTTTTGATTCTAAGACTGATGCAAGCCATACAACTAGTATGTGTTTGATTCTATGGCTGATGTAAGCCATACAGTATGCATGTGAAGCTGGTCCTTTTAATGACTGAGATAAGAGCTTGGAAGTAAAGGTACTGCAGTGAAATTACCCAGAAAATAGCCTTGGATCCTTAGGGTTAGTGCAGAAGTAACTTAAGGTGTCTAGTAACAAATACACAAGAAACATTCACTGAGGGCAACTAAAAATCTAATGTGTACAACAATGTGACAATACAATTCATTGGAGTGCAAAAGTTAATTGTGCAAGGGAATCCAAGGCATAATGCTTTGTCTGATATAGCACAATGACACAAAAGATGGCACACTACACATACAATACACACACAATAACTCAAAAGTTGCAAATATTGCCTAGAAACGAATAGCCTTTGTTGGGGTTCCATGCAAATAGAAGGTAGTTCAGAACTATTAAGGCCTTTTTCACTTTTATGCAGTGACATGCAAAACATCCAAAATCAAACTATATACAGTACTATAGCAAAGCAGCGCATAGTTTAACATATAAGATTAAAACACTAAGTAAAAACCCTAAGTAGAATGTAGATTCTGCACACAGGCTAATATAACCATTAATGTAAATGATAACATAAGTTACGAAAAAAGAGTTCACCCTCTCTTCCATCCCTCATTCTAAACATTATTGCAATTTATGTTAACTTCTGCATCTGGCATAGCTCAGTTGTGATGTATGTGCACCAGTTCTACTGACCAGTGTCATAGGTATAATTCCCCAGCCCTACGCACTGTTGTCTTCCAATGAGGTAGCCAGTAATTCAAGACACCAGGTCCACTCTCATCAGCAGCAGCGTGACTCTCTGGATGAGGGGTTTTGTGGTGTTGAAGACACTTGAGAAGTCAAAGACCATGACTCTAACACCCTCACTCCCTTTGTCCAGGTGGAAGTATTACCTGCGCTGTAGCAAAAAGGCATCCTTCACGCCTACATTCTGCTGATACGCAAACTGCCACGGTTAGAGTGAAGAGGGGGACTGGCAGCCACAGGTCATCATAGAAAATCATTCAGTGTACTTGACTGTGGCTTTTTCGGAGTCAAGATGTTTTACACAGTTCAGGCACCCTCCCCAACCACAGGCACAAGTTAAAAGATAAAATATTGAAGTGGTCCTTCCAATTCTACAAGGCAAGTCTTAAAGGTGCTCTATAAGATGTTGCAGGATTTTAGCGTGATTTCATTTTTATCTCAAATAGTAGGCATCTCTCCTTGATCGGCTAGCTTTCTGCCCCCTGAATACACTATGAAAAAACCCGGTCTCGAACGACAACACAGAGGCTGTAATACTCAAACCTGAGTGGTGTATTCAAACAAACGATAGTGATAGGAGGATCTGGGGCCTATTGCACAAAACTAGGATAAGGGATTAAACCGGGATATCTTATACTGATAGATGGTAGGCCCCTGAACTTAAACATAACATACAATGACAAACCAATTGGCAACAAGATGGCATGGGAGTTAATGCGCATCCTGTACCATCTTTATTAATCTAATTGGTTGGCCGTGGTTTGTTGTGTCTAAGTTTGTTTGAGTGTTCGTTTGAGTATTACAGCCCCTGTGTTGTTATTCGAGACAGGTTTTCCATAGTGTATTCAGGGGGCAGAAAACTAAACAACTAAACATTTGTGGACACATTAAAGGAACATGCCACTGTTGTTCAATATTGAACCATGTTCTTCTCTTAACTAAGATGAGTTGATACATACCTCTATGCTCTCAGTGCATGCACTCAATTGCTCTGGCGCTGGCATATTTGGCATGTTTAGCTTAGCCAAGTTTTTTCATTAGGGTTCTAACAGGGATGAATTTTGATGTGATCAAACACATCCACAACTTTCCTATTTAGATCCGGTAAATTGAGTACTTAGCTGACTAACTATGGTGACACAAAGTAATAAATGGAGATTTTCTAAGAAGATAATAAGGCTACAGTAGGTAGTAAGTGGAGGCTGCCTGACCTGAAATGAAGACACTTTTCTCCAAATCCGAACAGTAACCATTTGCTAGCCTGGCTTCCACAACAAATAAGCTTGTAGGAGCTTAGTCTGGCAAACCTACCATAATAACCGGCTTCTGAGAGGTGGGCTTAACCTGCATCTATCAGATGCCTCCCTGGCGCTGGGGGGGAAAGCTCGTTTCTCATTGGTTCCCACTTTTTGGGGAACGGAAATGCCCTAAAACGGCAGCTTCGCCAGACTGACTCGTTCGCGAAATTCAATGTAGCGTAACAGGAAGTATGGGTGGGCCCAGACTAACCATTTGCACTATTAGGTCTGAAATTATCCACTTGCTGATTGTAAGATGAATAAAGAAAAGTTCAATTACCCGTAGTTCCACACACATGTTGTCCCATTCACCTCAGCGAAATGAAGCTCAAGAAGTAAACAGAATCTGTTTACTTGTTATCACCTCTCACTATCACCTCTCACTTCAATACTTGCTAATGGCACTTCGTGGCTTAAAATATTACATTTTGCACAGAGGCAGTTCCTCATGTAGCCTAAAGCTTTCAACAACCTGTCGAACCAATTAGCGCCTTTCAGTCTGTTCACGTCACGTTTAAGTACCTACATTGCCTGAATAAAATGGATCGATGAAAGCGGGTATGAAAAGTTGTAACTGGTAGCAGGTACAACTCCCAGTGGAAAAGCAAAAAAAAGTGAGTAAAGTAGAGCTGGGTTGAAATGGTGTAGTTGAAAAGCACCATTAGTTTCCCATCAACACGAGAGCAACAATCAGCTGGACTCAGCTGAGATCAGAATTACCCATTAAACACCAATCTCACACACTGATTATGCTAATTATGTTAATGGTGGATTCATGTGACCCCTTTGTGACATGATGATGATGCCACGCCCACAGGCCAAAATATAAAGTTGTAATATTCCTATCTCCAGTTAGAACTGATAAGGCTTTCTGGGTAGAAAATAACACTTCTCCAAAGCTCCAAACTACAACACCTCAGGTATCTACACACGAATGCTCACTCAGCATATTGAATGCTCCCTTCTTCATATTACCTAGCCTACTCTTTATAGGAAATCAATGAATATGTGTGAATGATATGCACATATTGTGAAGGGATAACATTCTAAAACTCTGGTAGGTGTGTGTTTTCAAAGGATAAAACATTGCAATGTCTAGAATTGTTTGATAGAAAAATAAGGAACAGATCATTGGGTGAATTCAGACTCTATTTTGAGTATACATTGCCATTACATTCAGTGGATGTTTCCAATTTGACATGTGGCACCAGACATCTGTAAATTCAGTGGATGAATGAATGAATGAAATTTGGTTTGAGTACACAAATCCAGCCTAAATATTATTTAAATTAATTAGGACAAATGTGCAGTTCTCAAATGCTGTCATATTATAATTAGAGTTTAGAATTAGCTAACTGCTTAGATTCATCCTAGAAAAAAAAATCTACTCAACCCTTTCAGAGACCAGTTTTCTTCTGTCATTATGCTCCATTTAGCTTGTCTGTAAGCTTAGCTGCAGTTCTCTGTAGGCTTGCAATGGATTTTGTAAGAAGAAACGAAATTGTAACCCAGAGAAATTCCAAGCTTGTCTTGACATTTTTAGGACAAATCAAAACCAGATTGTCTCACATATATCTTCAGGTGTGTGTGTATTTGTGTGTGTATGTGTGTGTGTGTATGTATGTGTGTGTGTGTGTGTGTGCACTTGGTTGTTAAATGTCATTGTATCCCACATGATCTGCATGCAGATACAGTGTCTGCTTTGAGAACACGTGGGCATTCTTAACCAGGGAAAAGAGACTGAATCCACTTAATTCAGAGTGGTAATATCAACAGATATTTTTTTTCCAAGGTGACTTACATTGTGTTAACCTGTTTAATCCTGAATATTTCATTCCAGACATAAAAATATCAAAATAACACTGGTGCCAGAACCAGTTTTGAAGTCTGAATGTGTGCCTGAATGATTTTTTTAATGACATTTTAATGCAATTTAAAAGAGAAAGTTAACAATGGGGAAACAAGTTAGGAAGTATCAAGAAATGTCTCAGGGTGCCTTCCAAAATAAAAGAAAATAATATATTGGTTTGATTTATAAGCAACAAAACACACACACACATTCTGCAATTTACACATATTGCATCCCTCCCTATACCCAAACCTATAACCTGCCTGACCTCACATGATCACACACTCCAGTTAAGAGTGATTCCGTTATTTTTTAATAATGTTAAGATTAGCCTTTGGTTCTTTACGCTACCACCAGGCACCACCAAATAGTAAACAGCTCTGGTCATATGACAAATCAGACTATTTGATATTTCACTCATTCAGTCCCCTGTGGTTTTTATGTCTTGAAAGGGAAATAACTGAATAGGGTTAAAGCAACTAGTGATCCTCTTCTCTAGTTTCGCCTTCTGCACAGCCTAGTGTGTACCCAAACTTTGGGTCAGAAAATCTACAAAGCCAACAATCCAGTCGATGTACAAGGCTTAGGAAATATCCCCACCCAAGTGCAGTAAAGCAGAGGTTTATTGTAAGGCTTACTATAAGCCTTAAGGCCCCCTGACAGAGCTCCGTCCCCGGATAGGTATCCCTCCCAAATCTCACTGCACACACTCCATGACACTCTCTCCCAAATTAAAACAAACACATTAAAGTTTATGTTTTTTTTTTGGCTGTTGTATTTAAGACTTCAAGACAAAGCCTCTAAATCAAGAGCCAAAATGAATAAATGTAAAACATTTTGGGGAGCTAACAGCATACTCATGAAGAGGGTGCAGCATGGGAGCACAGGTTTTCAATCTTACACATACAGCAACAATACCGTATAGCAACCCTATGCCACTATTTGATGCGTCAGACAACTCATTTTAGTACCATCTCCAAAAGAATTTGCATGACATAGTCACATGAAAGGTAGATAAGGGTTCATACCAGCCATCCAGGGCACACAGTATAGAGTTTAGAACTATGGAGTTCTATGGAGAGGAGGGGCAATCACCACAAGGTAAAGCCTTTCATTGCTGGCTGTACTGCCATCAAAATAATTAGCACCTTGAAGTAATACCTACAGTATAAGATAAAACCACATAAAAGATAAGAAACATTTTGTGATATGTGTGTTTTCAGTTGGCACTAGTTTTACAGAAAACAAGTGTTCCAAGTTTTCGACACTACTTGTGATCTTACTTGAAAAGAGAGAATGTCTGTTGCTTCTCGAGATATGTTGTTCCCCAAGGGAAATTAAGCACTATCCTGTCACCACACATCCACAAACAAAAGTTAAGTGACTACAAAAAAAAAACTGCAAGTGGCCAAACAATACATTGTTATCCTCAAACTTTAAATGCACCCTCTTTAAAATGTAGTAATTTACAAATAGGCCACATAAGTAATTATTCATATAACTAAATGTACAACCAAGCGTACATAACACACATGGAATCTGAAGAAAGTGGATGTCCATTCATATTCTTGACACGTTTTGAACTGTAAGCCTTACAAGTTTGCCCCTATGAGCAACACATATACACGACATGTCAGCACACACACAAACACATGTTTAAAAAATAAATAATAAAAAATAGGGAGCCTATAGCCTAACTGTAGACCAAATTTTTCACAAACCACAAACATTTTACAAACAGGTTGGCCTATGCTACACAAGGGTGGGTGAGGGTACTTTGGAACTGTCTCCATGAGACCTACAGTATGTACCAGAAAAATGCTGTTGGTCAAAGCAGCATGAAAAACTACTTCACGTTAAAACTTAGGTGCATCTACAAGGCCAGTGAGTTGTGGCAGTACCTGCTGTTTCAGTTTCCCAGGTAGCTCTACTGCAACTTGTTCTGCATATAATGGGCAGCAAATGGAAGCGTTCACCACAATTATCATTACTCGTTAAAAATGCTTCCCAGATTACAGTGGGAGTTTGATTGTGTTCAACTCTTATTCTCATATTGTAAAGATGCCTTAGAGTTATTTAGACAGCAATGGACTATAAAATGAATATTGAAATTGATGCTCAAATGACCACTTTTCAATCTAAGTATCACTCAGTGGTAGTTATATTATTTTTTATTATCTTTGGCTATGTATTTTTTTGTGCTTGAATACTGACGTCTTTACCTTTGTCCTCATTTGTCTTTTTGAAAACATGGCTGGGCCAAGGTAATGCATTGGGTAACATTATTTAACATTTACTGAGGTTTTGTTTCTGTTGCTCCATTTAAACTTAACTCCATAGCATTAGGTCAGCAGAGTGATGCTTAAAATAAGAGACTCTGAACTACTGTAAGCACAACTGGCATGAGACAGTAGCAGAAAGGGGCCTATCTGGACTTCATTGATGCATCCCTACAGTATCAGGTCTGCTCTTGGAGATTTCAGCTTTCACTTGGTATCGGAAAGATGGTCCTTTACATTTGTGAAGTGAAAATTAGTAGTGCCTTGTGTTCAAGTGTTTTTGTTGTAGTAGTGAAGTGAGGCATGACCCAGAGTTTGTCCTGACCCGTTACTCAGGTACAACAAGAAAGAAATGCAGATGTTTTAAGGATTCTGTATGCCACAGAACTATGTGGGTACAATAACTAACAGCAGCAGAAAATGTTTTACAGAATGCAATGCTTCCAACTTCCAACACTCTCCGGAATGCTGAAAGATCAAAGGTTATCTCATCTTGGCAGGTTGTGTCTCATAGAAATCTTCCAGCTTTCCAGTGGAAATTACGTCATAAGTGTGTATTCATGTGCAATTTTAATGATGTTTTTTGGTATTTACTATAATTACGGTAGGACATGAAGGCATGTGCTCTCTGCGTGGCCAGAAATGTTTCTGCCGTTTATCATGCTTGTTGTCAGATGTTCTTTGGTTGAGAGGCCTGCCTAATGGTCTTAACTCCTGCTTCACTGGGTTAGTTCATGTAGTCTGGAATAGTGACTAGTGAACAGAATCACAAACACAAACTTACCCACAGTATAGTACAGTCGTTGTTACTACTAGGGGTGGGCGATATAGGCTAAAATTTATATTGCGATATATTTTGAACCATAGACGGTAGACGATATATATCACGGTATACTTTGGTATGTAACTTACAGCATAACAGTTTCTTAATAGTTACCATAGCATAAAGTCAATATGTACAACAGTTGTTTAGTCATCGTTCGGAGGTGTTTATATAGGACTCTCAAATTCACACAGAAGTAAACTGGTAAGCTGCATTTGTGTCAGGCAGTAGCTGTTCAATTTATAGGCTCTTACAGTTTCGTTGTAAGAATGAAAAGGTGCTATCAATAAGGTGAAGCTACAGGTCAACATTTTTTCACATGGTTGTGGAGACGCAATGAGCCTATCACGGTATGGCGATATGACCCAAAATCTCTATCATTGGCAAAATTCATATTGCATACGGTATATATCATCTATATTGCCCACCCCTAGTTACTACCTCTACTCAAAGTAATAAGACCAATTATTAATGCTCTGTACCATAGAGCATTTCATTAGAGTCCCCTGCGCGCACACACACACACATACACTCACAAACACACAGCGAAGAATAACATAAGCTCATAAAGTACGAAAGAAACACTTCAAAACAAACCAGTTGCCAAACTGCCTGGTTGAAGAAGGCATAGCACGCACAGGTGCCATCAAAGATGTGTAAAACATCCTGCCTCTAGTTACTTCAGAGACTTCTCCATAGCAGCAGATGTATCAAAAACAATTTCATGAAAAAGTAAGTTTACCTGAATATGGAGCTAGATCTAGCAGGCATCATTAAATTCCATGGCAGAAAAAAAGTTCCAATGACTGCCACAATAACAGAAAAAGTACTGATATGATAATGTGTTATTTACTTGTTTGCACAGAAAATTATCTTGCATCACCTTACTCTCAATCATGCTTAGTAGATATACATAAAAAACAGACACCAAACACAATTTATTTAAAATAAAGAAGTAAATTACATTAATGGAAATGGTCACAACAGTTCATCTTTGGAGAATTCTTTTGGTTAAAAAGTGAGAAAAAATTGATATGGGTTTTTGACCCATATCAATTTTTTTTATGTTAGTATCTGCTTCCTTTGCAACTACTGCAGGCAACTTCAGTGCCTTTTTGAAGCCAGTAGCTTGTACTCCTTTGCCAATACATGTCAGAGGTCTGTGGTAATCTTTTTGGCCTGCCTAAATGTAAGTTTCAAGTAGCAGTTGAGGAAGCAAGTCTGACCAAGGCTGACCCACCAGCTTAGAGCTAACATTAAGCATCTCTTTGGAGGCTCTCGAGTGGCCTCCACACTGCAGAATACTCAGTGGCTCTAAAGAATCTGTAAAGAATCTTAGTGCCTTTTCATATCGCTTTGAGTCTCCCCAGAAAGAACAGTAAATACTCTGTTGGACTTCAGTGCAGAATGACTCCACATATTTTGCCATCAGAGGGCATAGTCAACATACTGCGTACTGTACTGCCTAATACTTGGATGATGCAGACTGTTAAATGGCAGAATCATGTGAGAATTTCATTAGGTTGATTAGGCTAACTGCTGACACAACATGAATAATAAACAGTTAGGGTGCGCTTATGTACTCCTGCAGAACTTCACTTGTGCTGACTACATGTGATGGCTACTCTGGCCCATTGTCTGTCAACAGGAATCGAGACGTTAATGAGTGCTGTGGTGGGGGGGGGGGGGGGGATTCTACAAAGTATTTATAGGAAATCAAATGAGTGTGTCTTTGCGGCATGTTGTAGTGGTTCTGGTACGTTGCTGCAGGTTTTCTTGATGTCAGCTCTGCTGGGCTAGACCATATACAGAGGCTGGGCTTTGTGTGTGCATTTGGACACCTTGTATAAATTCCATTAGTAAAAAGGCAGTGCTGGAGGTTCAAGTCGGGCTCTTCCTGACCTTGTCAAAGTGTAGCAAACTGCTCCTAATAACAACATCCATCATGGCTGCATAGGGAACCTGTGTGAATGCATCAACATGAGCTATGAAATTGTAACGCTTCATGAGTGAGGAAAAGTGACATATAAATGCAGTTATTTAACTTCCAACAGTAATTTCAAAGAAATGTCTTCCTGTTCAAGACTCCAAGGCTGAAAGGCCACATGTTGCCTGAAAGTCTTTATTGTCCACAGGTCATAGCTGTAACCACATCAACATCGACTGATGGTTTGAGACACATTATGTATTTCATAATAGCTACATTAGTTAGGGAAAACAAACTCCTCTCCTGTTTTCCTCTCTCTCCTCTCCTCTTCATTTGGCACAATAGGTTCTAAAGCAATGACAGATGATTACAAATAACAAATGCTGCCATGGCTTCCAAAATCTAAAGGGATATCACACATTTTACTTTATATTACTGTAACAAGTGCTACATTAGTATTAATGTGGAAAAGTGGGATTCTGTTGCCACATGGTGCTCTTTAAATGACTTTCAAGTAAATTTCTGTTTCAATAAACATCAAAACCTTCCCTCTGAATTCACTATACCAAAACCGTGATTAAAAGAGCTTCCTCGCTGACATGTTTGAAGTACAAGCTTCTAGTAATCAAACCACAACAAAAAACACTGTGTACGTTCAAAGGGATGTTCCTATCTATATGAAACTATTCAAATGGCTTGGTATTTGGGTAACTTTTCTAATTTGTCAGTGGTGTAATTGTTCTCAGTAAACATCTAGCTTCGCCACAAATAAATGATCAACTTACTATTTACTGTAAGGGGGCTACATTTTGGAACAGACAGAACACATTCCTAACCTGGTGCACATTGCATTCTCATCATTTAATTTTGTGTAAAGCACCTGTACAGTATTCCCTCAAAGTGTCTTCTGTATGTTTCCTTCCTCAGAGAAAGGTGATTGCCTGAACTCCCTAGTTACAAAACATAATCAGAGGAAACCTAAGCTAATGGAGAGATCCCTGACTGTGCTGGTGAGAAATGCGAGGCTGAATGGAAGCAATAGGCATGTACTATCCTGGCTACCCCACCTCTAAAGCTGTGTGAACTCTGAGTCATAAGCAATGTAAATCCTGAGAGCATGCATAAACAGTACCAAGAACAGCTAAGCCTTAGCCAAACAATGCAAATAAGATAAATACAAACAATATGTCTTTTGAAAATAATAGATTCAGGGGTAATGGCAGGGTGGAAGTGTTGCTGACAAAGGCAAGTACACTCCTGTGTCTCTTTTTTGGAGGGATGTCACTGAAACAAATCTCCTTATAAGACTACACATTGCGTAAGATGTGTTTCACTCCGGATTAAGGAGATTGATGGTGTTATCTCTTGAATGCAGAAAAAAACTCAAAGCATCGGAGGGGTGGGGGTGCTGCCTCTAAATTTGTAGCGAACCCCTGGATTGAAATAGCAGTCTGTCTCGCTGGAGCCTCAGTGGCAATGTAAGAAGGCTTGAACCACATCAAAGGTGCGTCCTCGTACGCCTGCCAAATTGCTTTAACAATGTCTCAGCAAATGTGCGACGTGTGAGAGGCAACAGAAAGCACACTAACAAAGAGCAGTGAATGTCATCCTTTAGTGTCGAGTGCAGAGATCCTGTCAGGGCGAAAGCTGCTTGGTCTCTGCAGAGGGGCAGTGACTGACAGAGCTTGGCAGAGATCTGTTTAGAGATCAAGAAACTAGAAGGGTGTGTGTGTGTGTGGAGGAGGAGGTTCAGGGGGTGTGTTGTGGTGGGACACTGCAGCAATAAACAGGATAAGACAGAGCTGAAGGTGGGTGTTTTAAAGGCAAATCTGGGGGATTAGAGACAACAAATTAGCTCCATCTTGTTTTTAAAGTGAGTGTGCCGGTGCCTGTCACTGCATCCACCATTATCTCTGACTTATCTTTATTGCTTTGCTCAGGTTTGTTCCCCCTCAGTCATTAAGACACATTTAACACCTGTTAAGAGATAATTAGAAAGTAAATCTAATTGTCGAGGAACAGAAATGAGAAAATAATCACGAAATACATGCAGGAAAAACTTTATGGGTTAATTTGACATAAATAATTAGAAAACATCAGTCAGGCTGTTAAGTTAAATTAATAGTAGATTAGGTCTGTGTTTAAATCAGATGTTAATTATTTAGAGATATGTTAATTATCTTATCTTAATTTTGACCCTGGTTAAGTTACACTTGTGTAAGCAAGACTTAAAAAAAAAGAATTATGCCAAGTTCATTGTCTGCCATGATGAATACTGACAAGATGTAAACAAAAATATGATAAAGGACCTCTCAAAAGATAATACAATAAAGCCTTGAGCTTTTATAACAAAGTTGTTTTAGCTGCTGTTTTTTTTAATTAATCTTTATCACTAATAACCCTATACATGTGTCTTTAAGTTAAGTCTCTTTATTGTCAATTTCTGTACATATACAGGACAGGGTAATCAAAATTACATTTCTAGCAATCCCACACATGATGCTCATGGTCGGGAGAACCAGAGGCTGCCTGCTTATGACATTCACCCAATAGTTCACATTCGCACACTAGTGGGGGGGCTGCCATGCAAGGCTCCAGCTGCCACCAGGAGCAATTTGGGGTTCAGTGTCTTGCTCAAGGACACTTTGATGGGGTCAGGTAGAGTGGGGATCAAACCTGCAACATTCCGGTTACCGAATGGTTCCTCTACCACTGCCCCTACCATCGCCATGGCAAAGGGGGTGATAAAACTAAGCTCATGAAGCAGGATTGTGGACAAAAAAATACTATATTTTAAAAAGTTTTTTTGGAATCGGCACCACTGAAAAAAAAAACAGCATTGTTGAAAAATTGCAAATGGTTAAACTTATTTTATATTCCTGTGTGGAACTCTGATTCCACCAAGCTAATGTATGTTGCCATTCTGTCAGTAATACTGAAAAACTCGAAATTAAACCTCCTCCAGGGGTGGTTTATGTTAAACTGGCAATCCAGGATTATCCCGGGTTTAAAATCATGGTGCAACAGGCTTACGCTTACAGTGGGATATCGGGGAGATGTGATAGATCTAAGTTGATTTAAGGTTCAACAATCAGTAGGTGCATTTTTAATCCAATTTAAAAATGAAACAGTATTGGTGGAACGTATGAGTCACATCAGCAATTTGGAACTACCAGGTCTCAGAAACAGCACATTTTCAAAGGTAGAGAGCACACATAAAGTTTAGGACCAATCTGTGTTATTGTTGCACCAGCTGATCTGTGATGCACAGCCCAATCTACAGTAGTGTGTGGTCAACTGTGGGAGTCAAATAGAGCAATATTCTTAAAGATCTCATTCCATCGTATTTTCATTAATTTTGTGGTGGTCTCTTGTCTAAAATAATGTCATGAGAGTTGGTTTCGACAAAAAATATACCGTGGTTGTCTTGTTTCAAGCTATTTTAGTTAGGTGAAAAGGAGAGCAGGTATAGCTCGAGAGGATTATGAATATTAATGATATGCAAATGTTTTGCCTCTGATTGGCTAACAACACTGTGACGCTCCCTCTAGTGGGTCTGTCTGCAGGCAGCCTAACGTTTCTTGAGGGCGGGTTAACTGCATAGCTAACGTTCAAATTGACGTACATTTGTACAGCTTTTCCGATTCGCTCGTTTTTCCCGGCAGTTTTCTATCACAGGCGAATACAGACTACAGGGGTAGGAGAGCATTTTGAAGTTGAGCATAGAAGTACAACTTGGGCTGACCTATGGTAATGTAAAAACATCAAGTCTTAATCGGTTTATTTTGGAAGGAGACCTTTAAGAAAAAGTCAAAAGATACTTTAAGTGTCACTACATGGCTACTACATGGCACGTTGTGTGCCGTGCATTGCCAGTGTAGGGGGAAAAATTGAAAAAAGTAATGTGCCCCCCAGTGTCAGAAAGCCCTAAGTCTTTGTGAATTCAGAGTTTAGGACCTTGGCAGACACTGGGATTTGTCCATCAATGCAGGATGAACAGCTGTTGGAGATGGAGAGTTTTAGTGTAAATTTTGTTGTTTGTTTTTCTTACGTGTTCTAACTAACTTGCTTCCATACCTCTTCCATGGAGATATAGGGACACCCTGGGTATCAGTGCGAGAACAGAGTGCAGATCATTGTTTCTTCAGTGTGTTTACATGACATGATTATTAAAAAATAGCAATAAATAAATCAGAAAATAAACATTACATGGTTTGACTGTTGTTTTTTTTTTTTTTTTGGGGGGGGGGGGGTGGGGGGGGGGGGGGGGAATTGTTAGTATGTTAGTTAGACTGTTCATGAAATTAGGTTGAATTACTGTAAAACATTCACCACTGGGTGTGAATGGGGAAGTGAGATTTGAGAGGTAGGGTCTGCTCTGGACCAGAGATGAGAAACTGGGAAGACCAATGTCACCTTCACACCCTCAAGGTCAAAGGGCCTTCTGGCGGAACTCATAGTGATGGATGAGAGTGGGCTAGGGAATGGAGGGATGAGGAGCCAAGACCTTCATCAATCTGTCAAGTCAAGAGTGGTGGTGAAAGGGTTATAATAGAATTGTGTGTGTGTGTGAACTCCAAACCAACCCTTGTGCTGAGCAACAAGGTAGAAGTCGGAGGAGAAAACTGCTAAGAAATCATAATATTTATGTTAAAGGTCAAAATGTACACAGAGGAGCCCTACACATGGTCTCAACAGGCATAAGCAATATACACTCAAGGCTACACTCCCTTCCGGAAATTACCATATTTATTTCCCTCACAACATGTAAGAAATAAGGACAATGTACACAGGGAAGTGACAAATTAATTTATGTGGATTCCTGTCCATGTTGAAATGGGGCCTGTGCTCTGAATGGCGCTCAAGGTCTTTGCTTTATGCTCATGCCCTTGATCTTGAGATCTGGAAGAGGATAAAAAAAAAAAAAAAAACGAAAGGCAACAAAATGATCACTTGTAAGGTCATGCAAAATCCACCTGAGGCTCTACCGACACAGATGTTGAGAGCGCGCGCGCGCGAGAGAGAGAGAGAGGGGGGGGGGGGAGGATTCCCTTGCTGTGCTCCCTCAGGTAAGCATGACAAAGCACAACAAAGAGTCACACTAAAGTTTTTAACAGGCAGGGTAGGACACAGAGGTGAGAAACAACCTGCTCTCTGCTCTCCATCTCCTGAGGTTGCTCGGCAGTTGTTCCCTCCCCCAGAGCACGAGCTCCACAACATAATGTCTCACACCGTCATCAAAAGAGGCTGACTCCCAACCCACCTATGGCTGGTTGAAACCCCCCAGGGGAGGTCTCACCTGCCCAGCATGTTTACAACCTGCTCTCTCTGGCCTCCGCCACACACCACACACCGAATTATTCACCATTAATGTGAACCTCAAAGGTCTGCCTTTGAATAATGAATCTGACTTTGAATGGGAGGAATTCTTGTAAAAGATTAAACAGACACCATTCGCCACACACACCCAAGACAATACACACACACATACCGACACCCACAGACATTCAAAATAAATTTTTTGTCCCTATTGCTGTGACAATATGTAATGAGAAGCTGCGTTTGTTAACTTCTTCACTTGACCTTAAATAGACTGAAGGGACTGAAATAGTAGGGCATGGTAACCTCAGGAATGACTTGCAATAAAAAGGTTTGCAATAAAAAAAAAATCTAGTAGCACATACACAACTGTGGATTAGGCGCAAATGTATTAACAAACAAAATCCCAAAATGCCATGATTCACAGTGTTAACTTATGCCATATTCTCAAATATGTATTCAAAACAGATTGGGAAAACAAATAAGTGTAATAATAAAGACTTTGACATCTTACTGTTTCAGTGTCCTCGAGAAAATAAATGAGCTGGAAACATTAGTGCGATTTACATAAGTCTTGGAAATAACAATGGCCCCTTAAATCAGTGACAGGACACAACAGGAAAACCAGCCAGCCAAGGAATAAAATATCTTTGAAAAGTTTCAGTGCAAAGTTTACTTTGCTATGTGACCACTAAGTTTCCATGCAATGCCAACTTCAGCGCTAATTAGCTAGTGATCATTTTTTTTTGCAGTGAAACTGCAAAATCTGAGACTGTGCTGTGTCATTGTTAAGGCGACCAGTGTAACCTAGGCTACAGACTGTCTGTTCTTGGCATCCCCCTAACCACTCACTTCACAGATAAAAAAGGCAGACATATTTTAAAAGAACTCTATGCATAGTGGTTTATGTCTCACGTTTCTGTGTAACTCATATAACTCAAAAGAGATCACACTAGTTGCCTAGTTGCTCTATGCACATTTTAAACTTCAGAAAAACAGAAAAAAAGTTAATTAAATCTAATCACTACTGATACCATGCAGCATTAATATTCTCGTGAATGTACTGGTGTCTACACGCATTGATCAGTCGGAGCAAAAATCCTTAAGGTTATTTACACGCACTCTGCACACCGCCAATTCACACTTCATGAACTTCACACACCTGAATAATTAATTAATTCAAACCACCCATGGATTATTAAAATGCCCCTGGCCAGCTCTAACACTTGAGAAGAACAAATAGAGAGAAGGTCTTTGTTTTTTTCTCTCTCTCTCTTTCCATATGTACTGTACGTCCTCACTGATTAGGTCCTGTGGGCCTTAAGATCATGGCCTGTGAGATTTGGAGGCACTGCCCGTTTTACTGCTCACATGCTGGAAATTCATAGTCCCTCTGCCATGTCTGTTGGCAGCGTGCAGTGTACTCAACAGTATGTATGTAACAGGCATGTTAATGTTGAATACTGTTTACCAGACTTCACTGGCTCAGACTGTGCAATTACTGCAGCACATTGGCCTCGGTTATGCTAGCCATAATTACACGGCTTTAGAAAGCATCCTCTTCGGCTCTTTTTTCAAAAGACAAATGCTTATTTGTATAATTTTACATGACTAGTCTGGCTTAACAATTCCACTTTCAAATATGGCCATTTTGATGTAAATCATGCAGTGAACCAATAGCACTCTTAAGGCACACCCCTATTTTTCCTTTTTTTCAAAACAACGGCATACCCAAATTGAAAGCTTGACAGTTCCTACATAGTTTTAGACTCAGGGATGTGCCTTATACCATTGGAAAGGTGACACCCTCAAGTTTTTTCTAGAGGAATATGTATGTTTCTGTGACATATGGACACAGAGTTATAGAGGTTGGAACTAAGTTTTTTTCCCCCGCTCATTTCAAATGTCTATGAACTAACTAAGATATGAAGTACCATCCATATGATACCCCCAAATAAAAAAATCTAAGTCCTAACTCCATCTCTGAACCTGTTACACAAAAAAATTGAAGTAAAAAGACCAAAAATATGATTTTTGAATATAGATTTTTGAAAAATATGTTTATGCGTTTTGATTGGGACCCCTATGTAAATTCCCATAGAGACTTTTTGTAAACAAGACGGCCTACTGACATTCAAAAGTTTATAACTTGAAAACCCCTTTGCCTAGAAACATAATATTGGCCGTCCCAGATATGGGCGGGTGTGCCTTATTAATACATGACAACAATAATATACTTTACGGGTATAGCAATCTTTGATTTTAAGATTTTAAAGGCATTTTCAAGTTTATACATTTGCAAAAAGTCACATATATGTTTAAAGTGAAAGTAGCTTAGTTATTATTCATTGAGATGTGAAATATAACTTCAACATAGTGCAAACCACAACGATTTTCTTCACTGGGATAAGCTCTCCTTTGTCTTGGCTTGTGTGAAGGAAACAAAGAGAGAAGTTAGAGGAAGTAAGCCCTATCCTAAGCCTCCTGTCTTCATTTTTCTCCGACAGCCCATTACTGGAGTATCCATTAGCCTGTCATATGGTCACAGACGCTAATATCCGCCAGCAATCTTCTCTCCAACATCCATTTGACAGTGATCTTTTGTTTCCCTAAGACCATAGTAATTGGCGCAAAATATTTGAGAAATCGTATGAAAAAGAGACGCAGCTGGAGAGGGATGTGCGAGTCCTTGATTTCTAATCCCTGACCCGGGTAAAAAGAGGGTCACTGGAACAGATTGTGTGTGTGTAATTGTGTCTGTGTTTAATGTGCTCGATCAAATGTTAGCGAAAGACCAATTTAGAATGCACCATTTTCAAGCTACATTTGCCCCTGAAATTGTCACTACAGACACATGGCAATAGCATGCACACTGTGCCGCTTCAGACACTGAAAACAAAATCAATTGAGCTGAGATAACTGAACTGAAAAGGGTTTTAAATGATTTGGTAACGCTTTCTTTTACAGTACAGTTTTTACCAGGTATTTAATTACCAAGTATTTACCAATCATTTTCCTAGTAATGTCATGGTACTTTTAAGATTATCAAAGGGTAATTTCCTCCCTGAAAAACTGGTACCATGGTACCAAGAACCATGTACATGTAAGAACCATGTAAGAGCAGAAAAAATACCTTGAAATAGTTAGAAATACCGTAGTAACTATCATTTGATGCTTGTGAATTGTTAGGTAATTACATAAAGAAACAAGGTGGTAAATACTGAGAAACAGTTCTGAAAATACCCAGGAAAAAAGTTCAAAATAACGGTACAGTCAACAATTTACCCGATACTTATGGTACTTCAACGCTTATTAAAGGGTATTTACCCACTAACAAATGACACCCTAAAGCTTATAGAAGGGTACTTTTTACAATAAAATCTTGATAAGACCCAGGTAATAATATGGAAAAAACATCCTCAATTGTAAGTACTTTGTACAGATTTTACCAGATATTTACCAAGAAATGTTATGGTCATCGTCAAGCTAATTATAGAGCATTTACTAGGTAGGTACCTAATAAGGTCATTGTACTTTCAAACTTTCTAGTGCGTACTGCACTTACCACAATAAAACGAGTTAACACGATGGTACTTTCAAGCAATTGTAGGATACTTGCCACTATTAAATAGTGTTGAGATGTTCCTCTTCAGATGGTTTTACCACACATTTACTCACATTTGTACATCCAGTTGATTGAACGTCTACCGCAACATTACCAGTTTAAACAAGGTGGAAACTGTACTGTAAGAGAAAGTGGTGCATCTTTCTTTGGCTTTACCAGGTTCTTACCACACATTTACTGGCATTTGCACATCAGGGTGAACTTGAATACCTATGGTGTACCACAACATTACCAGATTAAACATCACCATTTCCTGGTAACAAGGTGGAAACTGTACTGTAAAAGAAAGCTGGACATCTTTGGTTTTCTAGGTTCCATTACCAGATTAAAAATCACAATTTCCCTGGTAACAAGGTGGAAACTGTCTTGTAAATGAAAGCTATGCCTCTTTCCATGGTATTACCAGGTTCTTACCAAACATTTACTCTATTTTTTACATAGGGTGAGCTTGAACATCTACCAAATCAGTACCACAACATTACCAGATAAAACTTTATTATTTTCCTGGTAAAAAAGATATTACAGTAGTGTAAAATAAAGATGTGCTTCTTTCTATGTTACTATTTATTTATTTGTCTTTCTATGTTACTATTCTTACCAATCATTTACTCTCATTTTTATATCCAGATATCTTAATACTATTTTAAGGTTGTTAAACATTACCATATTACCACTTGAACACTCTAACCTTTGTTGTTATCTCCTTGCACAATACCAGGCCACACATGACTATAAAATTAAACCAACTTCTTACAAAGCAATTCACAATGATTTTTCCCATTTAATCAATGAATCCCTTCAAACCATGCAGTATAGAACTATTTTCATTTAAATACAATTTAACATTATATTAGATACAGTTAAATACATTTGAAAAAAGTTTAATTGTTCAAACTCACATTATTATAGATTTATATTTCATAAAGGTGACGTCTTACTATAACTACTGTAACATGCAGAAAGTTCCGGGAAGTTAGCTGCTAGTCGTTACAGTGCTGGATTTAACTTGAACCAACAATATATCTGGAACTTGAGGACCACTGTGAACGAAGTCTGCTGAGGGATTCTTCTGTACATCACCATTTACAACTTTATTACGACGGAGCGACTTCTTCCATCAATCCAACAAATATATCCAACCTGGAAGTAAGGTCATGACTAACAAGAGCCAAAGACCAAAAGACTATCACAGGTGTACACTGGGGCAACTGTTCAAGGATATATAGGCAAACAGGACAAAAAGGTGATAAAGGTTATAAAACTACTGTAACATGCAAAAAGTTCCGGGAAGCTGGCTGCACTGCGTGAAAAGTGGGATTTCCAGCAGTAAACGGGACTGTAGATTTCTGTGGAATTTCAGATTTTTTAAACAGAGTTGCTTTTTAAACACCAAAACCAGTATTTTTTTTTCCTATATTTATAACAAACTTAAAAATGATTGAATGAATTTCATTTTTCTAAAGGGTATTAACTTACATATTAAAGAACATTTCTGGTGTAAAAAGATCAGGCTCAGTATAGTCAAATTGTATTTAACTCCTTCATGCATTAGGTATGAAATAACAGCTAGCTTTTTTAAACTGAGTGAAGGTCATGTCAGCCATACATAGTACACAGTGAGATGAAAAACTTTTACGGGTACTACAAATAAAGACATGAAAGCAACAATGTGTTTCAACAGTGTACTGTGAAAGTAGCAGTCAAGGTTATATGTAGGCCAATATCAAAAATAGTAGCAGTACAAAAGCAAAAAAACAGTGACAGTGGAACTCAGCGCAAAACCCAGCAGCTTTCTCACTCCAGAAGTGGACAGGCAGAGTCAGAGACTCCTAGAGCTCAACCACAGTGCGTCCAATTACGTTCGGTTAAGGGCGTGGCTTATAATTAGAACTTTCCTGATTTTTCCTGCTTGGTGATCTTCAATGGTTGGACGGCGCCTCACGTTCAACTCTCCGGCGACTCCTGTGCACGATCGACCCGTGTCGGGAAGTCCGCAGACCGACATCGCATCGAAAACAGATTGAACTCCATGGAAGACAGAATGACTGCTTTCGAGAGAAGTAACCTTGGGAAAAATGAGATTCCCAGGAAGAAAAGACGGGTGCATAATCCTATGATCGCGGTAAGAATATATCCGGTGGCTGCTTGCTGTATCTTTGCTGCTAGGTATGTAAACAAGTAACTGCTAGCCCAAGCTAAAAGTAGCCAGTAGCCAAACTATGAGGGACAAGCGACTAAACGTTGTTTTGACCTTTTTACAGGAATCAGTATGTCGTCTTTACAACTCGGAGACAAACCCTATTCTATACAAGCCGGCTCAAAGGTAAGATTTAAAGAATAGGCTTTCATGGTATGAGATGTTAATAGATACAGATCTAGCCTGATGCTAACTGTAGCCATCCTGTTTCCACAGTCTAACTTCGCTTCATAATGAAGCTGTGACAAGCTATTTAGTGCTGACTTTGTCGACGTATTCAAATCTCCATGATGCTGTCTAAGATAACATTGTGTGTAACTATTTCACCAAATATTACGGCATACTGTCCTTTCTGTCTACTTGTCCCTTCCTTTCCCTTATGAAGTTTACTGCTACGTTGTTAATCACATTCTCATTTGTTCTTTTTTAACTGAAGTTTTTTAGATCCGAAGTACAAGGCAACCCACTACAGACGTCTGCATGTCGATCCGATGCCGCCTGCTCCCCACAGCCCAGAGGCTGCAAGCAGGCACTTCACTGAGCTGCACTAAAACGCAGAGCATTTTTACTTTTAATTACATATTATCTTGCACTCTTTTGCACAGGGCTTAGCCTACTTATCAGCCATTTTGTTTATTTTCAATGTCTCGTACTCACTTATTTTGAAAATAAAGCTCTTTGATACAACGTTCCTGGCTAATTTTCCTTCCTCAATAAATTTGTGTAATTGATAGGATAATAACAACATGAATACACAGAATCATAGCATATCATAATCTAATCATATATAATTATAAATATAGCTATTGGGTTGTGGTTATGATGACCCAAGGTAACCGGTAGTGGCATATCTGCCAACCAATCACGAGTGGTTTCTTTGGTTTAAAAAGTAGTGTTTTCATCCAATACTGATTGAGGAAATTCGAGGCAAGCCAGGCAAATCTCGGACAAGCTAGGTAACCAACAGCTTAGGACCACTGTGGATGAAGTCTGCTGAGGGATTCTTCCGTGCGTCACCATTTACGACCATTACGACGGAGCGATTTCTTCCATTAATCTACAAATACATGTATATCCAACCTGGAAGTAAGGTCATCACTAAGAAGAGCCAAAGACCAAAAGACTATCACAGGTGTACACTGGGGCAACTGGGGGGATGGGCAAAATGGCACCATGCCTGTTGCAGCAGCTCTGGGTCTGAGTGGAGTTTTTAGTGTTTTTTAAGTGTATTAAGTGTCCTTGATGTCACTTTACATGCATGTCATTACTGGCAACGGGCAAATTGTCAAGAACCATAATGGATACTAAGTGGATGTTACATTTTTTATACCTCTTCATTGTTTTTATAACTTATATTGAGTTCAGTCACGTCAATGCAGGCAGGATAGTTTACCTTCGGGACCAGCTGATTGATTGATATAGGTAGACAGATAGATACTTTATTGATCCCAAAGGGGAAATTCAAGGTCCCAGCAGCTTAAAAAATCACACAACATATACCACAGTGTACACAGGATGATAAGAAGCAGATCAACAAAACAACATGACTAGATCAACATTACTGAAAAGAACAATAGAATACAAATACTAAGGGTAGAGATGCGCATGAATGTACTGTGGTCCAGTATGAAGTGTGTGTCAAGGTAGTAGTGCAAATGAGTCCAGTAGTGCAACAGTGCAAGGTTAAAAGTCTAGTGACCAGCAATAAATATGTGCATATGTAAAATGGGCAATAAAAAATATAAGCATAGCAATTTAACAGTTCTAGTATAAGTATATGGACAATAGATAAAAATAAAAATAGCCTAATAATATGAAAATTACAGCATCAGTGCAAGGATAAGTCATATATGGGTTCATGCATCAGTCAAGTATGAAGGTCAAGTATCAAGTTACAGTCCAGAGATATTTTGACTGCATATTTTCAATGACACGCAGCATATCCGGACCAGGTTTTGATCATATCCTGACTTTTTATGAATCCGTACAAATATTGACGTGTTTTGACTGGATTTGACTTGGCTTTAACCCGGATAGGCTATTTGTTAAGACATGCAGCATATCTGATGCATGTTGACCATCTCCAACATTTGTAAAATGTAATTTGAAAGAGGATTCCTTGGGCGAAACGGGCAATTTTTTAGACTGTTTTTCATGGGCTAACACAGCATATCATCCCATATTCTGCTGGGCATTTCTGTTTTTATTAGGGCTGTTAGGCTAATATTATCATAGGGGCTCTATTTTGCAAGTCTCCACTGATCTTAATAATGTTCTGACTGCCACATCATCTTAAATTCAAAAAGGGAGCTATTTTATAAAACAAATCTTGCTGGATATTTTTATTGTTTTATATCGGTTTTATGTTTTTATTGTCACGTAGCCTATAAAACTGATATGACGTTGATGGTGATTTGAGCCCTTGCGCTGAATTGCATAGGTCTACAGAAATATTGAGACTCACCCCTAATTAATGGACACCAGGTCATCACAGTGATCATAGTCGTGGCTCCGTGTTGACGTTGGAGGGCGCAGCAATGTAAATTATATTGCAAACAGTTTATAATAAGTAAAATACATAAATACTATTAATACTTATGAACACAGATTATCCTTGATCCACCTCCAAAACCTGCTCCAATCAAATTGAATAGAATGTTGTGATTCTTAAGGTCCTCTGGTCCTCATATTTAAAATCAGAGTAAGGGGATTAACGTTATAATGCAGCAGCAGTACTTCTCTCTGATTCGCGTTTGCTCTGATTTGGTGTGAAATTTGTGTAATTTACTACTACGGAAACTCCGAGATCAAGATCAAGTGAAACTGACAGTGCTTGGGGAGCAAGACCGAGGCTTGATGGTGAAGTGGAAAACAATTCTGAGATATTTTCTGAGGTATGTCTTTATGTAGCCTACCGTTCCAAAACTAACAAGAATTCTTTTTGTTCAGTGGCACATACTCTTGATGAAGTGTTAATACAGTCTTAATGCAGATATATATTAAAGCATGTGTGAAATTGTAATGTTTAACCTTTTTATTGTGTATAACCAATGACTGTTTTATGCTACCAGCTACTTTAGTGTTAGCGCTTCCATCAAATTTGAAGAAGGTAACGTACGTTAGCAACAGACTGTCCAGGCAGGCTGACGTTAACGATAGACGTTAAAGTTGTAAATGTGAAAATAAAAATAAAGACAACGTAACAAAACCGCATTGTCTGTCGTATGCCTTTTAGCCATAAAGAAAAAAATAGTCGAATGTAGTTGAATCTATAGTGGGCTAATTGTTTTAATGGCAGTCTATTGTAGGATATGTTGTAGGGTGTAACTGTAAACTGTAAATCTATCAATATATGTCTGAATATTGGAAATATCCAGTGATATATGAGCACAAATACCTCCGGAACAGAGCCTTTTTGCCCAGTGTGTATAAGGAAGGGTTGTGCATGTGGGCTAATGTAGCCAGTAAGGTCCGTAGGCAGTGTCAAGAATACACAGTATTGTAGAAAAATGTCTTGTAAGTGTATAAGAGGGTTAAGGTGCAGATAGACTATGCAGAGAAGTCCTTTTCCATTCAGTGAAGCATTGTAGAGTTGAATAGCCCTGGATACAAATGACTTCGTAAGTCTGTCTGTTGTGCATGTCAGGGAGCGTAGTCTCCAGCTGATCAAGCTCTTCTGCTGCATGATAGTGCTGTGGAGTGGACAACAGTCATTGTCCAGGATGTTGAGTAGCTTGTTCAAGGTCCTTTTGTCTGATACTGAAGTGATGCACTCCAGTTCAGCTCCCACAACAGAGCCAGCTTTCCTTACCAGCCTGTCTAGTCGCCCAGCATCCCTCTTCTTAGTGGTTCCTCCCCAGCATGCCACAGCATAGTAGAGGACACTGGCAACAACAGACTGGTAAAACATCCAGAGAAGCTTGCTGCAGACGTTGAAGGACCGCAGCCTCCTCAGGAAGTACAACCTGCTCTGCCCCTTCTTGTAGAGTTCTTCTGTGTTGACTGACCAGTCCAGTTTATCGTCCAGATGTATTCCCAGGTACTTGTATGTTTTCACCACCTCCACATTAACCTCCTCTATGGTGACTGGCATCAGGGCGGGCTTGGACCTCCTGATGTCCACCACCATCTCCTTGGTCTTGGCAGTGTTGAGTTGTAGGTGGTTGAGTCTGCACCATTGCACAAACTCCTCCACCAGGCTCCTGTATTATTCCTCCTGCCCATTCCTGATACAACCGACAATTGCAGTATCATCTGAAAACTTCTGCATGTGGCATGACTCCGTGTTGTACCAGAAGTCAGATGTGTACAGGGTAAACAGGACTGGAGAGAGCACTGTTCCCTGTGGAGCCCCGGTGCTGCGGATGACAGTGTCAGAGAGGCAGTCTTTAGTCTGACGAACTGTGGCCGCTCCGTCAGGTAGTCTGCAATCCAGGATACCAGGTGGGCATCCAGACCCATCTGCAGGAGCTTGTCACTCAGTCTGGGGGGTTGGATGGTGTTAAAAACACTGGAGAAATCAAAGAACATAATTCTCACAGCACTTTTCTCCTTGTCCAGGTGAGTGTGTGTCCTGTGTAGGAGGTATGAGATGGCATCGTCGATGCCCACTTTCTCCTGATAAGCAAACTGTAATGGGTCTAGTGCATGGCGCACCTGTGGCCAAAGTATCCCCAGAACCAGTCTCTCCATGGTCTTCATCAGGTGTCGAGGTGTGATGTGAGAGCAACTGGCCTGAAGTCATTAAACTCCCTTGGGTGTGGTTTCTTGGCTACGGGAATGAGACATGATGTCTTCCACAGTGCTGGGACTCTCCCGAGACGAAGACTCCAGTTGAAGACGTGCTCCAGTGGCTCTCCCAGTTCTGCAGCACAGGCTTTAAGCAGTCTTGGACACAATTCGTCAGGCCGGCTGCTTTACTGGGATGGAGTTTCTTCAGCTGTCCTCTAACTTGATCTGCCGTGATGATGGGGGGGGGGGGAGGGGAGGGGTTACCATGGTCGTGGTCACCCTGAGGGGGAATGGGTACATCTGGCGAGGGTACGTGTTGCCTCGAGAGTGAGAGGGGAGGTGTGAATTGGGCCGTTAAGCAGCCAGTGCCCAGGGGTGATGGGCAGCCCATAGGGGTGGGCAATATAGACGATATATACCGTATGCAATATGAATTTTGCCAATGATAGAGATTTTGGGTCATATCATGACCCACATCGTTTCCACAACCATGTGAAAAAATGTTGACCTGTAGCTTCACCTTATTGATAGTACCTTTTCATTCTTACAACGAAACTGTAAGAGCCTATAAATTTAACAGCTACTGCCTGACACAAATGCAGCTTACCAGTTTACTTCTGTGTGAATTTGAGAGTCCAAAACCTCCGAACGATGACTAAACAATTGTTGTACATATTGACTTTATGCTATGGTAATCATTAAGAAACTGTTATGCTGTAAGTTACATACCAAAGTATACCGTGATATATATCATCTACCGTCTATGGTTCAAAATATATCGCAATATAAATTTTAGACTATATCGCCCACCCCTAGCAGCTCATGTCCATTGAGACTTGAGCATGGCAGTCAAACCTGTTGTAAAAGTGATAAAAGTAGGGCACTCCACGCATCAATCCCAATTCTGCAATATCAGGTGCATCTCATCTGGATTAAGGTTCTTATTTAAGGAGAGGACAGGAGCACACTGATGAAATTTGAAGTCTTTTTATTTGTGCAAGGTTGACTAACGTTTCGACATTACGTCTTCGTCAGAGTCATCTGTTGTAAAAGTGGTTTAACTGGTTTGCCTTGTCTTTAACGTTGCCGGCATATTTCCGCAATGCGAGCAGTTGTTTCCTTGTGTAACCAAGTTTGTTATAGCCAGAACAATGTAGCTGATCCATATCCATAGGATAGAATAAAACACCTTGAAGTGTGTAATCCTAAGTAAAGAAGTAAGCGAAAGTAAACAAAAAAGCACTGAAACACACAAAGAAACGCGAAAACACAGCTACTAGGATTGGTGCTACTTGCTTCGGCGCCGGAAGTAAAAGTGTAATTAAGTGTAATTAACTCTCCAAACCAACACTACCGCCGGGGTTAGAGCAACAAATCCCAAAGGAGTTGCGGAAGAGATGCCGGGGGGTGCAGGGCCGGTGCGCTAGGAGAAGGTGTTTTAAACCATTTATTTGATCGATTATGTTACAATATATCGGTTGTCATGGGGAATGTAAGGTCACTAACAAACAAGACTGATGAACTAGGGGCATTAACAAGAACACAGCCGGAGTACCATGAATGCAGCATTATGTGTTTTACCGAGACGTGGCTGACGGCCAATATCCTGGACTCTAACATCTCTGTCCACGGCTTCTCCACTGTTCGTGCCAACCGGGACTGCAGGCTGAGCGGTAAGACGAAAGGAGGAGGAGTTGCGGTGTTTGTGAACAACAGATGGTGCAATCCTGGCCATGTTTCATTGAAAGAGCGTGTCTGTAACACGAACATCGAACTTTTAGCTGTGGGGTTGCGCCCATTCTACTTGCCCCGTGAGATAAGCTGTGTTATGGCGGTCGTTGTTTCCATTCCGACCTCAGCTGACGCCGACGTGGTGTGTGACGTCATCAACACAGTCACTGCCAGGCTTCTCACACAGCATCCAGATGCTCTCATAATAATTTCAGGGGATTTTAATCATGCTTCACTTTCTGCAACACTTCCATCTTTTAAACAATATGTGGAATGTCCCACAAGAGAAAATAAAACTTTGGATTTACTATATGCAAATGTGAAGAATGCTTACAGGTCCACTCTCCTTCCCCCCCTGGACAGATCCGACCACAACCTGGTCCTACTCACACCCACCAATACACCACTTGTGCAGCGGTAGCCAGTGTGCACAAGGACAGTGCGGTGCTGGTCACCGGAAGCCATTGAACGTCTGCAGGGGTGCTTTGAGATCACAGACTGGGATGTGCTGTGATGTACTGTGAGCCCCATGGAAATGACATAAACTCCATGACTGACTGTATCACAGGGTACATCACCTTCTGTGTTGATAACACAGTGCCCACAAAGACGGTGAGGTGCTTTGCAAACAATAAGCCATGAGTCAGAAGTGAGTTAAAGGGACTGCTAAATAAGAAAAAAAGAGCTTTTAGGGAGGGTGACGGAGAGAAACTAAGAAGGAGCAGAAGGAGTTGAAGGTGCGCCTGAGGGACAGTAAGGAGGCCTACAAGAGGAAGCTGGAAAGCAAGCTCCAGCAAAACAATATGCGAGACGTGTGGAAGGGCACAAGAACCATCACTGTGAAAGGAGGTCAGGTTGAGGGTGGCCCCAGCAGGGCCAATGAGTTGAACATATTTTTCAACAGGTTCAGCACGGGCCCTCTGCCTGCCTCTCCCACCTCTCCCAGCTCCATAGACCCCACTCACCCCCACACAAGGGCTTGCCTCACATGCTACCTCAGACACCCAGGGCTCCCCCCTCCTCCCCTTAAGCCCTTCAACCTCTTTGTCAGTCACCAGCAACCAGGTGAGGTGGCAGCTTGGTAGAATCCACATGGGCAAGGCCGCAGGTCTAGGTGGCATCAGCCCCAGGGTCCTGAGGTCCTGCGCTGACCAGCTGTGTGGGATTCTACAGCACTTGTTTAACCTTAGCCTTGAGCAGGGGAAGGTGCCAGTGCCGTGGAAGACATCCTGTCATGTTCCCATCCCAAAAAAGCCATCTCCATCGACCCTCAATGACTACCCTGACATTGCACATCATGAAGGTGTTGGAGAGGCTGGTCCTGGACCACCTACGACCACAGATTTCCTCTCTGGACCCCTGCTGTTCACCTACTGCCACAGGGTGGGGGTGGAGGATGCTATTATCTACCTGCTACAGAGGGCCCACTCCCACCTGGACAGAGCAGGCAGCATTGTGAGAATCATGTTTTTTGACTTCTCAAGTGCTTTTAACACAATCCTGAGTAGAAAGTTGCAGAGGATGCAGGTGGACACACCTATCACCTCCTGGATTATAGACTACCTCACGGATAGGCCACAGTTTGTGCGCCTAGGAGACTGTGTGTCTGAGCAGGTAGTCAGTAGTACAGGAGCACCACAGGGGACAGTCCTATCCCCCTTCCTCTTTACGCTGTACACCTCTGACTTTCACTACAACTCTTGCCATTTGCAGAAGTTCTCTGATGACTCTGAATTGGTGGGATGTATCGGGGGGGTGAGGAAGAGGAGTGTCAACAACTAGTTGACAGCTTTGTGGAGTGGTGTGGTAACAATCACCTGTGCTTAAATGTCACCAAGACCAAGGAGATGGTGCTGGACTTCAGAAGGACTAGGGCCAAGCTAACTGCAATATCCATTCTGGGGGAGGAGGTAGAGGTTGTGGAGAGCTAGAAGTATCTGGAGGTTCACATAGACAGTAAACTGGACTGGAAGCACAACACAGAGGCTGTCTTCAAGAAGGGCCAGAGCAGGCTCTATTTCTTGAGGAGGCTACGGTCTTTTAATGTGTGCAATAAGATGATGGAAATGCTTTATCAGTCTGTGGTGGCTAGTGCAATTTTCTTTGCTGTAATCTCCCGGGGTAGCAGCATCAGGGCCAGCGACTCTAACTGATTGAATAAGATGATTAGAAAGGCGGGCTCTGTTGTGGGGTCTACTCTGGAACCCCTGGAAGGTGTGGTGAAAAGGAGGATGTTACAGAAACTGTTACAAATTATGGACAATACATCACATCCCCTGCACAGAATACTGGTAATACAACAAAGTGTCTTCAGTTGGAGACTTCGCCAAATCAGTAGTAAGGACAGGTATAGAAGGACTTTCCTACCCACTGCAATAGCAATTTAATATGAGTCCCCCATGAGCAGAGAGAGAAGACTCCTCTTTTGAGGAAAACTGGGGTATCTTTTAGTCTGGATGCAAATGCACTTTTACTTTACCCTGCTGGGAAGGGCTTGATTCTGTTTTTTTGTATGGTGTATGTGATTGTATATGTGTGGTTTTTAAGGCTGCTGTAACAACAGAATTAACGTATGTATGTATGTATGTATGTATGTATGTATCTATCTATCTATCTATCTACTGTATCTATCCACCTGTCTATCTATACAGGGGTAGTTATAGTAAAATGTCACCTTTTTTATGAAATATAAATATAATCAAATATAATAATGTGAGTTTCAACAATTACACGGTTTTCAATTTTTTTTTTTTTCAAACTGGATCTAATATATTGTATTTAAATTGTATTTAAATGATAAATAGTTACATGCTGCATGGTTTGAAGGGATGAATTCATTGAATGGGAAAAATCATTTTTGAATTGCTTTGTAAGAAGTCATGTGTAACCTGGTAATGTGCAAGGAGATAACAACAAAGGTTAGAGTGTGGTAATCTGGAAATGTTTAACAACCTTAAAACTGGTATTAAGATGTCTGATTTAAAAATGAGAGTAAATGATTGGTAAGAATAGTAACATAGAAAGGGAAATAAATAAATAGTAACATAGAAAGAAGCACGTCTTTATTTTACACTACTGTTTTATCTTTTTACCAGGAAAATAATAAAGTTTTATCTGGTAATGTTGTGGCACACATTTGGTAGATATTCAAGCCCATCCTATGTAAAAATGAGAGTAAATGTTTGGTAAGAACCTGGTAAAACCATAGAAAGAGGCCTAGCTTTCTTTTAGTTTCCACTTGTTACCAGGAAAATTGTGATTTTTAATCTGGTAATGTGGTACACACAGATGTTTAACATCACCCTGATATGCAAATGAGAGTAAATGTGTGGGAAGAACCTGGTAAAACCAAAGAAAAATGCCCAGCTTTCTTTTACAGTACAGTTTCCACCTTGTTACACAGAAAATAGTGATGTTTAATCGGGTAATGTTAGATGTTCAAGTTCACCCTGATGTGCAAATGCGAGTGAATGTGTCGTAAGAACCTGGTAAAACCAAAGAAAGATGCACCACTTTCTTTTACAGTACAGTTTCCACCTTGTTACCAGGAAAATTGTGATGTTTAATCTGGTAATGTTGCGGTACACACTTGGTAGACGTTCAATCAACCGGATGTACAAATGAGAGTAAATGTGTGGTAAGAACCTGGTAAAACCATCTGAAGAGGAACAGCTCAACACTATTTAACAGAGGCAAGTATCCTACAAATGCTTGAAAGTACCATCGTGTTAACTCGTTTTATTAAGTTTGAAAGTACAATGACCTTATTAGGTACCTACCTAGTAAATGCTTTATAATTAGCTTGATGTTGACCATAACATTTCTTGGTAAATATCTGGTAAAATCTGTACAAACTACTTAGTATTGTGGATGTTTTTTCCATATTATTACCTGGTTCTTATCAAGATTTTATTGTGAAAAGTACCCTTCTATAAGCTTTAGGGTGCCATTTGTTAGTGGGTAAATACCTTTTAATAAGCGTTGAAGTACCATAATGATAGGTAAATATCGGGTAAATTGTTGACTACCATTATTTTGAACTTTTTTTCCTGGGTATTTTCAGAACTGTTTCTCAGTATTTACCTTGTTTCTTTATGTAATTACCTAACAATTCACAAACATCAAATGATACTTACCATGGTATTTCTAACTATTTCAAGATAATTTTTCTGTACCTGGTAAATACTGTACTGCAAAAGAAAGCGTTACCAATGATTTAAGTGCTTACATCCATGGTGTTTTGGTAAGTCTTGTAAGTACTACTTTTTCATGCATAAGTACCACTTTTTTTAATCATTGTTTGAATACACAACAATAATAAGGTTGTTTTTATGATCACATGAAAAGATACTTTCCTATAAGCCACTGGAAAGGTGCAAGACTGCCGTCAACACTTTCCCATGTGTTAATTGTTCTTCATGAGAAAGGAGGAGGAGTTCTTCTATATATATATGTGCAAACAGTGCTTCTCAAGGCTGGTTGCTCTTTTAGCTGCTAGGCTAAACATTTTATTTAACACTTCTGCTCACCACCCACAAGGCACAATCAAAGACACTACATATGTGACTACTATGTGACATTATGCGACTCTGGTTGGGATCCAGCCCCGGCACTGGCTGAGCTCCGGGCCTGCATCTGTGAATCCGCCAGCCAGTCGAGAAGCGCAGGGTGACTCCCATTTTGTTTTGTTCCAACTGCTGTTTTTTTTATTCCTTTTCATTATGTGAATGAGAAATGCAGTGAAATCACCTCCCTGTGCCAAGGAGCATCTGTTTTTTTTCCTTCTCTGTGCTTTGCATGAAGCACTCCACTTCAGAGCATATTGCTGAGGGGCAACACATACACAAACACATTCGCCTCTATGACGCTTGTGTCAACACACAATGCAAATTACATTGGGACTCAGGGTGGGTTGGTATTTGTCTTGTGTGTTATAGATTGAAATCTGGAAGATATGCAAATAAACCAACCTTACAGCTTCCTTCATTTTGTCCTTAAATAGTGCTGTGGAACTTTGTTTTTTTTCTTTCTTTCTTTTGCATTTTCCTTCCTTCCCTTCCTGTCTTGTTAACATCCACTTGTCATTCTCAAATCTCCTATGAAATGCCTAACAAAGTGCAGATCGTTGAAAGGCCAGGTGTTTTTTTTTTTTCAGAGCACCTTAATGCATGGCACATGGAGTACATAATGTGATGTTGTTATGTAACGCTGAATATATGTTTACATGAGTTACATCTGTGTTTGCCTTCGGCTACATGTGCAGAAGCTGTTTCTCCACTCATGCAATCAACATTATATCATACAACACCGTAATTACCTTGTTTACATTGAAATAATACAGTGTATGTACGAGGTGTGTGATGTGGTGCGTGTGGAGCTCGTGAGTTGTGCATCTATAGGGGGACCTCTTCAGCAAACACACTTCAGTCATAGAGAAGAGATGCACATGTGATTGTGGGAGACACTTTTATGTGTTTACTGTGTGTTGTTGCATATGAGAGGGGTTTTGAATTGCATAATGAGTTGTTTGTCGGAGGATGATGTCTATTCTTATGATACCTGCCTATTATCTTGTCTTGTGTGCGTCCCCCTCACTAGGAAACATTCGGCTGTCATTCCCCCCTCATCTCATTCAAAGTTAAGACGAACAATTCAATACGCCCCAATGTACCACCACCTGCACGGTACTGACGTTACTCTGAGTGCAGGTCATTAGGCACCCTTTACTGCCTTATTTACAACAGCCAGAAAAATCAGCGTGGGCGTCCTACATGATAGTCCACCAAGCGATCACTGGGGAAATTAAGTCAGACTTGAGCACTGATGGAACAGGCGGTGCCGTTTCTGAAGAGACGCCACCTCACCTTGGCCAAGTTGCCCTGAACGAGCTAACAAAGAACACAGACTGTTTTATGCAAACATTTATTAGGGTTCACTGTCTGCCGCTACTCAGTAGGCAAAACAAACAAGTCTGCTATACGTTCATGAGAGGAATCAGGGTTGGATGCTAAAGAAAACACACACACACACACACAGTTACAACACAAATAACCATCAATGAAAAAGGATTGAATGCAATCAATGAAGTGCAAGAATGTGTGTTTTTCGATCTTTAAGTATCCATTTGTACACACATTTTAACACACAAACACAAATGTGTGTTTGACCGCGTCCAGATTTCTATTGCTATTTTTAATGTTTAGGAAAGGCTATTTAAGGGACAATGAACAACATGCTAAATGTTGATGGACTTACAAAGTAATCATTTTGTTACACCTCTGAAATGCATTAACATTCACAAAATGGCTATAATTTTTTATCGTTTTTTATAGTTAATTTTTTAGGCCTAAAATATATAAATCTAACATCATTAAACCTTAAATGTTTTTTTAGTGCTATATTCAATTATATGTGTTTTGCCACACAGGACTTAGTGAACTACTTACCAGAACAAACTGTCATTACTAGTTCTAAATGGATTGGTTGGTCATTATTTCCAAATCTCAGGTTGTCAACTGCCAAGCAACCAATCCCGGGATTCTGTCCAAGCATTGTTTTCCTTCCCTAAATACAGTGAAATGGAGCTAAACTCAATCTCAGCCCTGTTTTGCAATATTACTGTGCAGTGAATGTTAGTTACATCTCATTAGTAGCTCTGTGCAAAGTCTATTTCCTTCACTTTACTGCGAGATTATAGTTAAGTGTAACATCAAGTATAATATCTCAAATGAAAAAAGTATAATGACTACAATAGTCTGGAAATGAATTGGTGTTTTCATGAGCCCAATTTGAAATGGGACCATGCAGTGGTGTAGATATTTTACAGGTCCATGTCAAAAATCTGCACGTGGCAAGATGGCAGATCAGCAGTGACTCCTGGTCTCCAGGTTCATTATCAGATGCTGTACCCCAAGCTCAGACTCCTATATTTAGAGCCTGCTGCTGCCAGATGTCACACCTCAAATTTAGCAATGCCACACTCACATTCTCACGTGCTGACTCACTCCTTGTGATTGAAAACATGTCAGCTCTTCGCATCTCTCTCACTCTTTCTGCCTGCTGTTGCTGTCTCACAATCCCCCTTGGCAGCTAGAAATCTCCAAATTCAATCGAGCTGCACTGGATTCTCTGGTGCCCTGTGATAAAACACACTCTTTGTCACTCTAATCTGCTTTAAGAGTCGTGTTGCGCCTTCGCTCCGTGGTGTTGTTTTTAAAGAGTTAATTCAACTGTGAATATCTGTACGCCATTGATTACATATCTGACTTTGTGGCATCACATTATAGTATAACCTGCCTATCAGAGGCCTGCCTTTCCTTAATAACTATAACCTGAGATTCACACCTGTGCATCACATGTCCTCGCACATTAACTAGGCAAAGCCATGCCTTTTGCCAACACCTGTGGAAATTGGGGCCCGGTCCTTCAGCACAAGGCCGGGGCTGAGGCTGTCAGTTCCAATAATTGCATAATGCTGTAATTATACAGAAAACGTTGCGCGGACATGGCAATTACACCTGACATGCCACGAAGGTGAGGACGTCAGGATGCTCACAGTGCTATGCATAGCGATGAGTGCCACTTAAGTAAGGAAGCCTAGTGCATGCTCATTTGTGTTTGTATAGTGGCAGGCTTACACACTGGAGTGTAGAGGTCAGTGTTTCAGGGGCTGAGCATCTGGAGAATATACCAGAGGCAGATGCATAACTGTAGATGGGAGAACTGATTAATTATAGCATGTGTGTGTGTGTGTTCCCAATGTTATGCATGATGTTCTTTGCAATTCATATGCTGTCAATCTAACTAAAAAGTTTATTTACTGTACCAATACTTGTTTGTTTGTTTAAATGTAATAGATTTACTGCAGCCACACCACACCCCACATCAGCCTTGCGTATTCAATATCGTAGCAATGACAATGGTTTCAGTCAAATCATTTTCGGGTAGAATTAATCTGCAATGGTTGAAGACTCATGTACTGTAGCTCTCATGCCAGGGGGACTGCCAGTGTTCTTGATGAAGGTCGATTATATTTTGTGTCAGGTGAGAGAGATCTAACTACTCTGACATTTATTCAGTTCTTGGATTTCATGAGGTTTCCAAAACATCCTAATATGTGATGATGTGATTTCAAGATCCTATTTACAATAAATACATAAATAAATAGGGAAAAGAAAATGCACAAGGGTAAAGTGTGTTTAAATACCATACTATAAAATGCTTTACTGTGTGATAGGCTAAACATGAACCTCACACACAGTTTTTTGTTACTACATTACAAAAGGCACTGTAATAAACATGATTCTATTGTAAAGTGATTGCAACATCAAGAAATTATTACATAGACATATTTTCTAAATCTGTGATCACTGAGAAACCAAATGTGAAATTAGTTTTTGTAATACTAAACCCATCCTCACATGGTCGGTTGTCTAAACCTGATACAGTGGAAGAATAAATGAATGTAACAATAAGCCCGCTGGGAGTGTAGAGTCCATTGATTTTTAGGTGCGTTATAGGCAAGATAAAATGCAGACTCGCTGGGTTTATTTATTGCTTTACAAAATGGTGACCACACACACACACACACACACACACATATGTACACACCAAGCATCAATTCATAAAAATGAAGACAAACCAACAGGTCAAGTAATTATTTCTTTCTCAATAATCCTTCTTCTGGTCAAGAAATATCTAATCATGTAGCTGAGTGGTCGCAATCCAATGCAGAGATGTAGGTCCCAGAGTAATTTAAAATGAAATTCATTCAATATCTGTATTTAAGATAGAGTTTGTGACATCAAACATGATTTTAATCAATTCTATTCTGTTGAACAGAATGTTCCCATTCTTATGTTCCAATGATCATGTATACCTTACAGTTTTCTCTTATAAGCAAAGGATTTATAGATGAAGTTTCATTTTAATGTATTTGGCTTGGGACAGATTCAGTTACTTTGAGCAAGGAACCTGCACTTTCAATAAGCATATGTCAGTTGTCAATATCATATGTAAATGTTAATGAATTCAAAGTTAAGGTATATTATGCATGCATTAATTAATGTATGTTAAATGTGCAAAATATCAAAAGCAGAGAGCTCAAAGACTACCTGATGTATACTGAGCATGCATTAAACTGATAATTCCTAATTCCTTCTAAATTATGCAAGTAGCAATAGATACAGATGACAAGTCTGGTAAACACTCCACTAAAACATGAGAGAGGAGTTAGCATGAGGGAAAAACATTGGAAGTAGTGGCTGATTTAGCAAGCAAGTTAATGGAGAAGTTTTACTCTAGATCAGTAAAGCTGAATAAAATGTATATGAGATGACATTTTTTCTGGTAATAAACTGTTTGCTTGCTTGGAGTTGTGTTAATATCATTTTTACATGATTGTTAATTTTTAAGTAACACTGACAGAAGTGTTATTAGTAGACCTGTTACTTTTTGCTAGGTTTAGCAATCTTAAATTAGCCACATTTACAACATCGATAAAAGAATAGGTTAATGAAACTGCCATTAAAGGAATTATCCGGAGTGAATCAACCCGTAGCTCTGTTGACTGAGGCTGTCGAATGGTGTCTATAGGTATCAGAATGACAGCATTAGGTACAACGTAGACCGAATTCACGAACTGGCCGCTAACGCTAAGCATATTGGGCATATGAAAACGAAACTGACATGTCCTAATCAGTTAGTGCTGGCTGCCGTTTCGTTACTCGGTCTACCGTGCATGAAAATCTATCGTTCTTATACCTATGGATAGCACTTGAATCAACACAACGTGAATCAACAGAGATACGCGTTGTTTCACTCCGGATAATTCCTTTAAACTAAATCCACTTTAAAAGGTCCACACAATCTTTCACAAATCTTTAGATTTGTAATGGAATTTTCAATGTGCATGAAATGGTCTATATATTGTTTGTCATTTCTGGGCTATTAGGCTGAGAAGGCTGCCCATGCCACATTTGTGGGGTAATTAGATACATAACACCAAAAAGGAGGACACTATGCATCATTTTTTGGCAGGCAAATGTTTTCCTCTAATAAAGTATATACTGTTACTCTCACACAGTCTAAGTACTGAAAGAAAAGCATTTCTCATCCCTGTATGGTGGCTGTCACTTGTCCTCCCTTTTTTATGACTGTCACTTTTAGGTAAAATGGTCTCACAATAGATACATATGTCACGTGACGTCACAGCCACTACCAAGCAGGTTGAATACTCCCAGATCACAGACAACACACTGGAGCCACAATAGTTTTATAACACTTATTTATTAGACAACAGTCATAAAAGGATAGATGGCATACGAGGGAACTAGCTGTTAAACACCCCTAGGGTGGAGGACTGTGCCCACACTCACCACTATTGCCCGCCCCTGGACTACAAGTCACCTCAATAAATACACACCAATATAAATGATCCTAATACATATGCATACACAAATATCAGTCAGCTTAGTAAATGCACACCCATATAGGCAACCGTAATGCACACACAAATACAAGTTTTCACAGCAAATGTTCACACCAATCATAAGTGACATTAATAATGCACAAATGTAAAAGCAATCTTAATAAATTAACACACCAATTATCTCATTATGACAAGTTGGTTCACAGCAATTAAAACATGTTGCCACCCACACATTATAGAGGAGCATAAAAATGAAATAATGGCCAGTGTAGCAGCAATAGCCCACGCCCCTAGAGGCTAACTTCCCCCCTTCCCAACTGTCCACTGGTCAATATAAACTGGTACACAGTAAATAAAGTGTAAATTTTTATCCCCCGAAAAAGATATATGGTCCCATTCCAAAATAGTGTAAAAAGTACTCTGGCAAAACTGTGGATTTCCAAGTGTAAATTTGACACTGGTATGTAGTAAAAACACTTATTTGTGTCCTTTTTTTCACTGATAAGTGTAATTTAAAGTTTACACTAATGCAGGGCTATTCAATAAAAGGTCTCCTTCCAAAATAAACCGTTTAATACTTGTTTTTTTTACATTACCATAGGTCAGCCCAAGTTGCACTTGCATGCTCAACTTCAAAATGCTCTCCTACCCCTGTAGTCTGTATTCGCTCGAGAAAGCATGCAATTTATATTATATAGGCTATCTCTAAAAAGAGGTGGGGTGGAGGAGGAGGCATTAACTACTGTAGCTTGGTCTGTTTCTGATATTCTGGGTACGTTGAGAAATAGGCTAGCCTACAATCTGCCACTCTGATAATGGAATAACACTCCACAGTTCACGAGCTTGTTATTTTTCTGTGACTAAACGAACGGTTTCTGATAGATCAAAATGAACATAAACCAGCAGGTTAAATAGCAGTTAATGTATCAGTTGCTTGACAAGTAAGGACCATGAACGATTTTGATGTTTTTTTTAACCTGCCAATTATGAGCTTTAATTCATAAATCAATCCAGAACTGGTCTATTACCTAAAAACTTCGTCTTGCAGTTAGCACTGTTTTCATTCAGACTGACGTCACGCTCTGCTGCTCTCTCCCTTCAGCTGGAGTGGCTGGTGTACGCTCTTATATACTGCCACTAGTGGCAGCACAATTGAGTAATTAGTGGCTAACAAGGGGGTGGAGCAATGAAGCCAGGGCATGACCAAAAACTCATCACTAAAAGCAACGATTCTAGATAAAAGCCTCAGTTGCTAGGTACACTTTGTGCTCGGCACTGTCGCCAACGAGAACTCGCATGAACAATGTGGCGCGCGGACGTAACCCCGCACCCGGGCGAAATACCCTATTTTTTCATAGTCCCTGTCAAGTGCCCACTTTAGCTTGGTTGAGATTGCAAATGGACATAAATCAAAATGCTGAAAATGAGATTATGGTTAAAATGAAGCGCCATGTATGTTCTTTTATCTAGCATGGCTTCACCATTCACGTGGATGGCAAATGGCTGCTTAGCTTGGCTATGCACTTGCCGATTATGTGAAGAACAGAACAAGTTTGAATTATTTGAATCAGTTGAATTTATAATAAGTTAACACGCCCATAGAACACATTTATTGACCATCATAAATTGTTTTTTGAACCTCAAAAATAGCGTATGCATATTTGTGCGTCTGAAAGTGACCCAGGAGCACTGCTAGCACGTTGTTTACAGGCTCATTCAAAAGGCTTAGAAGGAAAATATTCGTAATTCCCGCCTCCCCTGGCAAATTCATGAAGCAACAGGGGATTGGACCAGAGACGTTTCCAAACGATCTTTGGTTGGACCATGCAAAAATAGGAGGTATATCTTAGTTTCAGATTAGCCTTTTTCAGCCCAGCCATTTCTAGCTTCAAATTTACATGTAGAACAAGGCAATTGAAGTTTTGCTATGGTCCATTGAATACCGTAAGATGCCTAAATTCAACAATAACAGGGTAAATGTG